>CAHIKZ030001717.1:35000-182500 GCA_903632075.3 Acanthosepion pharaonis
TTATGAGAGCAGCAATCAATTTGTATCCAAAAACGAACTTTGGCAAGCAATATCAACTGTTTGCGAAGTCATTACTGCTGAAGAAATAATCAAATTAACTTCTGTTGATAGTTAAACTGTTTCAAGGCATTTGAAATTGCATCTGTAAGTAATAATGTTTTTCTTTATTGCACCCAGTTTGTCATTAAAAGTTTTGTATCTTATTTGCTGGAATAAATTGTTATTGAGTTATTCATTGGTTTTCGTTTTTACCAGTCCATATCTTCAAATCTTCACACAGAATTTTATTTTTAGAAGATTACATGAAAAAATGAAAAAAAAAAAAAAAAAAAAAGAAAAATTATAAATTGAAATCTCAATTCTACTTGATGGAGAGATTTAGAATTTCGGGATAGTTTACGTACATAAACGACTTAGATTTGAACAGAATTTTGTGTCTTTCTAGCCATTAATTTTGTAATTGTTGTATTTTTTTTGTTATTTGTATAAAAACGTTGGAACACACGTATACATATATATTAGTGTGTACGTATCTAACTATATATATATATAGATGATCAAACATATTAAATATAACAGACATAGAATTAATTTCTACTTGTTTTAAATGAGTCGCTTGGTTTTAGATGAAAATAATTAAAGGAAATTTCCGAAATTAAAAATAAAATCCGAGAACTTTCGACCGGCAAATTCCCTTCCAAGTTTCCACCCAAAATAATGCAACTATTTCGATAGTAAGGAAAAACCCTCCAAAAGGCTCGATCGACAAACACAGACATTACTGGTTTTACCCAGGGCCAGTGCGTACTACCTTCGAATAATCGTGGGGGGGGCATGGTCAGTGCTTTAAACGTGTGCTTTTTTCTACCTACATTTTATTTATATACGTTAAAAATTAAACTAAGCACAACTGACGATTATTAAAGGATGAAAGTTTTGCCGATTTTGACGCCATTCTGTTTTTTTTGTTGTTCAAATCCTTGAATTTGTTTTGCTTATGCTAAGTCTTGAAAAAAAAAACAAAAAAAACACTGTATAGAATTTACTAATTTTTATCTATGATGTTGAATTTGTTAAAATTCTTCAACTTTTTACCAAAAAAAAAAAAAAATATCTGAAGTTGATGTTAAAAATTGCCGCAAAATATTGTTGATTTATTTATGGCACGATCTATTATGGCATCTCTTTTAGATACATAGTAGTTATTTTCAATTTTTCTAGTTGAATTGTTCACTTATATTGATTATGATCCATTATTGGACATAATTAGGTTACAATAAAAATTTGTATTTTATATGAATACCACCTCATGTAAATTGAGATGAAGAGTGTGTGTGTGGAGAGTGTATCATAAATTTGGGAGGTTGCACTTGCACTGGCTGTACCAGTTGAAATTCCACGGAGATTTTTAACACTGATTTCTAGATTAAAATATGAACGTAAGTACTTTATAGTAAGTACTGTTTCCTGGCTTTATTTATGTATGCTTCTTTGCAATTTTAATTACTTGTGTGAAAATACTTTTGGCACGGAGTTCTTAAATATAAGGAGATGTCTGAAAGATAGGTTTATATACTTTATTTATCCAAAAATATTTACAATGACAACTTACACTTCTTAACAACCGTTTTCGATATATATTCAATAAAAATTTTGAAAATACACTCATTTTTATACAAGTAAAGTCGGCGGGGATTGCTAGAAAAATTCAGTTAGTCGTGAATTATGTTTTTAATACTATAGTTTAGTCAAATTCATGGAAAGCATTCGCAAATACAAGAGTGCATGTTCATTTGTCTCCTTTGGTGCAAAGATAAATTTCACCTGGTAGAGGAACATATTCAGAATGCAAGTGTCAAACTTATACTGTCAGTGTCAATCTGCACCCTGAAACTGAAAGAAGTCAATATAGTACTTACTAGTAAATTAAATTCGAATAAATCTCTAAATCGACCAGATTTATAAACGAATCAATTATAAATTAAATAATAAATATATTCAACAAATATGTAACTAGGACTTAAAAAAAACAACAAATAACAATCAGTTACAGGTTAAATTAAAATATTGAATCGAATAAAACCTGTAAAAAGCAATCCTTTATATAAAGTTTAAAGTCAATTGTGGTTTTCATAAGAATTGGAATTGATCACGTTTTAATCAAAGTTTAATTAAAATAAGAAGCAAGGTAAATTGCTCAATAAGGGTTACTGATATTTAGACAGAAGACAGAGGATTTAGGTCTAAACCGAGATTTATATACAGAGGGTAGCCGGTAGACTATTCGATATATTGTACGGCTAAGGTTCTCGAGTAAGGTCCGATTTTATACGAATAAAAACTCAAAAAAGGGCCTTTTCTTAAGGTACATTCGGAAAGTTAAATTAAGTAGATACTTTACGTAGAAAAATAGGCGGACATAGGGTCTTAAAGATTTTATTTGCAAAATAACTCCAGGTCAGGTTTCGTGTCAGTAAAAAGCGTAAAATCGACGAGTGGTCTATTTCCGTCGGGTATTTCAGACAGGAGTTTTAGGTGTCTGCTCTATTTGCAATAAATCGATCCTCTGGGAAGTAACCAATCCCTAAAAGAAAATCAGTGTCTAACACTGTTAGGATTTACGTGCTCGATAAAAATGTCATAGTTAGGCGATCTTATTTTCCCATAAGATCAGAATTTTTATGTGAAGAAAACCTTAGCGTTTTTTTTTTTTTTTAAGTTTTCGCCAAAAATGTACAACAAACAACGCAGAGCAACACGCCACGGACTTTCTAAAAACAAAAACGCATTTTTTGAATAATTTAAATATTTCTTTGAATTTAAATTTCGGTTTTATTTTTAAGTATAACAGCCTGAAAGTTAATCCGAACTAAAAGGAAAATTAATTTCCATATATAAATAAACTTTTTAGCAAAAAAAAAAAAAAAAACAACATTGGTACGGTTTTTTCGTCATCCATTGAACCGCCATTGTATACAAAAAAGTAATGTAAACAAATTCAAAATTCTCTTTAAAATTCAATATTTTTCCTAGAGGTGTGTTTTTCGAAGTATATTAGTAAATTTAAGACACAATTCACCGGATTTTCTAAAAGTAATGTTTACTTTTCACTTAGAATGAAAATAACGTTTTACACATAGTAGACTGTGAGGTCATAGGATAAAAAACAGAAATAGTGTAATTACCTTTTGCTCGAAAAAGGGAGCAATAAAGTAGAAATAAAACCTACAGAAATACCGCAGACAAGCAGTGCATTAATCACGAATTTGTGATTTGTATTTAAAAATACATTTTCTTTAATCGATAGTTTAAGTTTTAAACTATTGGTTGAATAAAGAGATATATTCTTTTAAACTTTAAGAATAATTACGCTTTTATTCAAAAGATGCAACCAAAATAAGAATATAGCGTAAATGTAATCAAATTACGTTATTAATGTGAAAGAAAAATATTTCTTATTCTATTTAATCCAGCTGAATAATGCATGCGAATGATATAATTTCGACGTAATTCCGAAAATTTTCTTGGTGGCGAGAGGAAAATTATGCAAGAAATAAGACAAAGATTCCTTTTTAAAATAATAAAAACTTAAAAACAATTTACTTTTAATTACTGAAATGAGTATTGGTTATTTTTGTATACAAGAATCTGTAAATAAATGCCGAAACACAGGGACACGTGGAGGAAAAAAACAAAAAAACAAAAAACACTCACCCGTACTGATGAAAACGGTAATTGCAAGACACAAAAAGTGACAGGACGGGAGATATGAAATTAGATTAATTTCTTTTATTAAATAAAGACATTGCGGAATTAAAAAAAAAAAAGAAAAAGAAAGAATATAAAGTTTAATGCCATTTTCGAGTGTGAACCTTTTTTAAAAGAATTTTTATTTTATTTTTACTTTTTAGTAATTTAGATTATTTTTGCTATGGATGTACAAAAAGTGTATAATTCTGATATCTCACTTTGACTGATTACTATTCAATATCGGAAGAGTATTATGAAATTAATCTAATTTCACATCCGTTCAGTCAGTTTTTGTGTCTTCGGACAGGGGCAGAATTACAGTGTTTCTACATTCTCCTTTGACCTCACAGGCTACCGTGTGTAAACAAAACGTCATTTTCATTTTACTTTAAGTAAAAGGTAAGCATTACTTTTAGAAAATTCAGTTAATTAAGTCTTAAACAGACTTTGAAACACATCTCTAGGGCAAATATTGGATTTTAAAGAGAATTTTAAATTTGTTCTTTATATTTTTCATATACAATGGCGGCACAATAAGTCGAGGAGTGACGAAAAAGAAACGAATGTTTTTAAAATGTCTAAAAAATTATTTATAAACGAAAATTATTTTTTCTTTTAATTCGGATTAGCTTTAGGCCATTATCCTTCAAACATAATCAAAATTTAAGTTTAAAGATCAAAGAAGGTATGGTATTTATAAAAAATTAAATTATTTATGCGTTTTTAGGAGATTTTTTTTTACAAAGTCCTTTTCGGTACCTATACGAAGATGCCAACTTAAAGACTAAGAATTTAGGCAATGTTTAATTAAATGAAATAAAATAATAGGATTTCATATTTAAATAAAAACCTAGAATATTGCGTTTTTTACTTGTTACACATTTTTTTTTATAATTTCCGCAACAGCATACGTTTTAAATTAATAAATTGGCATTGATTACTTGCCCTTGAAAGGCGTCACCAACATTATTTTTACTTTTAGCATAATTAGAGATTTCTTTTTAATTTCAAATCATTCATACTCCACATTTGCTTAACTCGTGGCTAATTCATATTATTGAATTTTGAATGTTCCTAATTTTTACACTTTTTATAAAGTTAAATCCCGAAAATGTGAGAACATTTAAAAAAAAAAAAATTCAGATGTGAATGAACACGTCGAAAATATGGACCCAAAACTTCCGATTTAAAGAAATCTCAAAAACTGTTTATTTGTGTGTGTGTGAAGAGAGTTATACCTAATTTTTTATATAATATACTGTATATTTTTTGTTTCTACAGGAGAAAAAATCTTTGATGTATTTTCTCTTGTTGAAAATTGTCTTGTATTTTTACAGAACGATTTTAAAAAACTCTTTCAGATCTTGGTTGTTGCTGATAAAGTTGTTATAAAATAAAGATGTGCGTGAAGAATCGAAAAATATAAAGTATAATAATGCCATAGTAAAAAAAAAAGTTTTCATTTTTTACTTATATCTCTTCACTTAAAATAACGGTCCTTTTCTCGGTCACCAAAAATTATTGAATGTTTTGTTGACTAATCTACTCATGCTGATAGTATTTTTGTTTGTAACAAACAAAAATACTACCAGTTTTGATGCCATTAAATGTTATAAATATAGTAAAGACGAAAAAAAATCACTTGATTAAGGTTTTTCTATTGGCCTGAAAAATATTTCCATATAGTTTTCTAATTTATGTGTTTCCATATTTTTTTTAAATTTATGGCGCGAATTGTTTTAGTAGCGGTGTTGTAAGAGTACTATTTCGCGTGTTGACAAATGAAGTCATACCCTATTGAGAAAAATGTAGTTTTTATTATACTTTAGGCAAAAATAAAGAAATATTTTTTTAGGAAATCTAATTAATCTTTAACTTTAAATTTACTATTATTAATGTTTAGAACAGATATTGTATTTTAAAGATATTTTTAAACTAATGTTTAAATTTCTCTTTTGTCGACGTCCATCAAATTTACTTAGCAAACTGAGCGAAAGTATGTTTTTAAAACAAACACACAAAAAACAAAAAAAAAAAAAAACAATGTCTAAAATCTTTATTTAAGAACGCAAAATTTATAATGACTTTAGTTATGTTATTATCTTGCAAATAAGAGCACATTTAACTTCGGAGAAGACATTTAATGCGTTTTTCAACTTTTTATTTTTAAAACGTCCGTTGAGGTAGCTGAAGGAAATAAAAAAATATGAAGTACGCTTTGTTAGGGTACTCTTTTTTTGTATTAAATACAAGTGCCGTATGGAATAGTCATGCCGATGGAAATTTGTCAACTTATGAATTCAAATTAATATTCTACTGAAAAAACGTGGAACAAACTAAAAACGTACTGTGGAGAATTCTTTTGAAAAATAAAACTAAAAGGCAGTGTCAAGCAAACACCGTGCCGGAGGTTGGGGGAGGGGAATTGTTTATTAATCGTAACAGCACTTGAATTTGGCGCAGTGATTTTAGTCTTCTTATGAAGCCATACATTCAATTTGGTCTGGTTAGGAAAAAAAATTCTAGTATTTTTGTTTAAAAATTAATATTTTTATTTATGTCTTAATAAAAAGAGCGTACCCTATGACTTTTTCCGATCACCCACGCGAATAACGTTAAAAATGTCCTGTTCGCTCGGCCTTGAGTTGAGAATGCCATCAGGAAATGCCTTGACCCTTACTCCTTTCAGTACAATGGAAAACTGATTTCCTGGAGTTACTTCTTTTCGGGGACGACAAAAGAGGAAACTATTCTTTTTTTTTTTTTTAATCTTTTTTTTTTATCAACTTTCTACGAATGAAAGCTGAGAAAAATTTACATAAAAGTTAAAATCGTGATATACCACATGTTACTTTAATTAATTTAAGAAAAAAATTGTTATAAAAATACACTAAATCTGATTTTTTTTTTCGATAATAAGTTAACCATTTATCTGTTCAAATATAACACTCGATAAAATTAAGAGAATTTTATAATTTTTATTTTATCAAAATATATTTTTTAAAAAGTTAAAAAAAAAAATACGTTGATTTCCCGAAATGCACCTCAGCGAGCAGACGCCATCAATTTATTTTTTTTAATTATTTTAAAATAATTACCTATTTAAATAATTTATCAAATAGGTAATTTATCACTTCATTTTCTTTATTTGTCTGAAACCCACAAAAGTGAACAATCCCAACAAAACTGGGTATTTTCTTACTGAAAGTTTACAAAAATTCAGTTTGCCGAACGCTTTCAAAGAAAACTACGTTTTCTAAAAAAAAAAAAAAAAATTAATATCAATGCTTAGTGTATTCAAAGGGCTGTGTAAAAATGTGAGATTAATTTAATATTTTTGATTGTTTAATACTTGAAAGGAAATAATCAACATTTACTAATTTCTCTAGTCTTTTTTAAAAAATAATTTTACAAGTTCTAAAAATGCATGATGAATAAATTTCTTTTCATTTCTGAGATCACTAATTAATTGCCAAACACTTTTTATTATTTCGAAATATTCTCATCTTGATTGATGTAGATTTTATTATATTGTTATTAGTAGACACAACAACATTTCGACCCAGTACCTTCTGACCGTAATCAGAATTAAAAATATGAATTACTTTTTAAAAGCCGCGGTATAAATCTGCCATGATAACCACGTCGAAACCAAATGATATTGAATTATAATAAACCAAAAAAGCCTCTCAAAATGCACAACTAATGTTCTTCGGTAAAGTAGTGTATATTATAGGAGTTGGTTAAATAAGACTTTACGGACCCCTTTAATACGCATGCACAAATGAAGTTGTTTGAAGTAGACGAATTTATTTAAGACTTGTTAAAGTGAACATTTTTTTCCCAATATTTGATAGATAAAAGATTATTAATCTCAGATCCTGACTGCTTGAATTGTTCGGATCTTATGAAGTTAATAATAATAATAAAAAAAATTGTTCGAACGCATATATTTGGAAATGTCGATGAACAGTGGCTATTTGGAGGAATCGCACACAACGCAAATAGTCGAAAATAGTTGGCTGCATTTAAAAAATTTCCTACGTGAAAAAGGTACATATAGAATTCCCCATCAGTGGGAGTCCATACGTGAGAATACAGATTTAGAAAAAAAAAAAAAAAAAAATCAAAAGACGTTTTTCAAAAATTAGTTAAAACAATAAATAAAATGCATATTTTCTATATCACTGTTTTGTTTGCGCATGCGTATTAGAAGCGTCCGTAATAGTAAAGTCTTACCGTTGGTTATACTACATGTCATACTATCAGTGTTCTTGAGTTCAATCCCTGGATCAAGTAACAAGACATTATTTCTGCAAAAACGAACAATATCTGGCATCACAGGGACAAATAACAATAATTAACATATCAGTCAAACAATGGATACGGTACCTGATGATGGCCAGAGGATACTAGACTGAAACGTTGTAAGTTATTAACAATCGCTAATAATTATTATATAACATTAACAACCAAGAGGAAAAAAACAATAGTTCGAAATTTTTCGTTTGAAAAAAAAAAAATGGTGAAAATTATTGCTATCTGCGTAAAGAACATGATCAAAAAATCTACATCAGAATAAATAAAATAAGAGAAAGAAAAAAGAAGAGGTTTCCGTTTCAGGGATGAAAAAAGAAATTATTTTTTAAAATGTATTATTTTTATTTATAAAGTTTATTTTTATTTTTTTAGGAAGTGAAAGTCAGAAAAAAAATAATGGGTGCCAACGCAGCAACGCGTAAGTTTTCTGAAATAATACGAAATATTTTCGACAACATTCTTTTTGTTTTTAAAAAAAATAGAAAAAAAAAAAAGTTTTAATTTCTCCAATAAATTAAGTTCTCGATAAATTTGTCTTTTTTTTTTATAGGACAGTGTGTCAAATTAGAACATGACTTTGTGTTCCTATGAACGTTTGTTCATTTTATTTTTTGAATATTTTAAACTGGAACATGATTTTTTTTTCTGTGTCAGTATTTATATGCAAAAGACAAAGTTGTGTAATTTTTAAACCGATTTTTTTTTCTACTTCTTTCCAAAAATAACATACGGTTCGGGCTCTGGTTATGTGTTCTTTCCTAACACTTACAAAAGCTGACTTTAAAAAAAAATTGCTTTCTTTTCGTTTATTAATTTTTTTTTTATCCTTTTAAGCTTTTTATATTACAGCGTAAAATAAAGTATGCTTGTTTTGGGCCGGCGAAAAAAATTTAAGTTTAACTTGCATGAAAACTTTGCCCGTTTTTATTCTGACGTTATTGACACCTACAAAAAGAGTTATTCTCCGGAAAGGGTATATTCATTCAAATAAAAAATGCATTAAAAAATATACAAGAAAATTTCCCATTTTCTTTTATTTTTCATCTCTAAACTAGATCAAAACAAAAATATAGGAATTCGTTAAACAAAAACTGAAGTTGTGGATTTTTTTTTTTTTTTTTAGTCTAAAACGAATCTCAAGTATGATTTATTTATTATATTTCAATTTCTCTCTCTCACACACGTTAAGCATAATAACATCACAATAGTGTTCCGCTTAAAATGATAAAGTTAACTATCACATAGTGTTGGTTTTAAGAAAAAAAGAATGCCAAAGTAACAGCACACTTAGGCGATCATCAATCATATTCATGTAAGTTATAATTTTTTTTATACTAATGTTCACCCAATACAAAGCCTAACAATCACACAAGGTAGAGAGCTACTGTGTGGCGTTGTATGAGCATAAAAAGGCAAGAAGTGGAGTTCATGTGGTTACGTAGAAAAGATAACAGTTAACCTTAGATTTGAAGAAGTCAAAAATTGTGATTGGGAAAAACATTCTGCAGGGAGTCTGTTCCACAAAGCAGCAGTTCTTGGGAAGAAGCTGCCCAAGTGGAACTTACTCCTTACTAATGGAATATGAAGGAAATTAGGATGATTCATCTTTGTATATATGCCATGGTGGACCCCAGTTGCAAAGGTCAAGCCTGGTGAGAATAATTAATGTAGCTCGTTAGAACACATGCCATAGAAATAGAGAGTAGCGAAAGGTTTGTGTCATCTGGGGAAAAGGGGTTGAAGAGTGGAAAATAATTCATCACTCATAAGGCTGCATAGATGTTTTTGAATGCTATCGAAACAGGCAAGGAAGACTGGGCAGCTCCAGCCCAGATATGGCAGAAATACTCTATTTTCAGTCTGATCTGGCTCTTGCAAAGTTAAAATACAAAGAAACAGGTCAATTTTTTATTTATTTTTTTAAATATATATACCTAAGTACAACACAAAATAGATCGTTATTGAATGGGGATATTGTAAAAATGGTGTATAGGAATGGAGCAAGAGTTGCATATGAAGTTCTGATTGCAGAGATTGGGTTAGCTTCCCCTCTGGAGAAGAAGCAGTCTGAATGGGACTTCCTCCTTACCAATGGAATATGAAGAGGAGTCAACTCAGTTTACATGGCATGGTAGAACCAAAGCATGTGGTTTACCCAAACATCTGCGATGAAACTAGCAGTAGAGTAGTAAGAACCTAGAAACGCTTTATCTGTGGGGAAAGGGTGGATCATATTCGATTAAAAGCTTATCGTCATCAAAAGAACACAAATTATGTAATATTTTTATTAAATAAAAATTTCAATGCGTTATTGAGAAGCAGTCATAAAGAAAACAAAAATTGATCAGATTTACATTAAAAGCCCCCATTCACTTAGTAAAATTTAAAAAAATAATTTTAAAGAACCCATTTATCAAATTTTAATGTTTTAAGTTTGCTATTTATCTAATATATCTTTCTGTGTTTGTTAAATTAATGAAAAGTGCCATGTGCTGAGGAAAACTTTGATTTTCTAATGAAAAAAAAAACATTTCTCTCTCTCTCTCTCTTCTACTTCTATTTACAGTGATGAAATAAAATCATTTATATAAATAAATGCAAGTGTCAGTGTGTCACACTATTTAAATGTTACTCATAAAGGCTGTAGCCCAACATATACCATTTTGGAATCAGGCTGACTCCATGAGCAAATTAAAAACATTCTGGGCTGAATCACGACACGCAATCCTAAAATTTTTGAATCCCAAATTTTCATCGCTGCATTTGTTTTCAGCAAATTTTTTGCAACAGAATATTTTTTATTACTTGGAAATAAATTTGAGAATAATTTAAATTAATTGTGAAATCCAGTGAAAGTCACCGATGAAATAAAAATGTTTGTACAGAAAGTAAGGACCTACATACATCAAATTGGCTTTAAATTATATGGCAGCAGAAAAATTACTTGAACACAAAATTAGATTAATTTTAGTTGAACTTTTAAAAGGTAAACTAAATATTAATGCAATATTTAAATGCAGTGATCAATTTTGAGTTCTGTAGTTTATTGTTGCCTATTGTATATGGCAGCAGTATACCTCGCAAAAAGAAATCTCTAAACAGAGGACCAGATTGCAATCAAAAGAGCCATGGCTGTAGCAAGGAAAAGAAAGTTCCATGCAAGTGAAAACCCAGATCAACAGGTGCCAGGAAAGCTTCCAGTGCTGAGAATACTTAGGGACTCTCAAAGTCCTGAATAAGCCGAAGACCCAATCAAGAGCTCTCCACAGGAGGTATCTCAATTGCCATCTGATAGGGGTGGAACTTAAGTTAGTGTTATATAGATATTGGAAAAAAAAATTGCTACAAAGAACCTAGTGCTTTGACTATTTTCTTTTTGTTTCTACCATGATTCCAAGTGATAAAATTAATTTTTTTTTCTTTTTTAATTGAACTGAAAAATCTAAAATGTATCTGAAATTTATATCTCAAACTTAATGGTTTTCTAATATATATATATAGGTACCTCCACAGAAATGCAATATGTAAAGTTTAAAATAAATTATGAAAACTCTTTCTTGAAGCTTTTATTTTAGTTTTAAATTCAAGCTAAGACTAAATTTAATATTTCCAATAGGCAAAATACTTCTGTTTTCCTATGGTGTAAAACTGTAAAAATTACTTAAATATAACATGAGCACCTTTTTATATAATTTTTAACTAATCAGTAATCTTAAAAAATTAGAAAAATACTCTTAATGTTTTATTAAATTTTAAGTACTTTGGATTTAACTTTACTACACTCTTTTCTGATAATGTGTGTATGGACATCTGTAGTTACAAAAAAAAAAAAAAAAAAAAAAAGACGGTGGAGCTGTTGAATTGTATTAAACTTTACCATTTATGATTAGTAAATATTGTTTTTTTTTTCTTAACAATATCACCTAACATCTACAAAGTATTACAGAATTTTAAAAGATGCAAAACTTTATAAATTATAATTTTATAAATTTTTAAAAAATTTAAACAATTCTTGTAAAAATTATTCATTGCGATTTTTTTTAAGACCATCATATATCTTATTCATAGAAGCAACTAAAAGCTTTTCTAATTAAATAAAGTCTTAGTTTTATTGCATTTTTTATTTTATGATTCAGAGCAGATTTTCAGTAACTGGGTGGGGATGTTCAGTTTTACAAAAAGAAATTGAGTATTTATAGTGTTGCTTTTAACATTAAGGTCTACTAAATTTAATTTCTTGAATTTTCATAAAATTAAAAAGTGTGTGTGTAACATGTAAAGAAAAAAAATTCTTTTAAATAATTCCATTCATTTGTGAATAAGTCCTGAAAGTTTCATTAAAATCCAACAATTATTTAAGTTTTTCATAAATCAGCATGTTTTTCACTGGGAAAAAAACCCCCAAAAAAACAAACACTAAAATATCCTATACTAATTTATGGTCACCCACAAGAAAAAAGATTTTTAACCAAAATTTTGTACGTTTAAAAAATATAATTTAATGATCAAAAAATCCTTTGGTCTTTCCTATTAATAATAAAGAATGAAACTGTTTTGGGGTATTTTTTTTTTGAACATATGTATATTTTTTTTTAGTGTATCAGTAGAGGTACCCATATAGGATTAATTTTATAACTACCGAGAAGTGATAAATATAAATGACATTTAATGCAAATTGACATATGGACGTATTTTAAGGATTTAGTTCATTTCTTCCATATTTCATGGTAGATTATCAAAAGTAAAAACCAAATTAATAAATCTTCAATAAAATAAACATGCAATTTAGAGTGACACTAATTTGTTACATTCAACAGAGAAGTGATTCCTTGAATGCATCCATAAAAAATTGACCTGCTTGCTAGTGTTTGGTATGATGCACACCTACAATCAGAATTGTAGGTGTGCAGTGAAACATTTTCATTTCTCTCAGTGGCCATTTCAAAGCATTTTAGTGAAAATACCATTTTCAACAACTTTCAAGGTTCTCAGCTTTTTCTTTAGGTAAACTTTTCAATATGATCAGTTTTCTAAGAAAAAGATTGAAGACTTTTTTTTTACCCCACCAGATTTGGACATAAAAACTGAACAAAGTAATCCCCACCTCAAATTTCTTAAAAGTTAATTTCTTTAGTTCACTTAGAATTGACGAAACATTGAAGGGAAGGTTGGCAAAAGTGTGGAAATTCTAAGTTTGCGTTCCTATTGACAATGAAATCAATGTTATTTTTAAAATGCTCAATAGGTAAAAATAAATTAATTGCTAGTTATTGTTGCCTATTGTATACGGCAGCAGTTATTTTTAGTTATGGTATGGAAATTCCTTCATGACAATTTTTAATACTTGAAAGTCTTCAGCCACCACAAAAACAGTTACATGTGCTGCCTAATGACTAGAAGAAAAGCCTACCAGTTAAGCGGATTCTGCAATGACAGCTATTATTGATGGTGGGAGACAAAAAAAAACAAAACAAAAATATGACACACATTACATTCAAACTGAAACTTACCTCTCCATTCAAAATATCAAAATGCCCATTGTGTGTTAACAAAGGATTTGAAATATTTTATATTTTACAGCATCTATTTAAAATAAAATCCCACATTTAAAATGCATTCATTGATAAACCTTTAATCAGGATAAAGCTACTTGTGCTGTAAATGTAAAAGTCCAAGAGTTGGTTGTAAATTTTATTTTGAATTTGTATTTCAGCCAAAAAAGAAAACAAGAAGTTTACAAAAGCTGCTATATACACACCTGAAAATATTTAGAAAATCAACTGAAACAATATAAAACTTCAGAGTTATCAAAATGCAAAACAAATGGATGTTAAAAGATGTGCAGAAAATTTATGCTTATATATAATGCTGAAGTAGTTATTACATGTTTTCATTTAGGAAATGTCACAAAGCTCTCAGAATAGATCAGCTTTCATTTCTCATATACCATTAACTTTCAATGATTGCAAAGAGACAACAAACATCAATCTTAAAATTTGAGGTAGTTTATTGGCAAAAACAAGAGTACAAACTTGGATTAAGTTTCACCTAGGGCCTTTCATTCAATATGTAAATTCTGAAAACTATTGATTTCCTTTTTGGAGGATTAAAAAAAAAAAAAAAAAAAAGGACTTTTAAAAATAGAATTTCAGGCTTAAAAAATAAGACTGAAATATGTCTAAATGAATCATTGCCTCTTATGACCCAGTTATGAAGAATTATGTATGTATGTATAGAGAAAGAAAACTAACACTTCACTATGTATATGTGTATGTGAATTTAAGATAGGGTTATAATTTTTATGTTATATTAGCATTTTGATTTGGGGGGGGAAAAAAAAAATTAGGTGAGGGTAATTACTGCATTATCAAAATACCCCAATTGTGTACAATGATATTAGAATATCACTTAAAAAATAAGTACCTATTTTACACTGATTAAAATCCTAAAATATTTCTCACTTCAAGAAAATAGAGCTTTATAAAAGGTCAAAGTTCACACCAACAATTTTCAAACAAAAATTAAGAAAATAAATTTTATTTAAAAATCTAAATGAGCTTTATTTTGATCAAATGTTTGGGAATTTAGATTATTATTATTTTTTTTAAATATATGAAAGAAAGAGAATATTTTTGCTCAGCTTGATATCTATTACAGTATCAATTACAGTATCAATTACTTATAAAAGAAAAATCCTTAATTACAAAGATAGTTTTTCTATTTGGTCTTCAAACTGCTACCCAGTTGAGTATTTTTTTTTTTTTAAATGTATCTTAAAAGGAAAGTTACCTAGAAAGTTGACAGGGGAAAAGTAGATAATGTGAACAAATAAAAATAAAAAAGACATCTTGGGCCACACTAGATATTTTGTACATTCAAGTAAAAAAAAAAAAAAAAAAAAAATGAGAAAATGTGAACAGATTTGTCATGATAATGGCAAGATTAAAGTGAAGAAGTTTACCAAAAATAGGTAATTTGGAAGGGAAGTTCTTTTTAGGGATAATCAATGTGGATCAGAATTTTGTACTTTTTCAAATGGCAGTGTAATATAATAGATATGAAATAAGTATAAAAATAATGTTTGATTAGGGTCACAAAACAAGTGATTAATGCAAGAGAGTGGATGCTAACAGATGCCAGCAGTTACACAGTCCCTCAACACCACAATAGTAGTGACATGTATTGGAAGGATAGGGGGGGGTGGAGAGCTGAAAGACAACTGATTGGTTCAGAATGTCAAAGTATCAGCAGCTGTTCCCTAAAATAGGAGAATTTTCCACAATAGTATACATGATGTAAAAATAAATAAAAACTAATCACTGTCTTATTAACATAAGCATCTGTTATTTCTCTACATGCTAGGATTTTAAAAAATGTTTCCTGTAACAATTATTTTGGACAGATTTGATAACAAGCCAGAATGTTCTCATAAGTATAGATTTAAAAAATCAGCATTACACCTACATGAGGAAGGTAGCTGTCAATTGTAACTTTATATGCCAAATTGCAATAAGAAAAAAGAAAAAAGTCACTTATCAAATGGCAAGAATCACAGAAACTGATCAGCAGAAGTGCTAAGATTTTTGTTATGGCAGTTTTCCTTCATGATGGAACTGATCTCATCACATTGAAGGGTGGAAGTGAGAATGCAACAATATAGTCCCAAGTACATTAACAGAGCACTTTTAAATTTTATTTACACAGAATGCAAATTTGGGGATTTGTCTTTTTATATTTTTTTAAAAATAAAAATTACAAATTGGGTGGACTGGAAGTCTTATTAGGGCCAATATCACAACTGGCAAGCTATTTTAATTGAAGGTTGTTAGATTAGTATTAAAATGGGGAAGGAACAATCAAACTCAGCATTCTGTTGTGCTGGCAAGGTATAGAAAATATATTTATATTTATTCTAGATGTTCAGAAATTAAATGGTAAAATTCAACCATCTAATAAAGTCTCCCTATAAGGTAATACCTGAAGAAAATATTAGAGACACCTCTTCAATCTGTACAACTGTTATTCTGCTTGCTTCAAAATCAATGTTGCTTGAAACACCGATTTAGGAAGAAAAAAAGAAAAAAAAAAAAAAAAGAAAAGAAAGTGGACAAGGGAGTATATATAAGTTAAGTATTAAAAAAAAAAAAAAACAAAAACAAACAACATGGGTCCTTTCAGGCAAGACATTTGGTGATTTGGATAGAAATTGAGGAATATGTAAACATCCTCCTTACCACCACTGATAAAAGTATCAAATTGATGTTTGAAGTATTACACTACTGTACAGTCACATTACAGGTTGTAATATAGTTCTCCTTTCCTCATCTGGTTAAAAAGAGCACAGGTTAAAGTAGTATTACATAATTGATTGGAAGCCCTCCAGTTAAGGAGTTCACTTGTTCTGCACTTTAATAAGAAAAAAAAAAAAAAATAATAATAATAATAATAATAATAAAAACAAATAGCTTGTTCACATTCATGAACTGTTAATTGATTGGCTGATAGATTGGGGCAGCAGTTGAAGTATGAAACTGGTTTGGGGAAGGGGAATACATACAAATGTGATTGAACTATCAATATTATATAAGACATGAACATGAAAAAAATTTTTTTTTAAATTTTTTAAAATTGCCATTTTTTTTTTTTTCACTATGTTTGGAGCTAGTAAAAGCTTCCAAATGAGCGTTGTTGACAGTATAATTAGTGACAACCATGTCAAGGTCCCTGAGTAAAGAATATCATCCCTGATTGAAAAAAAAAAAAAAAAAAAAAAAAAAAAAAAGTAAAAATCAAAAAATAAAACCTTCTCCTTGTTAAGGAAAAGGATTAAGGGGGGAGAAATTAAAGAATCCTCTCAGCAGGTGTACAAGTCTTTATTCCCTGCCATTCATATTTTTCAAGCAGTTTTTAAAATATTTTAAAGTTTAAATGATTTTATTGTCTTTACATACTGAGACTCTTTAAAAGGTATCTTGGCTTAGGAAAAAATAGCATCATATATATATATATATATATATATATGTACACACACATTAGAGAGAGAGATAGTGTGTGTCTTTTAAAGAATAAAAGAGAAGAATATAAGGTCTCAATCAATAATGTACAAGAGGGGAAAAAATATATATGATGCATGTATTGTGGCATATGTTCAAGTACAAACAATGGGTGTATACAATGTAGAATTAAAAGAGACCTGACCAAGAAGATTCAAGTGATAGCTGAGTACTTATATGTGGAATGACAAGTTTCCAGTTCATTGGCTTTCTTGAACAGTAAAGTTGGCAGTTAGCCAATCAAACTTTTTGAAATTATTTTTTTCTGCTTTGAAGTGACTATAACAATGAAATTGACCAAACTTTGCAGATGATAAAAACACACTAAATGTGAAGAGGGGGAAAGAGAGAAATTCTTGTATTTGAAAATGTACATACTAATGCAGAAAGTATTAGAACTTAAATTTTTCCTACCCCCATGGTCGATAAAAATATTTTAGAATCTTAGAACTGAAAATCATTTGAGAGAGAAAAGAGGAGAAGCAATACAAAATTTTTTATCCTTTTAGTAAGAAAGGTTGCATTATCATATTTAGTTGAATTCATTCATGAGAATTTCATGAAAAAGATCTTTTTGTAGGGAGTTCACTGATATACCTAATGATAGCATTTGTCAATGTGGTGGTGCATGTGTTTTAATAATCAGTAGACTGCTCAAGTTATATAATCTTAGTTTTCAAAACTAAATGACTTTATTTACTGTTGTTGCATGTATCAATAAATATACCTTTAATTGGTGAAAAGGTGTATATCAAGTGAACAGTTTTTATTTTTTTAATTTAGCTATTGAAGATGGACTACTTATAGTGAAATTGAATATTCATATAGAATACAAGCATCAAAAACTTCCCTGCCAATTAGTAGTTGGAAAAAAAATCTAAATCTATTATAATTTGTTAAAAGGGTTAAAAAATGTGGAATGTTGAAGCATTTCTTCCAGAAATACATGGAAGTCTGTGCAAGAGTTTTGCAAATAATTTCCATATTCAAAGCCATAAATAATCAAGTAAATGTTAATTAGGAAGGAACTTGATATAGGATGATAACCAATTTGCAATTGAATGGGAAAATTTTTAATTTAAATATTAAGTTGTTATTGATGGCTATCAACAAAGACATGAAAATATTTCTATCTTAGATGTAGTCTCAGCATGTTGTAAGACAACAAGCCAAGTGAATTAGATATATTTTGATATAAATTTATTTATGATTTAATGAGTAGGTTATTTTGTTTTGTTTTTCAGTATGCAATCAACTAATGGGGAAAAATGGAAATCAATATTTGGACAAAGAGTAAATTAAGAGGAAACAAAAGAAAAACCAAGTACACTTCTCATATTTCTTCCTATGTCTACTTCCAGTGGAACTGCAGCACACTTTTCAGGTTTTTGACTCAAATTTCAAACATAAAATCCTTAGTATAAGTTTAGTTTCACTACATCTAAATGCTTTAGAAAAGCCTTTAATAAGTATACACAATTTAATATAAATAACAGACTGTCTAACATACATTTTTTTTATCTAAATGTCTAAAATCTGCCTATTGGAGATGTAAAAAATTGGTTATGCACAAGGTTAAAATTATACTCCAAACATGAAGAGAGAGTAGACAAGAAGCCTTTTATGTGAATGTTATAAAGTTTCTGTCATCCATTGGCAATGACTTTCCTGTCCTTAATGCCATCTGAGAATTTATTGAAGTTCACATTAAGGCATTTTTTCTTCAACCTTTAAAATTTATCCTGGATCTCTGAAGCTAAATATTACATTTATTGTCTTACATTTACTTATAGGGAAAATTTGCTGTATAAATTGGAAGCGAGATGTCATAGAAATGATATATAAGCAAACATTTTATGTCATTCATTACTGACAAATAGAAATCATTTTTATATAACAAAATAAACAATTATTAGTAATTTTAAATTATACATTTATAAATCTATCTGTGAAATACTTGTACATACCCGTGAGAGAGAGATAAGAAAAAAAAGGTTGGGAGGGGTATGTTAATAGAAAACTGATTAGCAAACAAATAAATACTGTTTATCAATGACAGATTGTGTCAATGATGAAAAAAATCAACCATAAGGTACGGCAGAAATGCAACAAGCAAAAAAAAAAAAAAAAAAATCATTTCCTAAGTGCCATAATCAAAAGTTGTTGATGGTAGTTAGTGAGCAAGTCCATAGTGGTTTTTTTTTTTTTTTTCCTCCTGTATCAGAATAAAATTAGTGACTGCTTGGTCAAATCAAGAATGGGGACTGATGGGGGATATCTTTGTTAATATTAATTAGGACGGTGTCAACACCAGTTAGAAGAAAATCTGGAGCAAAGGAATTAATTCTTCTATTCATAAATTCTTCTTTCCTAACTGCTTGGTCAGCTATGCCTGTGCATGAGGTAGGGAATATGGATGCAACAAATTACAAATTTTTGATTCTATCAAATTAATTAATATGGTAAATATTTTCTAAGTAAAACTATATTCTTTGCTTACTTCTAGTTGATAGTATTTTAGCAATTTCTAAATAAAACCCAACATATCTTTAAATTTAATTACACATTAAAATAGTAAAATTTATTGTGAAATGAATGTAATGTTAGGAATTAGTACTATGTGAAAGATAATTTGTTTTAGTTATTTTCAAATTATATATGCATTCATTTATTAAGTGAAAAAATATGGAAACAACAGAACTGGTCAAGCAGAGTTAACTAGTAGGAAAAACACTGATAGTCAAGATTGGGCCAAGGTCAAATTAAAAAGGGAAGGAAAAATATCAGTTAATTCTTTTGGACAAAGGCAAAAAAGTAAAACACGCACACCTACATACACTCAATCCAAACAAGTTTCCCATCAACACACAGGAAGCTTTAAGAGAAATGAACATAGAAGAATATAAAGAATAAAGTAGGTTAATATAGTTAGGAATGTGTCATGGTAAACAAGATTTGGATTAGAGTTTAGGACAAATGCCAATACTTGACTATTTAGTTCAATTTTGTTATCTGGCCACTTATTTGCTAACCTGACCATGCCACATTTACAAACTATGGAGTCTTAAGTGGGCTTCCACTATGCAAAAAGATAAATAGAAACATCAAATCAAACAGGAAAAGGATAGCTACTATCACATAAACTAAGATTTTTTTTTTTGTATTTTTTGAGGGAATTAGATGCCAAAAAAAATTTATAAAGATTTTTCAAAAAGCTTCTTATATTGAATTTGTTATACAATTAGTTTGCAAAGGAATGATTACCTAAAACTTAAAAATACACAAATTTTCATTTTATCTCTGTGGGAAGTTTTAGAATATACAATTTTTTTTTTTAATTATAAAAAGCTAAGAAAAACCACATTACATTAAAACAAAAATAGTAATAGAAGCCTGAAAAATAAACTTTTTTTTTGTATGGTTACATGGCACACCAAAACAATCTTGACTTAATTTCCATTTATGAAGCAGATTGAAATCATAGCAGTTTCTGAAGAAATTATAGTAATCTTATCCCGATAGATTTCAAATAAAACAATTTGTTATAAATTGATTTTTTTTTTAAAACCTATTTTTCATAATGGAAATTATTCACTAGTTGTAGAAAACATAAGTTTAGGTTAAATTTTGCAATGAGTTATTTTGAGTGACAGGCGAACTAAGATACAAAGTAGGGAGCTACAAAATCCTTATTTTTATTCAATTTTACCCCAAAATCAACTAACAGTTTGATCATAAAAATATTACCTTGAACAGACTTCAAGAAATTTAACTAATGCAATGTGGTTTTCTGACTTTTATCACATCTCAAGTAGATGCATATTTACATTTTAATATATTTTTTTTTTTTTTATGTATATACATTTATGCTGAAGTGAATCTAAATTTCAGCAATTATCAATAAATTCAGTTGTCAGTATATCCTGCCTCATAAATTGAAACAAAGTTTTATACAACATTTTAAAAAAATAGTAATAATAAACATTAAAACACCTAAATACCCATAACTAACAGTAGGATTTAGGAAGTAAAGCTAGCTGGGCAAAATTGTCTACCTGGTGGCTGACCACTATCCTCATATATAATGTGATACTTCCCCCCACCCATGCTGCTGCTGTAGACCTGTATACCCGCATGTACCATGATGCAGCCCTGCTCTTGTGGACCTGTATACCCGCATTACCATGCTATACCAGCCTTGCTCCCACTGACCTGGATACCCGCATATACTTTAAAGTTACTCACTCACCCATACACACCAAGGATACTCACTTAGTGACCAGTATACATGGCCATGCTGCTTTGCCATTCTGGTCCCGGCAATATGCTTTCTGTTGAAGTTTAAAATTTACACATTCATGTTGGCATAAGGATTCTTTTGATCCCAAACCATAGATATTTCTGTAGCAAAATCAACAGCTTTAATGAGCCTAGCTAACATCTTTTTGATTTCAAAGAACAAGGAAAAGTTGAATTTTAAATACAACTTTTGTGGGATGGAGGGGTACAGTCAAAAATATTGATGAAATAGAATAATGGTCAGAACTGAATTGACATGCATGGAAAATGTCTACAACTGAGAGTTAAAGACCAAATTGAAAATGGATTCATTTCAATTATTGGACGATTATTAACAGTGATGGCTGGCCAGAAATAAACAGCCACTGATTTTATAAAATGACAATGATAGGCAAAAAAAAAAAAAAAAAAAAAAAAAGTTATATTTTATGGAGGGAAAAGTGTTTAAAATGGAAAAAAAAGAAAAAGAAAAAGAAAAAAAAAAAAGGATAACTAATTTTCCTTTTGTCCCACCCTCCCAAATAGAAGATTGTATTTAGACACAGAGCAAATGGAGCAGAAGCCTTAATTGAACAAAAGAAAAAAAAGTAGGGGTGGGGAATTGACAGAACATAGGAAATCACATAAAATAATTTTTTTTTTTTAAAAGGTTTTGTTTTGTCTTTTTTCCAGAGGTAGTTTCAGTGAGAACAAGTGATGTATATATATTGATTGTTCAAAGTAAAAGTCCCTGCCCTGCCAAAGGAACGGTCATACCCGTTGTTAAAGACAGTGTGATGCCGAGTCCATCACCACAGGCTATAAATGTTCAATACCAAATAATATACAACCAATTGGTTAAATAAATACAACTAATTATAGTCATATTAATATTCAGAAAAATAATATAAGGGGCGGGGGAATAAGATGCAAAACAAGATCAACATCCGGTTATTGCAACAATTGCCAAAAACTTAAAAGTTTACCATGTCTTTTTTCTTAGTCATTCTTAAGAAAAAAGTTGGTCAAATGATTTAGACTTTTGTTGTGGTAGCAGATCACAAACTAGTGTCGTCGACAACTTATCCTGTCATATTCAAATTTGGAGATACTGATTATTTCCTCATCAGACAAACATTGTTGGACAAATTCAAACTGCTTTCTCTCTTCATTCTGTCACTCAGGTTCTCTTAACTGCTTTCATTATAGAAGCAGAATAGCAATAATGGTATAAAAAATTAAAGGAAATATGATATCTAAACAAATTGAAATTGTTTATAGTCCTTCTTGTCACCAGACTATAGTTGAGTAGTTGCCTGGGATTTTTTTTTTTTTTTTTTCATTTTTGTAAGAAAATTTACAGAGGTAGAATGTGCTTGTATTATTGCAATAGCATGCATCAAGCAAGCTTCAGAGTGTCTCTTGTTTTCTCTTTCTCCCTCTCCTACTTTATATGTTCTGAAATGTGCAAACTGAAATAAATTCTATCATGGCAGTCTTCATTACAGATGGGGCATAAGTAAGGACGGTTTTCATCCTTAGCATGTAGTTTCTGATGGATACGGTACATAGCATATTCCTTAAAGTAGCATTCACAGTGTTCACATACAAACAGGCGTCCAGTTGAGAGCAATGAAGAGACAGTTTCTCCATTGAATGAGCTTCCATTTTTGTCAAATTTCACTGGTGAGGTACCATTTGACACTTTAGTTGGACTATAACTAATGTTGCTTTCCTGTTTGATGCTGTGGAATGCTGCCAAATGAGCACCGTACATGTTGGCATGGACATTATCAAGAATTGTACGACTACACTCGCACAAGTTAGTCTGGGCTTCAAAATCTCGGTAAGTTATTTTTTTAGAAGTATATTTGTTGCTCAAGTTTTTGGCTGGCACTTCACTGCTATTTATCTGCAGTAGTAATGGTGTGGACATTTTGTTATTTTCCAGGCTGGCATGCAACATTGAGGTTGATGTGATTGGTGTCAAGTCCCATGTAGGTCTGAGCAAGTCTGAGGAGGGATATTGTTGTTGTTGTTGTATATCCGATTTATTGCGCATGCTGAGGTTGAGAGCAGTCAGAGGTGGGGAACCAGGAGAATAGGTGCCTATTGATGTAGATGGTTGAACTGTAGCAGCTGCAACGGCTGCTGCAGCAGCTACTGCTGCTGCTGAGGTAGCTAATGGTGCATGGTATGCATGTTGACTGCTGTGGCGTTTATAGTTCAAATATATACCACCATTGGCAACAGATTGAGGTAGGCTTGATTCTGCTGGATGTGATTCATAGCTTTGAGGATTGGACTCTGAGGCATCTGGAATGACTCCGATTTGAGAAACATAATTTGTTTTTGTATTATGTAGAGCTGGAGGAGGGCCAACAACTTTCTTTGATAAGTTGCTAGCATTGTAAGCTTGTGCCTGTGAAGAGAAGAGTTCCCATATTGAAGTAGCCATGATACCATGTTTGCGAGCATGTCTTCGAAGAGTTGAGCCCCGAGTAAACTTTGCATCACAAACACAACATTGATAGGGTTTTATTCCAGCATGGAGTTTCAGATGTGACTTCATATTGTTTTTATATCCAAATCTCTTACCACAAACTGGGCATTCAAATGGTTTCAGACCAGCATGCACTTTTATATGATACTTGAGTAAGTAAGGTCGAGTAAACTCTTTCCCACAATCGTTGCATTTAACCTTAGCTTTAGTTCCATCATCATCATCATCTTCAGGTACCTGATTTTCTGCCATATCTCCACCTCCATTGCTGCTTCCTCCTGCTTCTACATTATCAGATTTTGCCACTGCAACTTCATTAGAAGGAGCAGCTTCTGTCTGTGATGTTCCTTGACTAATATCTGCTGTTACTGTTTCTGTATTTGATGCAGGGGTAAAGTTGCTTATATTTGCTGGTGTACGAGTCATCCGTGAGGCATTGATTTTGACTATGTAAGCATCATAATTCTCGTGCTTCTGGACGTGCAGCTTCAAACTACTTATTGTTTCACAAACCTTGCCACATGCAGCACATATGCATGGATCACGTCCATGGCGGCGCTGTTCATGAAGTTTCAAGCTGTAGTTTCTAGTAAAAGATGTTCCACATGCAATGCACAAGAACGGCTTTTCGCCAAGATGAGACCGTTCATGTCGAATCCTCATGGCAGATTTAATAAAACGCTGTCCACAATAACGGCAAGTGTAGGGTTTAAATTTAGTATGCAATTGTCCATGCATCTGTAATTGTTTTTGAGTGTCAAATAATTTTCCACACAACCCACATCGATGTTTATTCATCATCTTTGGTACTTTTCTTTCAATTTTCAAAACTGAAGGATGAGAAGGTCCCTGAGTTATTGAATGCAATTGATCATTTTTTCTAGAACTATCTGACATTTGTGGCAACAATTGGTCCAACTGGCTGGAAGCACTTGTCTCATATTTATATAACTCAATATTAACTTTACTATCTTCTTGATTTTCATCTTCATCTCTCTCACCAACATGGCTTCCAATGGACTCATTATCTCTATTGGACTGAGGTTCAAAATTTCCTGCCTGATTATATATGGTATTTGATGAAGTTGTAGGAAGGTTATCACCATTGATATTATCTTTACTGTTTGATTGGGACGGAAATTGTGCCAATTGGCTTGATGCATCCAGTGGGGTGGAATTGGAATTAACAAACAAGCTGCTTTCGGATGTATGGGCCTGCGATGCTAAATTCCTGTTAGCATACAGGTTGAGAAAGTCAGAAGGCTCCTGCTTGACAAACACACCTTCCAAATTTGCTTGGTCAAATGACCGTCTTCGGTTTGTAAGGGGCTGTTTAGCAAGCTCATCATCAACTCCACCCCGACATGAATCCGAAGCAGGACTTATGGAATTGGTTAGTGATGCAGGGCTCTGGGAACCGAGTGAGTAGAACTTGCGTTCTGAGGACAGATTGGTGCCATTATCAACAGAATGTTCATTCTGATTGACTACACCAGCATTACGGAGAAGAGGACAGCGCTTTTCATGATAGCGTCTCGTTGTAGAGCGGGTGAAAGATTTCCCACAGTAACAGCATACCCGTGATTTTCTGGGAAAACTCTTTCTTGAATAGTTATAAACATTACCAGTGTACCCGTAGTCAGGCATGGCAACCCCACTAATTCCATAAGGAAAGGATTCGCCACCATAGGTGACTCGTTTCTGGACAGAAGAACCATCTTCTTGAATCATGGAAGTGTTCATGAGACTTTCGTGAAAGGCACTAGTTGCTGGCAGATCCATTTCACAGGAGGGTAACTCCCAGTCACAAGAACAACGAGATCATAACTAACCATTCAGTTCTGAAAAATAAAAGCAAAAAATAACTATGAGGAACCGCTAACCAAATGTAAAATAAGTCAAAATCATTACTATTATTATCATTGTTGATTGTTTTAAATGTCTAGAATCATTTTATCATTAAAGTTTAAGGAATAGCATAATTATTTTCACTATCATAACTTTAGCTTTACTTCATGAATTTTAATTGGCATAAATCAAGTTAAATTTCGTTAGATATGTAGATTTTTAATAGCATTATATATTCTAAAGTGAATTGGAAAAATTATTTTAGTGTTTGTTCTAGTCAGTAATAGACAACTTAATGAGCAGTGGTAAATAAATAACACTTGGTAGCTTATTTGTAAGTGGATCAATAAAGTAGCAAGAGTAGTAGTGAAATGATCAGACATCAACAGTACACATCTTGTAATTAGGAACAGATTCATTTAACACAGCACTGATTGAAATATCACAAGGGTAGTTGTGATAGTAAATAGCAAGTAGACTTCAACCCTTCAGGCAGAGCAGGTAATCATCAACCATTAACAATACAAATGGTTAAATTCCATAAATTTTTCTTTTAAAGTTCAAATACATAAGTAAAAGAAAAAAAATTCTCTTGTCATAAGTTTAACAAGAGTTCATTTTTAGTATAAATAAAAAGGGAAACTGACAAATATTCCTCACATGTATCCTTAAATAATATCGAACCAATAAATTCAGGTAAAGGCCACAGATTGATAGCTTATGAATGGAAAGAAATGCATTAAACTTGATTCAATTATTTTTGTTCTACATGGATGAGTAACAGCATTAATATTGTTTAGCAATCCCTATAAAATCTCAACTAAGCTCTTGTAAAATTTGGTAAATGGTATACAAATTTTGAAAGTAACCATGAATGCTTTCTATTTCAGAGTAAGGGATTGTTAATTGTTAATTAAGTGCTCAATATATTCAAATCATTGAAAAACCCTGAAAGAATTAAACATCTGGCAAGCATATATATATATATCAGCTTAGGCTGAAACAATGAATTTGGGACCATGTAGTTTAAGAATTGAATAAAGAAATAACAGGGGAAAGAGAAAAAAAGAAGACTACATAGACAAGAACTTAAGACATTGTGTTAATTAAAAAAGACAATAAGTAGTTAATTTATAGATTCAAACATAACTACCGTTGAAAATATTTCTATTGCATAACATGGAGAACTTATAAACTGTATTAAGAGAATGGCATTAGCCATATTCTTGAAGATGGCTACATTTGAAGTCTTTGCACAAAAGTGAGTGACTTCATCCCTTTTACAACTAGGTAAGTTTACTGTCAATCAGTTTTTCTACTTAAGCATCATGATAAACTTCATCTGGTTTAATTAAATGTAACCCACCTGCTTTATTTTAAAAAACATTCATACTAAAATGTTAAGTTTTCAGTTTTACAAATAAACTAGGAAAGCAAAACGAATATGAACATCTACTGAAGACTGATGGCCAGAGAGGTTGAACCTCACATGAAATAATGGTCATGCACTTTTTAACTAATAATGCTCATGATAAAAGAATAACAGGTTTTTATGCAGTTATAAATATTAAGTTTATATATATATATATATATATATATATATATATATATATATATATATATATATATATATATATATATATACACACACTGAATCACTTTAAAATATTAAAAGCTGTAATAAATTAAATTATGAATTTCCCATTTGTTTTCATGTTGGCATTGATCTTACATTTACAAACACTAAATTAATCAAATGGGGGTGGGAGATAAAATCACTTGCAGAAAGCATTAAACTTAAATTTATTTAAGTAATGAAAAATTTAAGCAAAGTACAAAATGAGATTTTCTAGTTGTAGATTAACTTCTAAAATGTAAAAACTTATTTAAACTTCTTACAAATAGCATTTAACAAACTGAATTTGGAGCTAATTTTTACACAAGACTTAAAATAGATTACTGAGTAGAGAGAACAGAGTTGAAGTAATCTAAATTTTGTTTATGTTCCAATGGTTAAAAAAAGCACATTATAGCATAGTTTTTTTGTTAAAGTATCTAAAAAAAAGATTAGTAAAAGTTAATTTATTGTTTTTTAATTAAAGAAATAAGTCATCTAGCAAACATTTCCTAATATTTAATGTACATACAATACTTATATAGAAAATTAAAAACAAGTTTCATAGTAGTTATTACACTAATAATATAAAATAACAGATAAGACAGCTGACTGACTATATAAATAAATAGTGGAGGATATTTAACAAAGATTATTCATTTGAAATGAGTGAATAATATTGTTTGAAGCATATGCTAACAAAAAAAAAAAAAAAAAAAAAACAATTTCATTGGAAATCAGTAGTTTTATTTGCATTAGGTGAAGCCAAACAATTTTTTTTTTTTTTCAAAAGTTTTGACAAGTCTTACATTTTTTCCAGAAAATTACTATCAAATGTTTTGGGTTATAAATATAAAATTGTTAATGATTTCATAAACAGTCAATATATTTTCAATAAGAATTTTTGCCTTTTGTCTCATTTCAAAATTGAAAGAATGCAGCGATCCAAATGATTGCCTAAGAAATGAATTAAAAATTGGAAAATATATTTTAAGTCTCTTGTAATTCTCATCTTAAAGCAAGATCTTATCAATGCTAGATGAAATTTTAAATTTTCATCTAAAGTTCAATAAATTACTTTGTACTAAAAGTACAATATTAATGAAATTAAGATATTTCAAATAACATTTCTAACAATCTGCCATAAATATCTTCTGAGATAATTTGTCTCTTGATCGAAAATAACCAAAATATTGTTTTGTATATCAAGCTCACTAACCAGATAAATACTTGATAATGTAGTGCACTGAAGTTGTTAGGTTAAAAGCAGAAACAAACATTCCTTTATAGCACACGTAGAAGTTATGTAGTAAAATGAAGAGAAAGCACACAAGAAACGCCTCCTTTCAACAGAATAAGCAACGCCTACTTTCAGCAGTTGTAATACAACGATGGCGGTGGTGGTGACCATGAGTGCTTGTCAGTACTGTTCCCTCCTTCCTTAACACAAATATTACTGCACTCAAGTGTGGACAGCAGCAATGGCCCCCAAGTTACACAGCTGGAAAAGACACCAAGGCTACCGCTGTAAAGTGCAGGTCACTTTTGCTAAAGAACAAAAATAGGCTGTGCCACGAGACTTTCTCTTGGTCTTGCTCTAGTGGCTGTGGTAACAGAACTAAAATAAATATTTGCTGCACTATAGCTACATTTGAAGTTTTTAGGATAGTTTTAACAAAGTCAGTCTGACATCTTTCAATACAAGAAGACTAATGAGAACTTAAACTGTAGCCTTAGACAATAAAGTACTTAAGCTAAAATTATATAAGGTCAAGTCTTTTTATCATTAAATTTAAAGGCAAAAAAAGTTTTATCAATACCAGGCTTGCATAAAACAATGAATAAAATGAAAGTTATTCATAGATATTAAATGTTCTGGTATCATATATATAAAAATAAAGTTATGATAAACTGAGTATTTTGTTCTAAAGGAGAAGTAATACTTCCTCCTAATAAACAAATAAAACTAAAACAATGATTTCTAGTAGAAAATTAAATCAGCCAAAATTTATTTCCTTGACTGATAACAATTGTGAACATGTTTTGTATATGGTGTAGTAACAAGCTAATTAATATCAAATCTAACAATTTTTGTTGCTAACACAAGCAATTTGTGAAAAGGTGAAGACAAGTTTAAAGGCAAATCAATGAAAGTCTAAAAACAAAGTTTTTAACAATTCATAATACAACCCTCACAATGAAAAACCTAAATATTTCAATACATTTATTCGAAAAAAATATTATCCATACTAATTGATAATTCATGAGAGATATCAAAGTTTTACTGGGCTAAAAACTATTATCTTGCCTTTTCATTTATTTGTTATTTGATAACTAAATGAATAACTCCGCAATGCAATAATTTCATTAAAAAAACCCAAAACCTTTAAACATTAAAAATGTATTTTGCAACTACTAGGCTGCATAATTTGGAAAGAAAGAGAATTAAAATATTTTGATAACTGCCAAATCAGCAGCATTGAATTCCTATTTTATAGTTTTAATTCATTTTAGGCTACTTGTTAAGAGTCCACAATTGAGGTAAATTTCCTCAAGTTCTAGATTTTGTATTTTGCAAATCAGTAACAATCTTAAAATTAGAAGTTCAGACTTTTAAAAAATAAATAAAAATAGAATTATTCACAATGAATAGAAACAATAAGTCAAGAAGTCTTTTCAGAACAAAGTTCTTTTTATGGATAGTAAACTTTTGACATGGAGCAATAATTAGCAGCAATCTGACAGATCATTACAAAGTTGGTCTTCACTGCCCCTTTCCCAACTTGTGGTTTTATGCCAGGCCCAGTTATTGAGAGCAAACTGAATATAAGAGCTGGGTACCCTCAAAAACTTTCTTAAAAACTATTAAAAAATAATTGAAAGAGGATTTACATTTTTTTTTTTTTTTTTTTTTTATTATATATAATCACTTCAAAATGTTTTTAGCATTGAACAATTTATAAAAATTCATGCATTTTTTTCTGGAAAAAAAAATTCATAAATTCTCAATGAAAAGCATTAAAAATATCTAAGATTTTCAAAAGTTTATAATTTGGTTTAGTAAGTAAAGTTGTTACTGAATTATGTGATTGGAATTGGTTGATCATATGAATAAAAATGAAAATGATAAGTGACTTGCCTGATATTTTAGTGGTGTAATGATCCAAAGGAAATTGCTGTTGGTGATTGTGAAGCATCCAACCAAAGCCAGCAATCATTTTTAACTTAAAAAGAAAAAAAAATACGAATATATTTAAATAAGAAAATTAATAAATAAACGAGAACATGTAACAATGTTTATTTATAAACATTTAATTTATTAACAAGGCACAATCTGGAAATAAGTGACAGGCTAGAGCTGAAAACTGAAATTAATTCCAAACTTTTAGAATAGCCTGCACTACATATTTCAATCGTTAAGTTTAATTATCAATAAACATCAGCAACTTTTGGGGCTAAAAAGGATTTCTAGAATTAAAAGCAAATCACAACCTAAGGTTTTTTTCAAATTTCTTTGGAGAATTAATGACATGGTTCATATAAAAAAAAAAAAAAAAAAAAAAAAGTTACTTTTTTAACCTGAAATTGTTTCAAGAAAAAAAGTTTCACTACAGCCTAAAATTATTACAAATTAACTGCTTATCTGTATAATGTCACTTAGAAGTACAGATTGTAGAATTTATATTTAAATATTTACAATTACAAATGCATGGACTTGCTCCTGGCAAACAACCTTACATCAGCAAGAAGAGTTTTTTTTTTAATCTTTCAGTTTAAAAAGTAATTTGTAAGAGAAAAAACAAAGAGGAATATTTTTAAAACTGGAAACTAATTTTTATTTAGAGTCTCAGTTTAAAATTTAATTGAATGCATTGTCCATTTCTTAAGATGGAATAAGTGACTTTTTTTTTTTTTTTTTTAAACAAAAATGTTAGGCAAAGCGAAAACCAAGATTAGTATTTTTAAAATGGCAAATTGCCAATTGGGGGAAAAACTTGAAAACATTGTTTCTTTTACGAGTTTTCTTATGAGAAAGAAATTTCTTTTATGTAAATCAATGATTTTAGAATCAAATAAAAATTATTCTTGACTATGTGAATGAAGGATAGTTTTATTCATAGAAACCGAAGGAGTGAAAAATTATTTATCAAGGTTACGGGGTGCTTCCACCTGCGGAAGCAGTTTTAGCAACAAGTCAAGATTCAGATAAATTAAAATAAATAAGTGGGAGGAGTTGGCCTGACAACTAACTTAGTGATTGGCTAATCTCGCTTTGCAATATTTATACAGATTTAATTGAAATTTAGCTAAAAAAAAAAAAAAAAAAAATCGAAAATTTTTTTAATGGAAACTTATGAAAAGATTTTTATAATTAACTTAGAGTACAACTGATTTACCTCCCTTATACAACTTGGTGAATTAATGACTAAAATTAGAAAAATAACAAAAAAAAACAGAAAAAAAGTTAAGACGAAGAAAAAAAGAGAGAGAGAGAAAAAAAATGAACAAAGTAAAAAAAATACCCTTCCTACTCTGAAGAATTAATGATAGATACAATTTTCTTATTCAACTAAATGCGAAAATGTTTTTGGCGGTGAGGTGTGTATAAAGAAAAATAGAATTTATACTTTAATAGGGCACCTCGAGGCGGTGTACTGTAGTTAGCAAGCTGGTTTCGCTAGAACAATTACGACTGAGTAGTGAATTCGATCCTCACTGGGTGCCCCCTACTTTCGGCCTTGTGCCACATCTAAGCTACGTTTGAAAAATAATAATTTAAGATTAAGAATACTCTGTAAAAAAAAAAAAATCGTACATTTCCTCATTTTTTTGTCATGTTTTTCTTTATGATCCAGTATTCCACTTTTTAAAAATATAGTATCTAAATGACAAACCAGGATGCTAAAATGATGAAAACCTGTCACTATTTTTTTTTTTTTTTAGGACATTCATTTTTTGCTTAATTGCTGTGTAGACAAGCAAACATGCAAAATGTAAATGGCGTCTTTCAGCATATTTCTCAGTAAGTTTTGGTCAGAAAATTTAAATTATAGAAAATGTACTTTACAACAAATATTGTATTTATCAAGATCTACATGCATGTCAGAGTAAATGAGATAAAAATGATCCTTGAATTTGGCACTTATAGTAAAGAAAACTAAAAGACTGACACAAAAATGATGTACGTCAAATCAGTGTAGATTAGCATTTGATCTTTCAGGCTTCAAAAGTGCGCTCATAGGCGGTTTTACTTGGGTACTTATTTTGGGTAAGTAATGTTTATAAAGGAAACTGCTGTTTCAAACAAAGTATGTAATGAAAATCAACTAGGTTGAGGAAGAAAAATTAAAATATGTTGGAATATATTGCCGATTAACAAAAGAAGGATATTTTCTCCAAAGTTCGGATAAAAAAAAAATGCTTTTATTTATTTTTGTCTTTATCAGAAAAAAAAAGACATAAAAAGTAATTATATCCTATGAAAAGTAAAATTAATTTTGTAAACTAAGTCCTTTTTTTATGAACGACATCAGCATTGTATGATTTGTAGAAAAAAAAGTTTGAAAAGTTTTTATTTAAACTTCTATGAAGTTATGACAATTCAACAGTTGTCTCCCCTTCAATAAGAACAAATATTTCTTTGGAAAGACCTCGGAAAATTTGAATGGAAATTAAAAAAAAACAAACAAAAAAAGAAACACACACACGCATGGACATGCTTATTTTTCAGATATAATATATATATATATATATATATATATATATATATATATAACAATGCTACTTACTGAGCAAGGATTTATTTAATAGTTCTAGAACTATAAAAGAAAACATTCAAAGGGTACTGGGTACATGAATTTAACTCTGAGCAATATTACTTAACTTATTTTATGAAAATTGATACATCGTGTGTATATATATATATATATATATATATATATATTATATATATATATAACGGAGAGAAGAAAATCTACTAAAATATGTACATACATACCCAAAGCGCCTATTGATTGTGATCAGTGCAAAAATTCGTTTTACTTTTTTAAGTTTAAGAAAAAAAAAGTGTGTGGGTAAACAAAATTGAAATAATAAAAGTGAGAACAAAAGATCAGTTTTAAATTAAGGGGAAAATATTGAAAATAATTAGCGGAATGACTCTTATAAAAAGGCCACTTATCGAATAGAAACAAATGAATAGCAATCACAATAAAGTAATAAGAAGAGATACTATGCTGTTCTTGCCAATCAGCAGCAGTCGTTAGCTACAGTTAGGGAATGCCTTGACGTCACACCATGTGGTCTGTGACGTGAAAGCTTATATAAATACCTCCTTTTATACACATGTCCAAACATTATCCACGTGTTCACTTTCAACAGGTTTGGGAACTTCCCCCCCCCCACTCAAGTATGTGCAATATACCGACATTTGTCGTTCAAGCTATTTTAAAGAACCTACCAATTCACCTTGAAACAAAATGCTTCCCAAATACATAACGCGAAATTCAAAATCGAATGTAAACACTACTTTAGGAAACATACTGTTTTACTGTTCAAGGATTAAAAAAGCATGCCTTGCTATGAATCTAAATGTCACTTTTTTCCTTTCTCATACAATTATGTTAACCCTTTTTTTTTTTTAGCTTGAAAATAAGAACGCCTTCCCCAAATATGCTGACAATAAAAATATCCATTTAGAGAGACTATAACATAAATGAAGCAAAACAACGTGTATCTTTAAGAATTTACCTCATTCGGGGCAACTACACAAAAAAGCACATTTGGTTTCTTACGGAAGAAAACAATACAACTGCAAGATGATACACAGAAAGCTCCACGAGAGAGAGAGAAAAAAAAAATGAAGAGGGGTGAAGGAGATGCCAACAATCAAAAACTCGGAGCAAGTTCCTTGCAGAAAATAAGTCAGCCAAAACAACACTACAGACCACACTGAGAGAGAGAGACAGAGACACTAGGGGCATTCGGTAAGGGAACATGAAGATAGGCACATGGAAAACTGTGCCAAATAATAATAATAATAATAATAAATGCCTATTTATTTTTATTATTGTTTTTAGTGTGTGCACGCCTCAAGAACACTCACCATCCAGTCAAACGAGCTGTATTCCAATTTTACACGACGCCTCACAAAAAGATTTAAGAGACGTCGCTGGCGAGAAGAAAGATAGTACAAACTAAGGAGGAATAAGTCAGTGTTATGAAAAGAAATGTATAGAAATCTATGGTCAATAATGACTCTCATTCAACTGTGAATCAGTGTTAAACCTGGCCCATAAGGTGACGATGTGACTCGTTAACCATAAATGGGTGGTTTATTTTTAAAATTCTCATCGAATCAGAAATTAAGATTTATAAATTGAAAACAAACAAATGAAATTAGCGTGTTTTTTTTTTTTTTTTTTGCTAACCAATTAAAAAGGTGGAATTCATAAGAACTTGAAATTATCACATAATTTTCAGAAAAATAGTCTGAAAACCTGTGAATAACACGGCACGCATGGTCGATAAAAGTTTCTATTTCTTTTCAAAATAAATTGTTTCGGAGCAAGTAACCATTTTTTGGGTGGTAGAAGTTAATTTATTTTTGGAAGTTTCTTTTTTTTTTTACTTTGACGAAAAAAAATTCTTATTAATTTTTTTTACTTTACAATTACATCAGCCACATACATGTATTGTAGTTTTTTCTTTTTAATGCACACAAGTAGTAGTACAGACTAGTTAGTACATTTCGACTACTAATTAAATTAATAAAATCAACTTACAAATATTGATTTTCCTCTATCTCTGGTAGCTTGAAGCTAAAATAATTTACAATTGAACACTAAATTTTGTTGAAATAAAACATCAATAGTTTCAGTCTTTTTTATTGGTGAGACTGGTAAATTGGTAAAATCGCATTAAATTACAACGGAAACGGTTGTGTGTGTGTGTGTGTGTGTGTGTGTGTGTAATAATACTGTTGAATCAAAGGTGTCGACCTTCCGTAGAAATAAAATGCAAGCCGAGGTAAAGCACATTTTTATGACTAGTGTAGTTATTAGTTTTGTTGCTCTCTTTTGCTTTCAGTTTTTGGTTATCCTTTGGCCATTTAGGCGGTGTTTGCAGGGGACCAGTTATAAATCCAGTGACTGGTTAAAGAAACTACAGTATCGCCTAGTGGCCGTTGTTGTGGGCACTGGGAAGCCAGCTGTCCAAGTGTTTGTCCGGCTGCTGGCAGGCTTCTTCAAGTGGGCCATCGGACTCGTCCACCAAAACCAGACTCTTGCAGCCATTACTGCTGCTGATGATGCACTTTTCCACGCTGGACGACCAACGACAAAAAGACAAAAATCTCATTCACAAAGAATGAGTTCCCAACTCTTTTTTTAAAAACAAAAAAAACAAAAAAACTTTTCTTTGAAACACGATTAAGCAAACACTCCTTCCAACACTTACTTGTTTTTAAGGTTTTGAGCCGGATGGTAATTGAATGAACCCGACAGAGACCTACTACCGCTGTCCAACAACAATGACTGACTACTGACAATTACTTATTGACATACTCGACATGGACACTTGCTAATTACTAATATGACTACTGAACTCGTAAAGTGAAGGACAATAGAGAAAACATACAGGAACGAAGAAGAGAGTGAGTTAAGAAAGCAAAGCGTTCAAATTACTAGTAAACTAGTTTTTGACTCAACATGGGTACTGTGGAGTGAAGAGGAGCATATTCACCCGCTCACTTCACCGTTGCATTTACGATTAGAAACTGTCTTTTACTAATCGTTGACGGTATTTCTCCTCTAACGCAAGCACTGATAATGCCGTTTTTCTTTCTTCGACTTCATTAACATAGTTTCACGAGAAGAGTATAGCAGCAGCAGCACTACCGAAATACACGCGCGATGCGCTGTGCAATGACAGCAGAAGAGAGATTCCTCCCCCCACACACTTTTAAGCATGCACGCGCGAGCGCGCGCGCTCTTAGGCGACCGGCATTGCTATCATTATAATCGGAACCGGCTGATTACTACGACTAGAGAAACAGTAGGTTTTTAAAATAACAGTTTTAAGTTGAACTTAAAAATGTTTCAAAAGAGTTGTATTGGCCAACGAAGCAGTGAAGCGGATAGCAGCAGCAGCAAGCATTTTTATTAAAGTACAGAAGGACTGTTGCGAACGGAGGGAGGAGAATGGAGAGAGGCGGAGAAAGCGAGTAAGGAGATGGGGAGGAACACACAACAATAATGCACAGCTGGTGAATTGATCGGGCAAAATGGCAAGCTGTCAATTTGCAGATTGCACACACACACAGAGTGCGTGAGTAGGTAGTATCCAGTGTACGACGACTGTATTTTCTTTCGACTCTACAAGAACAACTTTATTGCAACCCACGTGCACGCTGGCTGACTGGTTTGGCTCACTCACTTGCTAAGCTTTAATAGCATCATTGCTCGACACCGAGCCACTCGACCCAGCGATCTATCAGGCTGTCACAGCGGCTTCTTAGCATCCAGCACGTGTACACATACACAATTACACATGTACACATTTTTGTCTATGTGTATGATGCATTTCATATACTTAGTGCACATACCAATTTTTTTTCGGGAAACATTAAAAAAAAGGGAGGAAGGGAGGGAGGAAGGGAGGGAGGCGTTAATTACCACTAAAGAAAAAAAAAATTAAAATTAAAATTGAAGGGGGTGGTGCCTGAATTAAAAAGAATTCCTAACAACTACACATTTTTAAAGAGTTTACAAATTAATATCATTCTATTTTACAGAAAGAAAACGAGAAACTGAAAACAATTCAAGATGTCAACATAACTAGCTTAAGACATAACAAAATTAACAGAAGACAGTAATAAACTTGAACAAAGCTCAACACACACACACACACACAATGCTCAGTATTATTTGATTTACATTGCCAGCTCATAAACAGCAGTTTCTTGGTACACACACGCACAATGCCTGACAATAAGTTTTATGGTGCAGTGTCATTATTACTCGTAACACAGTTTACGACATTAGGAAACACAAATGAATAGGACATTTTAAAGAATCCATTGGTGAAGGTTGGAAATGGGCAGCCGTAATAAAATAAGGAAGATTGAAGATTCATTTTGGCCATCAACGTGAATAACGTTTTCTAGGTATAACTGTAAAGTGCAAAGAGCAAAGGAAGTACAAACGCGATGACTAAATAAATAGTTAGTTATGTTGTGCTATGGCTAAGTGAACAGCTATTCAGCGGGTACATATGTCGAAGAATAGATTAACACACACTGGCACACAACAGATAAGGGTTGGTGGCATTATTAGATGTTGAAGAATTGCACCAGAGTAATAAGTAGAGTACAACAGTACAATTGAATACACCTGGTTAACCAACCAATTACAACATATAGCAACAGTCCGAAATAAAAGGGTACTTTAAAAAAAAAAAAAAAAAAAATCCCCACCCGAAGAAAAATTCGTTTCATCTTGCCAATTCAGCAGCAAACATGTACAAAGTGCAGAGGGTAAATCCTTGACCTGACCCCATTTTATGGCCGGCCCGTTGCTGTTTGACGTCGTCATCTGCCATTCTAACAACATCACCACGACCACTAAACACCCCTAAATACACACACGAATACACAACCACGTCAATATGTTGACATAAACGTTTTTTTTTGTGTCCAATTTACCCAATCTATATACGCACAATCATGAATCCTATTTTTTTATATTTTTCATATACGAATTTTAGACGCATATGCAAACAAGTCTTTTCTAAAATACAGAGCTGCGCTTAAACAAAATCAAAATGTCCCTCTTTCTACACTGCAATGCCTCAATCTAGACACAATTTCGTCCATTACAAAATTATATTTTTCATCATTCATTTTTTTAAAAGTAAAACTATTAAAAAAAAATAAACGAAAATCAAAAAAGCAAGAAAAACTAAGAAACCCAGTAAGTTGAACAAATTGGAAGATAAAACTCGAATTTTTAAAAGTAATGGGTGGTTGTGGGAGAGGTTTGGACACCTGTTCAATTACATGATTATAAAAATCAACAGTTCTTTTAAGGTTTTGAAACTGTTCTCTATATGTCTTTGTTCTCAAAGACAAGAACAAAAAAGATCTTAAAAAAAAAAACAAAACAAAAAATATCTATCGGTAGGCGATATTGCAAAGACAAAAACATTACTATATAGTAGTAGTGGGCTTTTGCTCAAAGATGCAACTTTTGGAAACCTTTTCCGTATTGTCATTCATTAAACTTTCAAAACCGCTCCAATTACATTAAATAAAAAAAATGCAAAACATCTATTTTATATAAATGCACAAAAAACCCTTGTCGCTTTAAAAGCATGTTTAACTCTTCTTGTGGGACTTTTTAGAAGAAAGGGTAGTGATAACTACTGTCAGTGTGCTGCTGCTACTACTACTACAGCTAAAACCCCAAGTTAGCTGTAAAAGAAAGTTTTCAACTCAGCAGATTTAAAAACGAAAAAGAAATCTTATCAAGCTTAGGACAAATTATTTTAAAGACTACAAGAAAGTTAAGAAAATTATGCAGTTACCTTTGTACAGCAGCATCATGATTAATTGTGAAACCTTCAGATCATTGAAATTGTGTTTGTTTAGCGCATTTGAGTCTACTGTTGAGTGACCCCCTCCGGTAAACACGAAGCAGAAAAGTGTGATAATGTGCTTTGGAGAGATTGTATGTGCGCGATGTGGCCTCTGTCTCTGTGTGTTGCGTGCGTCGAACGAAACAGCGCTCTTGTACATTTCAGTAAGGGTGCGTGCGCATCTCCCTCTCTCTACAGACATGGGAATGAATGAATGTACACTACGCGCATGCACACACATGCGTACAATGACTAAAAAGGGTAGAGGGACATACATACATATAAATAAAATTTATCTATACGTAATGTATGTATGTACATTGTCTTTTTTTGTAGCTAGCAGCAGGAGCTGAAGTAGTGGTGGTAGTCCTAAGTTAGGAAGGTACTCAGGTTTTTGAGAGGAAGGATAGCTGAAATCATTTTGTGTTGTTACGATGGCTACCGCTGTTTAAAAATATTTGCATATTCACTGTAGCAGCAAAGCTATGCTTTAGTTTGTAAATAATATAAGATGCATTATGGTAAGAAGAGGGTTTAATTAACTTAAACTATTAATCCTTCCTAAATTAGTATTTTTTTTTTATATTTTTAAAGTTATAAACTTTGCAGTTAAAATATTTTTCTGTTATTATCTTGGCAGTAAATACCACCCCATGTCAGCATTAAGGGAAAAATATTGTTATCTGAAATTTCAAACTAATGTTTAGCCTACTTTCAACATACACACGTGTGCGTGCACACACGCACACATGTTCGAAAGAAGGTATAAAACAAATAGGAGGTATGCTATGTTAGTAATAAAAAATGGCAGCTTTAGAGATGTAGTTTTTGGCCAACACCTGAACTTTAACCCTGCCTCCACCTGTCACTGATGTTTAGTTCAGCCATTGAAAATGACTGGACAAGTTTTAAGCAAGCATAGTTTCCGAAAACATTGACCTATATATCTCTGCAGAAAAATCTATTCCAAAACACCCCTCCACACACACACATTTGTGTGTGTATGTGTATTAATATACACAGTGCATCTGTTGCTATAAATAGTCACTGGGCCAGTGACCAGTTATGTATTTGTTGGGTTTGGTTTGCTTTTTTTATATTCTTACCTAAAAATTAGGCGTCATTTATTTTTTAATCAAGCAGTGTATTGTCTTTTGTGCCGTATTGTTCGACAGTGCATCTTTCTGCTGTAATTCTACACTACACTAAAAAAATGAAGTCTATGTACAATAATGTTTTGTCATATATTTAAAAAAAAAACAATTAAAAAATATTCCCGTCAGTAACTCAAATTAATTAACAGCTAACTTGCTTTTTAATTAATTATTTTTAATTTCATCTAAAAAGCAAAAACACATTTTTTTAAAAAATAATTACAAGGGAAAAGTGGTTCTTTCTTTGTGTGTGTGTGTGTGTGTGTGCATAAAGGTTCTAGTTACCTTGTTTTATTTTTTTTCTTTTCTAACCGTACCTATCCCAGCTTGGAAATTCCTTTACTATCATATAGCCTACAATTTTTTTTTTTTTACAACGTTTCTTTTAGTTGTTTTCTGCGCGCACACACACACAAAATATCATAAACGTAGGAAAGCGCATGCGCTCGCATACGATGGAACTTTTCTTGAAACTCATAAAAACTATTAGAAATGATAAATAAAAAAAGATAATTTTAAAAATTTAAACAAAAATCTATTTCTTTTGCTATATATATATATATATATATATATATTAATGACAGACGTACACATGCGGGCACATGATAGTTTAGTGAGCTATTTAATATTTTTGTCAGCTTCTGTTCACACAAACGCACGTGACTTTTATAAATCTCAAGCGTCACATTTATAAGGAAATGAAAAATGTATGTGTGTGTGTTAAAACACGCCAAGTTTCTGCATGCACTCACAAATTTGCGTGTGTGTATGTGCGCGACTGTGTATGTGTGTGCGCGCACGAGCTGCGTCCTCCGAAATGGGGCTGGTATAGGTGAGTAGTATTGAATGAATGAGGGATTAAGAGTGGCGAAAAGAAAGAGGAGAAGGCAACAACTATTAATGAACACCACCGCCAACTGCTGCTACCATCGGAAGCAGGTCACTGCATGCTTCAGTAAGTTTTGCACAGCATTTATATAGGTCAGTTTGTGGAAGGCAAACACGCATTAGGTCTTCCACAGGAGTGGAACACGTATTATTTGAGCAGATTGTACAAATTTATTCGTACCAAGACAACCTGTGACCAAGAAAAACAGTCGAAAAAGAAAATAAAAAATGGCTACTTTCTACAAATGGTTTTCAAATAAATAAAATACCTATATTTTAGTCACCGTGATAAAATGCAGGAAGTGTTAGATTCACAAGTTTTTTTTTTTAATCCATTCTAGTTAAACTGATAATTTCCTTTCCCCTTCTCCTTCCCACATTGAGATTATATGGCAACAAGAAAGAGTTAACAAACAGAATTCCTTACCGGCTTCAAAAGCCGAACGGACAGTAGATACATATCACTAGCATTTGTTCTTCATAAATTACTTTTTACTTTTTTTTTTTAATATAATTCTAATAGATTTTTACCTATCAAGACGAGAAGTCAATGAAATGGCTTCACAAAGAAAGGACTGGCAGAAAGTGGTGGCGGTGGGGGATAAAGTCAAAGTCTGCTTGCTGACCACTACTGTTCCTTTGTGCCTGTGAAAAAGGCATAAAACCTAAGTCACCCACTTTCTCTAGGTTATCAATTATTAAGTGACAGGATGGGAAATTAAAAAAAAAAACAAAAAAAAAAAACAACTAATATTGATCAAGTTCTAATTTTAACTCAATTTTTAATGTTAATCAAACTCAACTACTATTTACTTGAATATGGAAGAATGAATAAGTAGAAATGTAATTTCTGGGGATGAGGAGTTATTATTTACAATATTTCCATGCAAACTATTCAAGTGTAATGTTAAATTAGTGAAATAATAAAGTTATATAAATTATAGTACAGACCAGAAGCATTTGTTTTACAGAACAAATATTTATTTTTCAGCATCATCTCCATTATAGTTTATGCATTTAATGCAGTAGTGAATATTAATCGCATAAATTAACCATTTTACAATGGAAACTTCAAATCAAAATTCATTTTTATTAATAAGTTGTACATATTATTCTATGAACTTATTGATTCACTCTTGTAAAATGAAAAAGGTGCTGCTGCTGCTGCTACTATGGTGATAACTTCCTATGAATGAAGAACAAATTCTGCAACAGAAGATATTTTGAGAATTGATTCAATTTAGATAGTAGGAAACAAAATCTGAAAAGAATAGGTGTATTATTTGGGGATTTGAATAAAAAGAAAAGCTTACTCTATGGCATTATAATTCAACTGTAAATTTGCATTAAACTAGATAAATTTTAATCCCTCAAAATTGATCATTAGCATTTGTCTCTAGGGTTAAGAAGTGAAACAAGACACTCTTATTTTCTTAATCAGGACCTTTTCTTTTCTTTTTTTCAATCTGGATCATGAGTAGATTTTAAAACATATTTGAAGAATATTAGAAGACATTTTGAAAAATAATATTTATTAAATCATAAGATTTGAGTAAATACTGTCTTAAATCTCATTCATTCCCTTTTTTCTTTGTTTTATAGTAGCCTTTAATTTTGTTGGCTAACTGCATTCTTTTTTTGTTTCATAATCTAAAAGCAGGTACAATACAATGAATTGAATTCAGGTGAGAAAATGCAAGAAGTATAAATAAAAAATAAAGTTTATAATTATTATAAAATATTTAACCTGAGCCTAAATGGCCCAGTCTGATAAGTAAAAGAGAAAAAAAAAGTTGCTAATATTAAAAGTGAATCATAATAAAACACAGTTTAATATTGAAAGGATAAAAAAAAATTGCTGTGAGCTATGTGAACCAGTTGATTTGTAGCTGATGATACTTTATTAAGAAAAAAAAAAAAAAAAAAAGCGTTGTCATTCCACCCCATTCAAAAACCAATCCAGAAATATTATCATCAACTACCCTAGCTTTTATAATGGTACTTTTGGAAACACTTGGAAAATCACTTGTTGCCAATACCATTGATTGTGCATTCTGACACCCACTCCTCTTGGAAAACAAATCATTGTAGAGTGGGGGGGGATACTCTGATGAAAGGGTTAAAGACACATCATAGATGTTTTCCTCTATCCATATTCCTCCTCCTCTTTCTTTGTTAAGTAATCAGAGAGTCAAAGCATTCAAAGTAGTTCTTTTGTCTGTAATAAGGACAATCTCTGTTTTTCATTTCAGACTGATCTTCCTGTATTATGGAACTACAGATTCAAATATCAAACAAGAAGCAGAAAGAATATTTAATCATCACATGGCACCTCTTTCAGGAAAATTATGAAAGGCAGATAAATTTTGCAAATGCTAGTCTATGTAGCAGATAGCATTGTACAGATAGCATTGCATGTATAATAGTCAGAGAATTTACACTACCCTTATTGTTATCAGGTTTAAGAAATTCTTTGTTTACATCTACTAACTAATGACTTCTTAGAGATTTGAAGCTCTAAACCATACAGGTTATATTTGGTCTTTTTTTTTTATTAATATTTTTTTATTCTTGGATATAAATATTGTGACGTTCCTTTCTACATTTTACAAGAGTGTGTGTGGTTTTGAATTGGGAGAGGTAGTTACTGTGCTGAGTGACATTAAAGACTATGGTGGTTCCATCAATTATTAGAAATATGGTGGTTCCATCAATTATTAGAAATATGGTGGTTCCATCAATTATTAGAAATATGCATTGGAGTATATATTCAAGATATATATTCAAGTGTGTTCATTGTGGTGTTAAAAGTTAACTCTTGGCAGTGTGTATCAGTTTAAAAGAAAGTTAGTGAAAAACTAACCATGATTAGTGACCATAATGAATAATAGCTGGCCACTCATATTCGAGGATACCCGTCTACTAGGGCGGCTAGGCAATCCCTATTGCAGACGCTCGCTCAGGCACATTTGCATTTGCTCAACACCCACAGAGCCCACCTGTTGCTTATACTGCAACTATGCTGAGCAGACCTTAGTTACAGTTTCTGGGAGTGAGTGTGTTATCGATACAGTGATAACCTCAGGAAGCCGCCTTCCTGAGAAATCAACCATGGTGAGATTCGAACCTGGGTCTTATGGTTAGAAAGTGAACATTTTAACCACTCAGCCATAAGATGGGTGTTAGAAAGATGATGTTTAAGTAATCTTTTAGCCTGCTTGACTTGAAAATGAATATTTGAAAATTTGACCTTTACTTGTGCAATATATATATATATATATATATATATATATATATATATATAGTTTATTATTACATACAATGACCAATATATTTACAGTGGATCTATTCCAATATCTCTTATTACAAAGCAAATGTCTTAGTTTGTCCATTGAAACTTATTCATCATAAGATATATTCAAAGAATTATATGCAAATGCAGTGAAATAATTTCTTTTTTCTTTCAATTCTAAGCACATTCAGGTATCAGTTTTAGTATGTAAGGCTATGAGATATAGTGTATCTATAACAAGCTAGTCCTACAGAAATTGTTAATGTAGGAAGTTTGACTAGAATACAACATCTATATATATATATATATATATTTAGGCAACAATCCTTTATTTAAACAATGTTTTATTAAATTGAAGGGGACAAGTAATATGTTTTAAGCCTTTAGGTGAATTTCTTCTGGTGGTGAATGAGTTGTTTGATGTCAGGTGAAAACTTGTTTGATGTCAGGTGAGAACATGCTAAAATTGTGCATAATGTGTAGTGCTACCCCAAACTATTTTTTACCATTGTTGCTCATTTTCGAGTTCTACCTTGAAATGATCATTGATGGTTGAAAATACTCGGAACATTACACATAATTTTGGCAAGGTCCTTTACAAGTTTTCACTCGTCATCAAATAACTTTTTTGGCACCAGAAGAAACTCCTGAAACTGTGTATCAGACATTTCTTGTCCATTGTCTTTAATGTGTGTGTGTGTATACACACATATGTTCACATTGATGGAAAATAAAAACTGTAACACACTGAGTGTGTGTTCAATTTATTCAAGGTTAAATATACAGCTGACATAGATTAAAGTAAATGATCACATGCATATCAATACATGCATAGGTTTCAAAATATGGCATATATCAATAGTACTTTGACTATATTAATACACTATATATTGTCTTTATGTGTTAACACAGATCTGTACTCTCACATGCATATTATCATACAGTACTGTGATACATTCTATTTGCAACTATTGCAAGAGTTGTAGGTGGCCTAAAAGAATGTCAGGCATCATCCCATCATATTCCATACATGTCTGATGAGAGATAGGTCTGAGGATCATGCCATCCAAGAGGTGTTCCTTATGACACCCCAAACCACAATACCAGGGGTTGAGCTTGTGAGTTGTCATGAGTAAATACACTATGCAACATGTTGCTTCCTACATCTATATTGCATAGGCAAATGACTATACTTACATACAGGCATAAAGTCTTATTATCATCCCTTAACAGTACAAAATGCCATTTGGTTCCCTAAGCATATACATGAAAGTATTGAAGCCTGTCTAGAAGCATGTGTACTCAAATCATGCTGCAAACAAAGAATTCCGAATGGCCAATATTGAAACACCTGCAGCTACATTTGCTCTGATCTCTCCTGTAGACACTGATCTGCTACTGCTGATTTTACAAAGTGTTAACATTAGTGAGCATCTGTACTACGGGTCTAGGAATGATTATTTACACATTGTTGCCAATGTTGAAACACACACTGATGTACTAGGTTCAACACATGCGGCAATTCCTTGAAATGACCATCCAGTGTTTTGAAGCTCCACAATCCCTTTTACACAGCTTGTATTGAAGAAAGGGAACAAATATACATAAAATATGTTTGCATATAAAATGGCAACACTATAAGCACCACATTGACTGTTTCAGGACTTTCAATCTTCTTTTCTGGAACAGAAAACAACCAATAATGGTCAAAAGTACTCAGATCTTAACATTTAATTACCACAAGTTTTCCCTGAAGTAAAGTGACTAATTCAAAGCCAGGAGAAACTCACCAAAAACTTCAATAGATATTCTCTGTTCTATTTAAAAGAATATTTTTGAATGAAGGACTACTGTCTGAATAGTGTGAATGTGTGTGGGTGTGTATGCATATATAATTTTTTACATACAGACAAAAACAACTTGCTCACTACAAAGATGCATTCTTGTTTCGATGCAGCTGCATCTCGACTGGTGAGAACCAAAAATTTGTCCGTATGTAAAAATTATAATAAATAATTATTGCTCTACTCTTGGTATCGAACTCTCTGTTGAATTAATGCTGCGAATGTTAGAATTTATATTAATTTCATTTCCATTACATTCAAGTATATATATATATATATATATATATATATATGGGCACCTTGACGTGGTGTAATGGTTAGAAAGCCTGTCTTGCTAGATCAATTACAAGTGAGTAGTGAGTTTGATCCTCACTGGGTGCCCCATACTTTTGGCCTTGTGCCACATCTAAGCCAGGCTTAGAAAATCACTATATATATATATATATATATATATATTAAAATGAAGGGTAACTATACATATATGCAAATATAAATCTATACATGCATATATGTATATGCATGTGTAAAAAGTATATAAATATAAGAATAACAACATGTTTACAAAACTCTGGATCTTGAAAATGGTTGATTAACACTTGGACATCTGTACTCATTGAACCCAAACATACATTATCTGGTATGTAAACAAATTACATGAAATAATGGAATAATCCTTGTTTGCTGTTTTAATGGGAATATGCATCTATATATATGCACACACACACATATATATATATATATATATATATATATATATATATATATATATATATATATATATATAAAACCAAGCATTAAAACTTTCATTCACTATTACATATTACAATGGTATAGCAAATTCTGGCAATAGGAAGAATAATGAAACAATCACTTGTACTTTAGCTTTTACTTCATTTGAACCCAGTTTATGAAAGCAAGGTTTTGCTTTGTTTTTTTTTTCTCTTATCATTGCCAGTATCAGTTAATTTGCCACTATTCTACTGTTCTTTGTTCTTCCTTTTAATCATTCTCTGCATTCAAAAAATAAATATTAAAAACAAAAAAACTGATTATCATTAGACAGGAATCAAGGCAAATGTTACTGATGAACAAATTATGTATGAAATATAAAAACAGATACAAATACTGATGAGAATAGATGCACTGAACAAATCACCCAAGGGTATAAGGTTTACAAACTGCATTTGATTAAATACATAAATCTATGAATATCAGGGATTTTTTTTTTTTTTTTTTTTACACAAGGCCTTAGAGTGCAGATCATTTAACTTGTTTCATTTCTTATTTTCATATGAATCCATAATTAAATAACTTAAATTTTTATGAGATGCACAGAATTATACAACTATTTTCACAATCTGGCAAGCAGGTTATTCTGGCTTGGAAGATTGGCACAGCAGTCATCTGATTCAATCATTTCACCTTGTGTCAGGCTAAAGTAAATTTTAGTAAAATGTGATGCTTGAATTAATGATCATTTCAAAAAGAAAACACGGCTTCTTAGAGCAGAGATACATACTCAACATAATATATCTAGAAAAAAAACATATGTAGAGGACAGATTTTAATACAATATAAAAACTGCTTTTTGAATGATTATGACAAGTGTTATATTTATAGTTTTACTCTTTTCAATTGTTTCTGGGCATTATTAAAACAAGGACCAAATGGTTTAATATGCAAAAAATAAATACTTGATTGTATAAAGTGACTGATAACATTTTGTTGAATGTAAATGATTTGCTTTTAACAAAGAAAAATATGATACGGAAATCTAAAGGCACAACAGATTAGCAAAAGATGCTTTCCAAAAGCTAAAGAAAGTATTAAGAAACAGGAAAAATTCATTAGAAACAAAGTAAAGAATGCTATATAATATCACTCCTCCTATATGGCAAGGAATGTTGAACATAGATGAAGAGGAGACTTGAAGCAACAGAGATGTGATTCTACAGAAGGCTGCTAAGAATACCATAGATGGTACATGTCAATGAATAAGAAGTTTTAAGGAAAATGGAAACAAAAAATATACTTGTATTTAAAATCAGAAAGAGATAGTTGACATTTCTCTGATACATAATGAGGAAAGAGGATTTGGAGAATTTGACACTCTTAAGACATATTGAAAGCCAGCAGGGCAGAAGGAAACAGTGGGTAACCTACCTAACAAGCTTGTGTAAATGAATGGTAGAACATGGCATGGGAGGGATAGTAAAGGACAAACATTACTTAAAGCTAAAAAAGATAAGAAGTTGTGGAGAGCCGAGATCGCCTGCATACTAAAGGGATAAGGCATGTAAAAGAAATTTGTTTAAAACATAAAAATTTAAAAAAAAGCAAAAACAGCTTTATTTCAGTTAATTACCCTTTTTCTTATACTTTGAACAAAAGTGCATGAATAATTATTCAATTTATTGTTTTTAATTTAAGACATAGTTACAAAGTTTAAGATCTCTTTATATTGCATCAACTGAATGAAGGAAATATTCCGAATTTTTCTGAGATCAGTGAATTGAGAAAAAAGTTAGGCATTTTATCTTTGCCAGTAGATTTGTTACTTTTAGTGTTGCAAAAGTTTAGAGCTCAAATGAGCCTATGATAGGGCATAGAAAACCAGTTTCTTTTGTTGGAATAAGAATAGATTGTGACACCAGGTTTTCTTGGCACGGATATAGGGAATACTCCAAGCTTTAGCCAAAAAATTACAGTTCCTTACAGCTGCTCATCAAGAGATGGGTTAGCTTAGTAAAATCCTTCAAGAGATTTGTTTACTTTCTTTTTTTTTTTTAGACAACACTTTATAGGAAGTGTAGTTAGAATTACTTGGAAATATTTTTCTAGGTGTTGATTGCACAGAGTATTCTGTTTTTATGATATGACCTTTATACCATGTGTCAGAAAGTATTTGGAAGAAAATTTCATTCTTTTCTTTCAGATTGTGATTGGCATAAAAAAAAAACAATCAAAAACAGCAAAAACAGATTTCAGTCAAATAGGTCTAGTAAAGGAGGTCAGTTATAAAGGCAAAAAGTAAAAATTGGTAATGACATGGGGAAAGGAACTGCTCTGAATTCTAAGTATCAAAAGTCCAAGAGGAACACTACAGATGACCAGCTGCATGTAGAAAACGAAGAAACTTAACTAACAGAAAGTTAAGAATAATATTATTACCAAAAGTAATCTCTGTTGTATCAAATAACCAAAATTTCAATTGACTTTATATTGTAATATGAAATCAAATTTAGTACAACTTACAAAAGAAAGAACTGGTTGATATTTAAGCATCAGAGTATTTTTATATATTATTACTAAACTAACTCTGAGGTGGACGTTTTGATAGTGTAAAAGTTATTAGTGAATTAAGTAAAATTAGTGAGCCAAATTCAATTTTCATTCTAGTTAGTAGCATTCAATAAACGTCCATGATAAAGGCATGAAACCATCTTACAACCATGAGTAGCCGACCGGGCTTTCCAGCCTTGAGTGACAGCTAGTCTAAGAGAATGAAAATTGAATTCCAGAATATGGAGAAGGCAACAGAAAACCACTTCATTACCTTTCTGAAGAAATCATTTCAATTTACATATAATAAAGAAAAGGAATCTGTGGTGAGTGATGATTGCTTACATCCTGAAGGGACATGGCATAGAACTCACCCCTGCAAAATATATGAGGTGCATATACTATAAAAACTTTGTTCAAGTATTTAATGCAGCCTCACTAAAATTCAGCCTATAATTATACTATTGGGTGGTGTGTGGAAGGCTTGTCAAAGAAGATCTGTAGTGCATGCCCTTAAAAAGGAGGAAGAAGAAGAGGAGGAGGCAAAATACTTATCTGAAGAAGCAATTTATAAAAAAAGCATTAAAAGCTAAAATTCACATTAACAACTCTAGGAGTGTTTCAGTACTTTTATAAATTTTCTTACTGTTTCCCAATAGGACTTAACCCATTCCACAAATTTCATTCTTAATCTACAATAACATCAGTAGGGAAATGGTTAGTGGCAAAGTTCTGAGAACAGCAGGAAGCATTCTCTTTGGTTTTCTACATCAATATTACAAATGTGTGTGTGTGTGTGTGTGTGTGTGTGTGTGTGTGCATATAATAAACAATGTTTATTCTAAGAAAATAAATTTGGCAAGATAAATATATTCTTTTTAAATTTCTGCCAGTGGAATCTTTAAAATATAATTTTTTTATTTTAAATACATAGATGAAAATATAATCTTTCGCTGCTACTTGTATTAATAAGGATTATGGATTTAAGTAATAAAATCTGAGATTAATTAAAAGAGTTGAAAATAAAAATGTTAACATTATCTTGAATAATTAAGTTGTTTCAAGATGCTGCAGCTGGTTAAAAAAAAAACAAAAAAAACTAAAGCAGAGTATTGTAAATGATTTTCAATTTTTGTATCAGACAAAAAAAATATCGATATTGAACATTGATTATTTGAATTTGGTGTGAGACAACATACAAATAATAGCAACTGGATCCTTATAAAAATGATTGCCAAAATAAAAAATGTGTGTATATTTATTGTAGTTATACACATCTACCTATTGTTTTAATTTAATGACATTCTTTAGTTTGCTTGTTTTTTTTTTTTAATTTCATCTTTTGTAATGATAATGAAAATAATTTTTCAAAGTACTTTTAATCTTCATCTGACACCATCTTCAGACATAATATGTCTAAATTATTTAATCAAATACTGCCTATATATATATATGTCCTATTTATATTGTACTTACTATCTTGATAGTAAGTACAATATAAATAGAACATTGTTGTTGTAGTTTATACACAAAGTTATATAAAAGAAAATATTAGCATCAAGAAAGGAATGACAATATGTCAGAGGAGTTTTGTTTTAACATGATACTTATTAAAAGCTGACTATGGTCAAGTATCCTAAAGATGAAAAATGTAGAATACATATGTCTGTAAAAATTATATCAAATAATCAGGAGACATGATACAAGATTTAATGAAACAATTAGTCTGAATACATGAGAATAGGAAAACTTATAGTACATTGAAAATTTGGTTGAAAGTTCTATATTTTTATGCATTAAAATCTCTATGCCAAAAGTTACATTTTTGTGTAGTGCTGACAAAAGAAAATTGATAATAGTGTTGCAATTTTTGCTATTTGTTTAGTTATATATATATATATATATATATATATAAAATAACAGCAATAACATTGTAATACTTAAAAACAAAATGAAAAATAAAGGTTTGAAACAGGCTACAGTGTCATTTATGTGCACAGTTTATTGATTATTAATTTGTTTTTAGTTTATCAACCCTTTAGAATATTGAAAGAATAATTAATTTTCTTGTGATTGAATATTTCATTAACAATTTTTTGCAGAGAATGATTTTTCCAAATACAAGTCCTACTATTTAAATCATAGTTAGTAGGGTTAAGAGATAGATTCATACTTTTCCCAACAGTATTTGTGTATAAGTGAATGTAATGAACTTGACTGGGAGTTGAACTCAGCTCTCCAATTTATCATTCTGAACTGCTATTCATTGTACCACCTGCACATCCACCATGTGCACAGAGTTGCTCTAATTGTTTGGCTAGGTTTCTTAAAGTCTGTTAGCCGTAAACATTACATTTTGTTTAATTTCTCTATTTGGAAGTCTTTTAAACTATTTAAAGCAATAATAATTAAAAGAATCTCCCAAATATTGTAATACTGCCTAATATGGTTCTATAACCAAACTATAATGTTACCATCTGGATGGTATTTTAATAATATCAATTTCTGTTAAAATATTTACAAAATATCTATTGACAAAACAAATTAAGTCAATTAATACTTATATGTAAGCTATACATTTCTTTTTTTTATGTCCATAGATGTAGTTTGTCTCTATTTGATAAAAAGAGATCCATTTGAATATTGTATCAGTTTTGTTTGTATTCTTGCAGTGCATAGAGAATTTAATAAAAATGATACAATTAATGGTGGAATGGATTTCTAATCAAGCGGTTTTGATTTAATTATCAATAATAAAGAAATTAATGCATGTCATTCTGATTCAAACATGTTGAACCATGTTGATAATTTAGGTAGCAGCAGGATTAAATAAATTAATTAACAATACTAAAAACTAGAGAATAAAATTTCTTGGATAAAGCTTAGGTAGCATTTTGTACCAAACCCTGCAAGAAGGGTGATAACATTTGGGTTTTGTATTATCAGTTGATGAAAGGTGTACTTGGTGCCCATTCTGAAATCATGGTCATTTTTTTTTAAATCTTTTTTTTGTGAGAAAACATTATCAAGTGATGATGTCAGTCACACTGACAGGTTTTTAAAACATTTACAGCATTTCTTTCTTTTAAAACTGTTTTAATTTTCCCAGTTATGAAATAATTTTTTTCAGTCTCCTTTTATGTTTTTGGATTCAAATTTAAATATATTTAAAAAAAAAAAATTACAGTCTAATTTCTTGAATAGTGGATATAAACCCCATGAAAATCAGAGTAGAGGAAAGATAAGTGAATTTTAAAATGCTAAGTGTTAGGAATATATAACTTAAACTCAAAGACTTCTTTGCAGGATTTAATCTTGTGATTTTCAAATTGGGTATTTTAACAAAATTATTGTAACATCCATTGCCAAAATATCAAATACAGAAGGAAAAAGGTTTATTTTTAAAAGTAAAATGTTTCAATGTTTGCAAACTTGCTCTTTGTCTTAAAAAAAAAAAAAAAAAAATGAACTGTGTATTTTAATCAACAATTCATTTCTTAATTGGGAACACAAGTGTTATTCACTTGTATGAAATGTAATAAAAATAATAAGAATATTAAAATAATTAATGAACAATAACAAGGAAAGCCTTTTTTCTACTAAAAAGCCTTTGACTTAGATTTAATTTCTTTTCCTTTTTTTATTGCTAGATCTAAAAAAAAAAAAAAAAAAAAAAAAAAAAAGTTTCAGTCCAACTACTAATCAGAATTAGAAATGTTAGGTGCATGGATTTTGAAAGTGACTTTTTTGTGACTTGTGAACACAAGGGTAGGGGACACATGATATCTGCTTCAAAACCATAGTGAACCCTTCCCCTTTGGCACAAAGTCTTTGCAAATAGAGGAAACTTTATACACAACATCTGGTTTTTCATCTATAAAAGTAGTTGATGCTACTCTTTTCTAATGGCCTACAAAGAAGAAGAAAGTAAAAATTTTGCTAAAGGCTTCATTTACTTGAAAAAATGCTTACAGTTTTTATTAAAGTTTACAATGAAATGCTACAAGTTTTATCCAGAGCCAATTAAATGAATTCTACTGTTCCTCTTCCTCTCACTGTTTCTTACATAGGTGTATATACTTTTCTTTTTTAAACATAGTAACTATTAATAACTTTTTCTCATGTATACATGAGGGTGTGGGGAAAAGTTCTCAGTCCAATGAAGAATTTCTAACAAAAAGAAAAAGAAAGGAAAAGGGATTTGGTCATTTTTTCCACTGACTTTGAGAAATAATACATTTGCAGAGAGTGGTATATCTATCAGCGGTAACTGAGAACAAATTATAATATTTTTATGTATTGTGTATCTTAAGGACATGGGTGATCATTGCTCTCTACAACTTCCTATCCTTTGTTTTCTTACTCCCCACACCCCTGCAAACTCCCTGTTCTGCCATCAATGTACACAAGCTTGTTTGGTAGGTTACTTGCTGTTTCCCTTTGCCCCTTTTGGCTTCAACATGTCTTGTGAGTATCAATTTCTCTAAGTCCACTTTTCCTTATTAAGTGTCCCAGAAATTACAACTTTCTGATCCTAAGTACAAGTGTCCTTTTTGTGTCCACATTCAATAGAAAATGTGGAATATTTTCAGAAACCTGAGTACATGTGTTCAAGTGTAAAAAGAAAAGTTTATTGAATAAAACAGCACAGTGACAAGAGTGGCCTTGATATGGTGGCAGAAGAGACTGCATGTCCAGATCAAATGTTTTTTTTCAGTCCATGTTAATGATTATATTCATAAAGGCTGTATTCAACTAGCCAAATGGGGTATAGGTTGTTGCCCATTTTGAACCCTAGAAGCAATAGTTGAAGCAACTAAATTTCATACAGTTAGTATATGTTGGAATGTCATGATTATGAGAATTCCCTGACAGTGTGTGTGTATAAAAAAAAACAGAGCTTCTACTTGAATATGAATATCTATGAAAACTAATGTTTAAAAGAAAATAAATTAAAAATAACAATGTGTCGAATCTAATCCATTTCCAAAAAAATAAATTGTCTTTCTTTATGCTACAATACAATACAGAGCAGATATGGATGTTTTGAGAATTGGCAGAGAGTGTGTGTGTTCAAAAAGGCACTATTCAAACTTTGTTTGACTGGAAGTCTTATGTGGCCGAGTGGTTAGGTACGTCAGATCCAATGACAGTTTCCCATAGGGGATGCAGGTTCAAATCCTGTCAGAGGACGCATATTTTTCTGACAAGATTTCTCAAATATTCAGGCTGGTGGATGTAGTTGAATAAAAAATACTGTTTAATTAAAAAATACAGCTTCTACTTGAATAGGAGTATCTATCAAAAATAACAAAATAAATTAAAAATAACCACACACACACACACATTATATATATATATATATATATATATAAACACGTATATATTTTAAACATAGCATATTTGAGCAATAATCTATGTTCTCTTAATTAGCATTTTGTTTTTCTCATTAGAGATTTTATTTTTGATATTGGTAATGATTAGATTAGATGTTCATGAATTCTTGTGCTCTTTGAGAAATTGCATCTCCAACATTAATGATAAAAAAAAAAAACAACATTAAAATCTTATTGGTCACAAAAGCATCACACTCTCTAATAGATTAATATGCCACTTACAAAATTTAGAGCAATTCATATATACATATCAATCATCACATCACCAACAACCAAAGTATGATGATTAACCTAACAATTATTAGTAGATAATGATAAAATATATTGCATTAACTGGAAAGAAAGACTCAAAATACTATAAGCTGTCATTATACATAAGAAAAAAACATATGTTATATACAATATTCTTCACCACTGGAGAGAGCAGTTTGAAAAGTGTTTTTTTTTTTTTTAAATTAATATATTCATCTACAACTGTTTGTCATAAAAATAAATAAAAATCTTACAGATGTTGTCACTTGTATATGATACACTTCTATTTAAATTAGAAATGTAGCATTCCTAAAAGCTAATTTAAAACGTTTCTATATTGAACTAATAACATTAACATTCCTGATGATGCCAAGAGATAGTCGAACATACTGTACTCAAACAAAAACAAATTTTGCAGTTTCTCCACAGTTCTGATCTTGATGTTTGACAACTGATTTCTAAACTGGAAAAATGTATTCAAAATGAAGCAGACAGATCTTGCTGATTGTTTTTAAAAAAAATGATATAAAAATATATATATATATATATATATATATATATATATTTTGTTTAACTCGTTCATTAGAAGCTATCAAGTTTTGTGATCTCTCAGGATGAAGATATGATGCCAGAAAACCTGACACTTTAATCCATTAGGTTATGTATCGCTTGCCCAAGATGAGTTTGATCCTTGCGTTTGGTAGTGCTGAAAATTCATATATTCTGGTTTAAAATGGACAATTGGCACAACAGTAAATAAGACTATTGACAATTAACTAATATGAAATATCTTTTAAGCATTGAAAGCAGATAGGAACAATCTACACAAGTGGATATAATAAAGGGTTAAGTCCAACAGCCAAACTACTATTACAGACAAGATAATAATGCCAATCTGAATAGCATTGCATATAATAATAATTCCTCATCTAAAAAATGTTGAAAAGAATGATCTGTCAACTTTGATTAATTTTTTTTTGTAATTTGCAACATTGTATTCCCATCACTCAATAAGCTTAGAATATCTTGGTTATATTTTGAGGTTATATCTTTCTTATGACACATGGCAACCTTTATTGATCTGAAATTTAAAAATAAGTATCAAGAACTATAGTATATATGTTGATACAAATTGTTAACCCTTATGCTCCTTATTGAAATAATTGCTTCAGCCGTTTCCGTAGTAATTAATTTTTACGAATGAATATGCTTATAAAGCTGTGTAAATTTAAAGATTAGTTATTCCAAAAATTTCGCTTGTGGATGAAACAGAGCTTGATACTTTAATTCAATTTAATTTTAATAATTATATTGAAGTTTTTGGCTCATGTTTTTGAAACATGAGAACTCTTATGTAGCGAAGGAATCATATTTTAAAAAAAAATTATTATATATATATATATATATATATATATAAAAAAATATGATGACCATTATGTTATGAGTGCTACTGGTACTGTGTAACCCAGTATTACATGCCACATTGTTGAGTCATCAGTGACTAAATTGATTCCCTAACCAGGCTTTATTGGTGAGAACGGTGTTTAGAAACTCAACAGGATTAAAAACAAGACCTGTCAAAATGAGAAACTAGAGAGACAAGTTCAAATTCCAGTCGAGTTCATTACACTCATTCACACACAAATACCCTTGGGAAAGGTACAAATCCATCTCTTCTCTCCCCACAAGATATAGGTTAAATAGCAGGATAGACTGGATCTAATAACCTTGATTGGTAACCAGTTTACTGCAGAAAGTAATGGTGGTCTATTGCAGGAATTCTGCCAAGTCAATGAATTGAAAAAAGACATGGTTGCCCAAGCGTGTATCACACATGGTATAAAGAAGGTTAATTGAACCCACCTGTTGCCACTAATTTCTAATTAGTATTGAATTTGAGGGTGAAGACAATATGTAATAACTAATATAGTTATGTGTGAATTTGCAGTTGTTCCTGAATGCCATGGGTGATAGGAGAGATTAGTATAGGAAGATCAAGTCAAGCCTTACAGGCATCTATATTGAAATTAAGTGGAACTGAGCCAAAGTATCAAAACTGAATCATGGATGATATGGCAAATATTATGATAAAAGAAAAGCTTTTTCAGGTTTTCTGTTTGTATTGCTCAGAGGATTAATTTTTATGTCTGAAAATAAATGGAATTTACATAGATTTCAAAAAGATGGATGACTCTAAAAGTTTGAGATTACTTCTTATGACATTGCTTTGCTCTCTGATTTAACTTCTCTAACAGATCAAATGAAGACTTAGAAGACAATTATAAGCTTTAACTTTGTTAATGTCCAGGCTTATAATTTGATATATTCACTCAGTGAAAAGAAGGGAAGGTTTTTGAAAAATGCAAGCACAAAAGCAACAAGGAATATCAAACATCTTTTGTTACAATGGAAACAGGATTAATATTGAGTACATGTTGAATATCAGAACAAAAAATAACTGCTACTATAAAACAATGAACAGATTTGTGAGGTGCAAGAAAGCTTTTGCATGACAAAGGCAAGTATGCAATAGTGGACACACAATGTGCAGGAATCAAGTATTGATCTGATATTGTGCATTCACAGAGGAGAGTATAAATTTGTTAGCTAAATCTTGTGCATGACATCCATGTTCAACAAAATTGCACACATTAAAACTTTCATTCAAAGTCATAGTAGACACAACTTTTGTGATATGGATGAAGAAGTTGATTTTATAAAGTTCATGAGAAGTTGGGACATCTTGTTTGATTTCCAAAGATGTTGACTGAAAAACTTAAGTCAGTACATGAGCAATTCTTTTTTAGCTTTTGGAACTGTATAGGTTGGCTGATGAGGATTTTTTGGAGCACATGATCACAGGTGATGAAACCAGAGTGCAACATGTTACCCCAGAGACTAAATTTGATTCCATGAACTGGAAGAATTTATTGTCACCCAACAAAAAATAAATAAATAAAAAATTGGACAGTCAGTAAAGAAATTGGCAAAAATTGTGTTTTGGAATGCAAAAGGTGTGCTACTTATGGACTTTATCCTGTATGATTTGACATTTAACACAGTCAGATACGGTACAACACTGGACAGACTGAGAAAAGATGTTCTTCAAAAGAGACCAAGACGTTTGTCTCATTCTGCTGTATGACAGTACCATCCCATATATGTCCAACCTGTAAAAAGAGCGAGTGCAGCAATATGGTAGGGATATTTTACCACTATCTCAGAATAGATTTGTTTTATCTTCTTCAGATTCTCATCTATGTGAGCTCTTCAAACATTTATCCAGGAATCAGTTCAATACAGATGGTGTTGCAGTAGGCCAAAGATGGCTGCAGTTACCTTATGCCACATTCTTTGAGGAAGGTTTTTATGTGCTTGTGTACCAATAGGATAAGTGCATCAATGTTAACGATTACATGCAAAAGTAGCATTATAGTGATGGTAACACATAGACAGTGTTTTATGCATACAGAAAGAAACCTTTTTTGATTAATAAATGATTGTACATTATTTTTCAGACTTCCTTTATATTTAAACATATTTTGATAAATTCAGCCAACAAAGCCTGTCTAATTATTTTATTTAAAAAAAATTTTTCCACAAATTTTCAAATAATCTATTGCACATCTGGATCAAAAGGACAAAATGTTCAGAGTTTGTGTTTTGTTTGAGTGCTTTTAATCATCTTGGACATTATCAGAAACTAAATGTTGCCATTATAATAGACAAGAGCTTGTTAGCTCCATCCTGGCAATTTTTGAAATGTTACATTTTAAATTTAAATATGTGTGTATCATATACATCATATTCAGAATAGCTTCACAGTACATGACAGCACGAGAAAATGAGCATATTAAATATTTTAGACATATAATTATTTTATATATATTTTAAAGTGACATCTCATATGAAATATATTTAATGCAGGTTGTTACTTTTATATATTAGCAGCTTCAAGTATTTTGAATCTTTCTTTATAGTGTGTATTTTATTTTGATATTAACTACTAATATTTGTCTTATGTCAATTTGGTTTTTTGCGATATGATGATTGGTATGTGCCCAAATTGCATCAAGTTTCAATAAATGACAAGTTAACCTATGAGAGAGTGTGCTACTTGTGTGACCAATGTAAGAATTTAATGTTTTTTGGTTATTGGTAATGGAGATGCAATCTCCCAAAGGACATGAGAATACATAAACAACACTGTTAACTAAGGAAGGATTTTTGACTTCTTAAAATTATTGATAATGATTAGGTTAAGTATTTGTCAAACTTTTTATACTAAATGATAAAATTAAGGTGTTAATTAAATTTAATACTTTTTTTAAATGACTCCCTACTGCCTAAATGTATACTATATGTGTATAGAATCTGTTTATATTTAAAGATTAGTTTATAGTTAAATATCTATGTAAATATACCAATATATGCAAAATAAATTTTGCTTTCTCTTCTATTTACAAAAAAAATAAAAAATAAAAAATCTGAAGCAGTTTTTTTTTTAATATTATGCATTGTTAAAAAAGAAATTTATAATAAAAAAAAATGACCTTTGTCTTCTCTTTATAATTATTTTAGATTTCATGATAGCCAATATGAAACTAAATCTTCATATTAAACAATGTCATAAAAAAATTCTCTCTTCTACAATTCTGCATGAACATTCACAGGTGCTGTCAGATTGTTTGTCTAACCAAGGGGCAATGTTGCACCTCTAATTTAACTGATTGTTATGAGTTCATTAAATCTCAAATTACTCTCTATTCCACTGTACAACTTTTTTTTTTATTACTTAGAATATATTAGATTCCTAGAAAAAAATAACTACTTTGTTTTTTTCTACTTTTTTTTTTGTTGGTGGGATGTCGAAATCAAGCAGATATAGAAATTTAAATATCTGGGTAGTGTAGTAACATATGACAGAAAATGTGACACAGAAAGCTAAAGGCACATAAGAATAATGAAATATGCCTTCCAAAAACTAAGTAAAGTATTAAGAGTTAAAAAAAATATTAGAAACAATGAAAAGTATGCTGAACTGCTATGTAATATTTAATCTATGCCAGTGAATGCCAGGATAATTTCTTTACAGCCAGATATACTTAAAAACATAGACATGTGGCTCTATTAACAAATGTTGAGAATACCATGGACAGAACATGTGAACAACAAGTAAGTCCTAATGAATTTATAAAGTAACAGGAAAATTATACTTACAAGAGAGAAAAAGCTGGGATTTCTGGGACACGCAATGAAGAAAAATCTAAAGAATCAAACCCTCATACAGACACATTAAAAGGCAAGAGAAGCAGGGTGTAACAGTGAGTAAACTACGTAATGAATTTGTGTCAATGGATAGCATAAAAGGGATGATAATGGATTAAAAATAACTGTCTGTGACGAAAGATAGGAAATTGTGGAGAGCCATAATCACCTATTTCCTGAAAGGACTTGGTACATAAAAGAAGAAGAAAACTCTTTGCTTCCTCCTCTGATAATGTCAAATAAAAACTAGTGTTTCGTATTTGAGGTTTGCTTTGTAAATTATTTTTTTATACATGTTATGAAGATATACTACATTTTGAATTCTTTGAGGTGGAGAGGAGAAAAAAAATGAATAGGGTGGAAGATTGGAAAATTCTTATGAAAACAATGGTGTCTCAGTACGGGGTAATGAGTAACAAGCTAATCTGGTTGACAGTTACTGCTGTGCAGTGAGTTCAATCCTCACTGGACATTCCATATTTATGGCTATTTGCTTTAAATAGGCTAACGTAGTAAATCACAGTTGTAAAAAATAAAAAAAGAAAACGATGAAATAATTTGTGTAATTTTATAAAAAAAGATGACAATTTAAATTCTTGATTCAGAAAAAAATGATAAAGACACATTTTACCCTGGTAGGAATTATTTTAAAGCAAGTCAACTCAAGAAAACTCTTAGAAAAGATTTGCGTATTTTCCCAAATTAAAAGACTGTATTAAAAAAAAAAAAAAAAAAAATTGTAAAGATGAATACAATCAAACATTCCTTCCATCAGTTTATTAAATGTTAAAAGTCTGTATGCCAATCTTGGTAATAATTAACAAATTCTTTTTCTGCCATTCAAAATTTGGATAATTTAAAAACATAAATACTCATTCATTAAATAACGAATGAATTTAATTTGTCAGCTTTTACATGTCATTAAGTATGCTAGTTTTCAGTTTTTGAGATATTTCATATGTAAATGTTGTGGTTAAGCATTTTTTTTTTATAAATCCTCACAAACCAAACTGTAAATGAGAAATAAAAGAAACTATTTCTCAACCCTGAAAGCTAATCTAAAGTCTATCTCCATGAAGATTCTCTAAATGACTGAATCTTATTCAAAGTTTTATGATGGTGATTGTGATGAGAAGGGAACAAAAGAATGGCTTTGTTTTCAATATTTATAAGGTTAGTAGAGGTTTTCATATAAATTAGTTCTCAAAGCATAAATACAATTCAGGTGATTCACTAACAATACCAAGCCTTCAGGATTGTTTTATTTGGGTGTCACAGCAAATATGCAAGTCATTTAGATTTTCTTTTGAATATATAAATAAACATGAATCAAACTTTATGTCCCTCAACAACTCAAATGGGATTTTATTCATCGTCTATAACATTACAATATTTTTTTTTTCCTTTTGTTTCAAGAAGGAAAAAATCTAAACTGTCTTCTTGATTTTACATGTAAATAAAAATTTTCTAAATGCAGATAGAGAAATTCATTGGGAAACAAAATTAAATTTAATATTTTTTTTAATAATCAGTGATTTAGAGTTCAACAGTTGGACAAAATAAAAAAAAAATGCGATATAAAAAAAATAAAAAATATCCCCTAAAACTCATATATATCCAAAACAGGCATGAAATTTAAGTGTTTTAAACTTTTTGAAATGTCATCAGGCCACAGGTAGACAACATTCCAGGTTAACTACTCATCAAGTCAACCAACTCTTTTTAAAGAAACCCAAAACTGATAAAAGCTATTTATCATTATCTGATGTTCAAAAATGGAGGAGGAAAATCTATTCAGATTTTAAGTTAAAGATTCATGTTGCATTGTGTAAGAATTCAAAGAACCACATTTACATTTTTCTTGGAATACATTACAAATATTTAGTTAGACTATAAAATCTTACTAATAATATTTCATATTTTATTGATTAAAATATTCAAGACTTTTTCTTCTATTTAGCAATATTGATCATAATCCAGATTTCAATCAAATTAAACAGGAACGCTACTCACTTTCCTTCTCTCTACAATTCTGATAATCACTTGTCATATTCATTTCTTGTCAATGTTAAATTGCTGACAAAAATATTTAAAAATAATGTAAAACTGAAAAGCATTCCAGTGTAAACACTTCAAAGATTTTATCAACTACAAACTCTTTTCCTATAAAGTTTTTTAACCAGGTATTTTTTCGCTTTTCTACAACAAACACAAAGTCTATATACATTATAAATACATGCAGCATGTACAAAAGTAATAGCATATTTGTTCAGCCTGAATAATGTTCGAGTATGGGAATGAGATGAAAGGCATTTAATGTAAACCATTTGTGTGCAGGGGTCGTCGGTTGTTTGTGGAATTCCCATTGCCTGCTCTGCTTAGATTACTGCAGATCTTCAAATCCCACCATAGCTTTGTGTTAGCAAGGTTCTCTTTCTCTCTCTCTCTCACACACACACACACACACAACTAATATTCTCAGTTCAGAAGCTAATAGTTAGGGTGAATACCTGAAAATTGTATGAAAAATGCCTGAGAACACCAAGCCCATCCTGGAAAGGAAATAGTAGGGGCTGTTTGTGCCTAGTTTTTATCTATATATATATATATATATATATATATATATATATAATGTGTAGTCATATGAAGGGATTTCATACAGATTGAGGGGGTAGGAGAAGAGAGAATGTGTATGTATGCGTTTGTTTATGAATGAATGTGTAAGAAATAAGATCTGGGTGAGCAGCTGAGCAGAATGTGGCAGAAGTCAGTTTTAATTCCTGAAGGAGTGGATAAAACTTGCTGGCTTATCTGACTAAGAGTGGTGGGAAGGGAGAGAAGAGAAGGAAGAAAGCAAAAGTGTGGGAGTGGTGCCAAGCAAAAGTTTTCATATCATGACTTGATTCAAACTTTCACATCAGAGTTTGCATGAGTTAGTGCATATTGTCTTCAATTGCTTCTCACTTGAACATTCATTACAATAATCCTCCCTTTTTTCTAGACTCTTTCACTTGGAATTCATTATTTTAGGACTGCAGTGTAGTGTTTTATTTTTTTTTTTTTTAACCAACTGTTGTTAGTTTAAACTAGAGAATTTTTTTTTTTAACTGAAGTGAAGGCGCAATTAAAGTTTGTTTGCTTGACCATTGGCTTTGCCTTTAAAACTGAGTGAAGTAGTTAAAAAAAAGAAAAAGAAAAAGTGCTTTCCAGTTAACGTTTTTGGGACAACATTTTTAAAGATATTACAACAATTATTTCACAGTCAATTAAGGCGTTTTAAGATCTTGAGAAAATTTTAAAGAGCAAAATAAGTGAACATTATTTCGTTTTTGTTTTTTTTTTCCCCACTATTAATAATGAGACCATGAAAAAAGGTACAACTTAAATGACATAGATATAATTAGAAATAGGTAATAATTATTGTCTAATAATAATAATAAACAACTTTTAAAAAATTCCCGTTTTTATTAAAATAATTTTTTAAGCAGTTTCTTTTGATCGAATTTTATTCAGAAGCTGAGACTTTTGTAAGCACTGAAAATAAAGTTAATTTTGAGCAGAGGATAAAAAAAAATTGAATATAAGAAACAGATGAGCAAAAAAGTTTTAAGTGGTGGTGGGGAGGTTGGTGAGTATATCTTGGGGATAGTAGTAATTGGGTTGTAGTGTTCGGGCAGCACAAGACAAATGCTGAAAAAAAAATAGCGTTAAAAATAGTTGGACACTCTTCTTTGTGGAGGTGGGGGTTATGGATTAGACATTGTTCAGAAAGTAAGCTGAACGAAAACTGTGGATCTACCACCATTCGGTCAGCGGAGGTGGAGGAGGTGCGTAAAAGAAGCAGGAAGAATTGGACAACAACATGGAGAGGGGAACGAGTGTGTGCATGTATGGTACTATACACTACAAGTTCACAGGGTTTCGTCACTAATTTTAATACTATTTTTAGTCGAAGCGAAGGGGTTGCTTGCTCTGCTTCTAGCTATCATAGTCTTATTCTTCTTATCCTCTCTCCACTTTTCCCATTTGCTGCTAACCACGAAAGACAAATTGGGGCAATAAACTGCAGTAGTAACTAAAGAATCAGGCATTTTAGTTTACCTATGGTCCTCGAACTGACGGGGGTGGTTGTGGTTTAAGTCCACGGTCGCTTGTTGTTGGTAGTGGTAGTTAGCATTAAGTTCTTTCACCCCTAGTCGTTGTTTAGTTTATTTTAGCGGTGTCGTTCGTCGAGGATCTACTGACCAGGGTGGTCGCTAATTGTGTGTGTGTGTGTGTGTGTGTGTGTGGAAAGAGAGAGAAAGAAACTGACACGTTCCAAACAGGAACATCAAGGAGGAGGGACTTTAGTGACTGGAACTTAGACTGTAACGGCATGACTAAGCCACCCTCCCTAGTTTCGACCTTCCTTCCTTCTGCGGGACATCAATGTCAGTAACACTAACCTGCTAATTATATAGATTCCCTACAGTAGTAAGAGTTGCACTTAAGCACACTAAGCATGCAAAGTTTATTTCTTATAGACGAATAATTGTTTAACACCTACAAAATCGCATTTTCCAAATACAAATTTGCCATAAAAAAATCTATTCAAAATAATACTGATGGGCATTTTCTGCTATATTTAAAAGAAAGAAAAAAACTGAATAAGATCATGATAATACACAACAATTCTTTGATTAAAAAAAAAATCTACTTGTTCTTGTTAGAGATTTTAAAAATGTCACCAGAAAACAAACTATTTTGATTTTTTGAAAGTACAAAGTTCTGTGGATACTGGCATTAAGTGCAGTAAAAGACAAATAACAGATTGATGATCCTGCAGAAAATTTAAGAATTTACACAAAGGAAAGCTGCTTCTCTAAAGTGTTATTTTTTTCATGGTAATGACTGTTTCCATTCCAGGAAAACCAGATTTTAAGCCTTTTCTAAAATTCCTACTTTGTCTACACAGAAAAATATAACCTAATTGAATCAATTTTTTTTTTTTGTACATTCTTTAATGTTCCAGACCATTTATACACCTGGCTCTGGAACAATCTATAATTTTCTTGAAAAAAGTCCAATATTTGTATGCCAGGAAATAGTTTTGTTATTCTATTTGCTACAATATTCTCACCTGACCATGCATGCATCATTCGATTTTTTTTTCAAGAAAATACAGTGGACATTGACCATGAGTTCAGGTTATGGCCATTTTGAGAAATTATCAAATTTAAATTTTAAAATAAACTAAAAAGTATCTTTTTATTTTATGTGTACAGAATGTGAAACAAAGATCTATAATAATTAAATAATTTTAATTTAGAGGAGATTATAGTTGTTATAAAAAATAAACTAAAGTTTTACCTTAAACTTTTTATAAAATTAGAAACGAATTAAGAGAGAAATGAATAGTACTACACAATAACAACTGATATACAAAAACAAGGAAAGAGAGCAGCAATTGAGTGGAAATGGCTGCTGCTGCTGATTATTATTATTATTATTATTTTTATAATAATTATAATAATAATAAAAACAAAAACACACACACAAAAAAAAAAAAAAAAGACACAACACTACAGTTTTGCTTGTATATCCAAATGGAGTTATTTTCCTCACAAGTATTTATTTGAAATACATCAAGGAAACCAGCAATTTTTAACAATGAATAGCTGTGAATTCTTCTAAATAAACTTATACAATCCATGACAGAGTTCTAGATGAAGAAAAAAAAAAGAAAAAAAAAGAAGAAAACACACACATATGTGGGTGTGTAGATGCACACTATGATGCAATTGTTTCTCACTATTTTCACATATTTCTTGCTCTACTTCTTAAATAAAGGGATATGTTTGTATTTCTGTGATAATCATTTGATGAACATTCAGTTCACTGCTTAGTGTGCTTTATGAATTCATGCTATGGTCAACAAGTTGATTTCGTACACCATTTACTAGTGTCGGAAGTTTGATCCTGATAAGAGGCTCTGCTACTGTGGCCCTTTGCCAGATTAAACTGAAATTAGTATATATTTACAAAGACATGTCGGTTTGTTGCTTTTATGATATGCTGAGCCTTAATGTAGAAAATTGTTTGGTACATCCAGTAAGTATCAAAACTCACTACTCAATCAGACTAACCCTAGTCCCCACACTGAAGTAACTATATATAAAGACACAGTGGTTCTATTCTCTATGTGATTACATTTATATAACAATTTTAATATACTGTCATCATAGAGATTTTTATCAGCTGCTTATTTTCTTTTCATTTTTTGTTTAATATAATAAAGATTTCTGGAGGCATGGTGGAGTAATGGATAGAGGCTCGGATTGAGGAATCGGAGAGCCGAGTTTGAATTCCAGTCAAATCCAATGCATTCACTTACTTGGGAAAGGTATGAATCCTCTTCTTCTCCCCCCACCCAGCTATGGGTAAATAACAGTACAGACTGGGTTCTATAGCCTTGGATGGCAATTGGTCTACCACAGAAAGTAATGGCAACCTACTGTGGGAAAAAATCTGCCTCGTCAGTCATGTATCAAAAGATACATGATCGCCTAAGCATGTATCACGCATGGCACATAACTGACTGACTGATGATAAAGATTATTTAGCCTAATAAAACATGTCAATCAGCAAATTACTGGAGGTTAATATATTGAAGGCAAACAGATTTTTGCAAATAAAGTGATCAATATTAAAAAAAAATAGCACGGCAATGGTTAATAGATAAACAAAATTTCAAATTTTAAAGTTTTCTGATTAGATGTTTGCTGCTAATGAATCCAATAGATTTATCTTAGCCTAACAAGGGGATCTGTGACTGTGAAACATCAAGTCCAAGGATAAGACATTTGAAATATTTCAAATATAAAATGAATATGCAAAAACCAGTTTGATGTTTAACATTTTTATTTTGTTGTCATGTTAAACATCAAACTGGTTTTCACATATTACATCTTATATACTTTGTTTGGATATTTCATATCAGTCATTTTATCATATAATAAATAAAATAAATTTGGTCATTTATGTCTGGTTCTACTCAGAGTTTCATAGAATTGCATATATTCTTCTGAAACATTGATGTAATTCCACAAAACTCAGATAAGGGACAAATTTAATATATTTTATTTATCAGTATTAATACTCAGTTTCTTAATATTGAGCATGATAATTACAAAAGCTGCTTGACTTAAAAACATTATCTTCCAGAATTACCATAGATGCCTGGTTTTTTTGGTAAAATAATCTAATACATCAGAGTTGGTCAATTGAACATTTTTTCTAGTTATCCAGTGAGTACTTTTTGTTCAAAATTCTGCTAAAATATGTTAAATTCTAGTCATTTTTACATATTTTAATATATATATATATATATATATATATATATATATATATATATATATATATATATATATATATATATATATATATATATATATATATATATATATATATATATATGTGTGCATGGCTGAGTGGTTAAAATGTTTGCTTCCTGACCATGAGACCTGGGATCAAATCTCGCCATGATCAATTTTTTCAGGAAGGCGACTTCCTGATGTTATTGGAATGGATCAAGGTTGATCCCAGCATGCAGCACCTTTTGAAAATGCCTGAAAAACATGCCATGGATAGACCCAAGCCTTGAGAGTTAAATTGGGTAAACGGAACTCATGTCTGTTGATAGCTGTGCTAGCACAAAGCCACAAGTCGTCATGGCTAAGGGTTTGAGTGTGCTGGCCTTGTTCAAATTGTTGATCATCCTAGATAACACACTCTCTCCCAGAAACTGTAACTAAGGTCTGCTCAGCATAGTTGCAGTATAAACCACAGGTGGGCTGTGGGTGTTGAGCAAATACAAATGTGCCTGAGCGAGCGTCAGCAATAGGGATTGGCTAGCCGACCTGGTAGACAGGTATCCTTGAATATGAGTAGCCAACTATTATATATATATATATATATATATATATATATATATATATATATATATATATATATATAAAACTTTATAAATAGTTTAGTATATTATCTAAACTAAATAAAATCAAAAGGTATACAGAAAAATTACTTCCTCCCACCCTAAACTTTATATTATTTTTTCTTTCATTACCTCTAGCTGACTGTTTTCTTATATATTTAACATGCATTATATCAATGCATGTACACCTGCTTATTATTTATTTATTATATAAGATCCTAGTGTGTAAAGGGTTCTTATTCTATACACATATCATAGAGAAAATTACATAAAGTTATATATACAGTTCATTTATGGCTGCTTATTCAAAGATAATATACAGGCTATGTCATTCTCTGGATGCTACTTCAGAACTGTTTATCTAAAAATCTTCCGACTGGATTGGATTATCTCAATTTTATTTGCTTTCATTTCATGATAGGATGCATGTGCTGAAAGGTTCTAAACCCAACCAAAAGGGAATTTTTAAAAAAATCTAATGTTTGGTAATTAGGTTAGATTTTGGGAAATGGGTCAAGTTTAGAACTTTTCATCATCCTCTTGTACATTCTTTGAAATCTTCTAAATAAATGGTGTCATGTCTGTTTGAAATGATAGGGCTTGTATTGTGTTGGTTTGTACTACTATGCTGCAAGCATTCCAGTGCAAAAGGGACTGAAAAGGAAATGGTTTACTCATAGACTCAGTTGGAATAGATTAATAATGAACAGTCAGCAAAAGATCAACTGTAGGCATCAACTCAGCAAAGTTGACTAGTAGTAAGATTTTATGTAAATAATACCACTATTACCAGTGTTTGTCAAGTGTTTAGTGGACAGTAGTTATAAGTCACTTAGAGAAAATCAATCTTCACAAACTGACTAAAGCTATGGCTTTATGTGTAATATGAAGAATATATATTATCCTATAATACAATATGTATTTGGGTAGCAAGAATTTACCCAAACAAGTTTTATTAAAATAACACCAACAAGGTCTGTCTATTCAACTTTTTATATTGTCTTCTCACTCCAACAAAAGAAATGAACTTTGGACAGTTTATTAACAACTTTAATCTGAATGTAAAACACCTCAGCTGTAAATTGAAAAAAAAAAAAAGGAAAAAAACAATATAAAAAAGTTAAATAGACAAACCTTGTCTGTGTTATTTAATAAAATTTGTGTGTATATAATATATATATATATATATATATATATATATATATATATATATATATATATATATATATATATATATATATATATATATATATATATATATATATATATATATATATATATATATATATATATATATATATATATATATATATATATATATATATATATATATATATATATATATATATATATATATATATATATATATATATATATATATATATATATATATATATATATATATATATGTATGTATGTAATCCTCAAATATATGGATATAGATCCGACAGTATGAAGAAAAATATATACGAAAATATATACGTTGACATATTAGCATTAAAACAGCATAATTGCATATAAGGATTTTTTTTGATTGTTTTTTTTTTCGTATATATTTTTCTTTATATATATGTATGTATATATATATATATATATATATATATATATATATATATATATATATATATATATATATATATATATATATATATATATATATATATATATATGTATGTATATATATATATATATATATGTGTGTGTGTATATATATATATATATATATATATATATATATATATATATATATATATGTATGTATGTATGTATGTATGTATGTATATGCTTTATCTGACTACATATCAAACATACTTTTTCAAACGAAATGAAAATAAAGAATTCAACCTGCCTATTATATATAAAAGATGAAGTATTAACATAAATCCGGCTAAAAATATTTCTTGAGAATTCACTGCTAAATTTAGAAACAGTTTTGTCAATGAGTCCTATTGCCATAATATATAGTATCATATATACATATGTGTGTGTAAGCATGCACCTAAATTAATGGCATATAATCCTGATAGAGAAAAGTGGATATATTTAAATATATGAAGTTAGAAAACAAATATAAATAAGTAAAAGTGGAAATAACTTCTATTTAGAGAAAAAATTAAATTACTGAATGATAAATATGAAATAATTTTTTTTTTCCCATTTTTTAACAAACATAAAATGATTTTGAGCATTATTTTTTAGAAATTAATTTGTGTGTTAAGTATTTGGATATCTGCTAAGAAGCCTTATTAAGAAAAATAATAGCTTTGATAATATGTCTTTTAAGGTATAAGCATAAAAAATATTTGTAAATATTTGTCATTTTTAGATCTTCAGGAAAAGCTTACCTTTTATTGTATAAGCATTGCTACACAAACCAGATGAAAACAGAAGCTTTATCTGTCAAATAATTTTTGTTTTATTTGGCTAACACATTAATACTCTATGCTTCAGAGAGGAGTCATATGTGGTTACAGCAGAGATGACTGTATAGTAAAATATATAGTGAGACAATATTTTAAAACTATTACTGCAGTGTTGGTGAGTTTATTTTCATCAAGAAGAGGGGGAAAATGTAAGAAGCTAAATTGCCACATTTTGCTCCTGGATTACAAAAAGTTGGGAATGCAATAACACAAGGAGAGAAAAATAAGAACTGGTTTCAATTAATAACAAACATTGCCTGCCAGTATTTATTGTCTCTCTTATTTTTATTGGAAGCAGCTGAGCAGAAGAACTGCTTGTGTGTGTGTGTGTGTGTGTGTGTGTGTGTGTGTGTGTGTGTGTGTTGCAAAAGTTCTTTTCAAGGGCAACAGAAAAGAAAGGCATTAAGAGAGAAAGCTTCAGTAAACTAAGAACCAAATTAACTGCAGGTGGCCAGAACACTTAAAGAAAAATGACATGCAGTCACATGCAAGTAAGCATTTATAGACAAGTGTATTGAGCAGCTTTTGGAATTCACTAAAAGACCAGCATTTGTAGAACTATACAAGACAGTAATCAAGATACAAGAGAGCATACTTATAGACAATATATAATAATTAGTGTATACAGTTTAAGTTCAGAAGCCTGCCATTGAACAATGGTTAGTAAGCTGATCTTGCAGATCATTAATTGTGTAAGGAGTTTGAGCGTTAAAGCATGCCTAGTGGGCTTCTACAAAACTAAACTTTCTTTCTTTCTTTTTTTTTCTTTCTATCATTTCAGGGACAAAGTTGACCATAGTTTTCCACAACTGTCTATCTCCTCATTATCCATTTCACTTCCTATTTTGTTATCCATTTATAAAATCTTGTTAGGTACATTAGCCCCTTCTGTTTGCCTCGGGGTTCTTGATAAGATCCAGAGGCGGATATGCAATATAATTGGCCCTGATCTGGCATCTTGCCGACAGTCACTCTCTCACAGACATGCTGTCACCGCTCTGTCTTTTTTACAAATACTTTCATAGTAATTGCTCCAAGGAGCTGCATTCGCTGGTTCCCAGACTTCATGAATTCAAGCGCCCTTCGAGGCTGGCATCCCGTTCTCACCCTTTCACTGTTGAAACTATTAAATGTAGCTGTCTCTTCTACTCCAATAGCTTCATATCTCGCACCTCTCACCTGTGGAACTCCCTTCCCTATTCCTGTTTCCCTGAGAGCTATAATCTCCAAATATTTAAATGTAATGTCAATCAACATTTCCAGTTGCCTTGATCTATCCACCATCCTTCTCCCCATCCTTTCCTCTATCACTCCTATTTGATGTTGCTCCAAATCTTCTGTAACCCCTTGCATCCTAGTGGCTTCCCGCCTTGTTTGGGGTGAAACGCTTAAAAAAAAAAAAATTTCACAGTTCTCATCCGTTCATTACATCCTGTAAGCATCAAATTCATCAATCCCTCCTTGTGTAGAACCCTATCTGTGTTACTTTGAGTCTCCTTTTCAAATATGACCATTCATTGTCATATAGAAGGATTGAGATTATGATAACAGTTGTGCACTCTACTTTGTTTCTAATGAAATTCTCCTGTTTTTTAATACTTTGTTTAGTTTTTCAAAGGCATCTTTCACTGTTCTATTCTGACTTTGGATGTATGATCATTACCAAGAGGGACAGCCCAAGATGCAAACTACAAAAATCAAGCAAGTACAGAAAGTTAGCTATCTGGGAAATGTTTTAACAGACAATAGAAAATCTAACACAAAAACAGAACTAAGGTTAATAAATATCAACATAGACAATAATTAGTCAACACAAGTGAGAGCCTCTGTTACCAAGCTCTGGTTAGCAAGAGAGTCATATAGATCATTATTAAGGTTGGGAATTTGATTCTCATTAAATTTACCAGCACCCATGTGTGTTAGATTAAAGTTAGTGAAAATGAAAAAAAAAAAAGGTATTAATTATTGAATTAAGTGAATGTAGATCTGAAGCTTTTAATATTTTATTTACAATAATCCCTGAGCATGCCTTAAAATGTAATTGTATAATCGGTTTTCTTGGCTCCATTTTAGTTCTCATGAGTATAAATTCCAAATGCAGTTACACTGTATAAGAAAATGTTTTCTCTTTGTTATTGAATACCAATTATGTATAACAAAGTATCAAAAAAAAAAAAAAATATAAATAAAATGAAATTTTAACATAACCATTTATAGTAAATCAAGGATAATGAGTTGTGTATTGCCATGATTGGTCTTAGGAGTGCTTGTAGAGTAGTTTCCCTTGTTGCCTTTTCAATAGAATGTGTAAACAAGGAAATCTTAAAAATATAAACCACAAAAAAAAAAAGATGAAAATTTGGAGACACAGAATGAGGAAAGAAAACCTGGAGAATTTAATGCTCACAGGACAATCCAGAATGAAAGCCAAAAATTGCAGGATGAAACAGCAAATAACCTATTTCATAAGTGTGTAAATGGATGGAAGATCAGGGAGAAAGAGGAATAGCAAAGGGTCAAAAGTTACTTTGAGTAACAAAAAACAGGAAGTTGTGAAGAGCAATAATTGCATATGTCCTGAAGGGACATGGCACAAAGAGGAATAATTTATGCTGAATTAAGCAGAATTGGAAGTCAGTTTAAAGTTGAGATTAGGTTTTATTTGTAATTTGATTCTTAGATCAATTATTCAAATCCAAAAATCATTTACCAGCTTTAAAACTATTAACATATACTCTTGTACCATTAGTTAAAAATGATGCTTTTTCCTTCCAGTATATCTAAACTATAATTTTATAAAGTGAAAATTTAACTGAAATATATTGGAAAATTTCAGTTTTCATCTGAAATCAAGAAAATACAAACTTTAAGCTCACAATATATGAAAAAAAAAAAAAAAGGCAGCATCAATTTAAACTGACACTAGGAAGCAATCAGTTAAGGAAAAGAAAAGTTCTTATCAACAACATATATTGTGAACAGTGAAGTATTTTTCAAATTAGAAATAAAAAGGTTATCAAAAGATGACTACCAGATTTAATTATATTCTTTTCTTTAGTATCTTACCAAAATTTTGATTCAGTGGAGAGACAAAGCAAATATATATATATGTGCTGCTAATTTCATCAAATAACAAAGTTAATAGCATCGTATTAGGATCTGTGGATAGAGTAATTTAAAGTGTAAAAACTGGAATCAATATACTAAGTTCAAATTCTTGCCTAGCCTGTTGTGTTCACTTTCATACTAATGCCCTTAGGAAAGGAATGAATTCATTTCTTCTCCCTACCAAACTATAGATTAAATAGCAGAGTAGACTGGGCTCTCTAACATTGGGTGGCAGATAATCTAAGAGAAGGACTGCTCTGAATTGATAACTGTGGAGGAGATAACAGGAACCTATCCTACTATCTTTTCCAAGAAGTCATGGCAATTTACTGATAATAAAGGAAAGGAACTTGTGGCGAGCCATGACTGCCTATGTCCTGAAAAGATACAGCATTTTAAAAAAGAAAAAAAAAAAAGGGAATTCATTTAGTGTATCAAATCCTATAATACTTCTATAAAATCTCTTTGAATAAAGATATATTTTAAAAAGTGTGTGAAAGTATATTTGTTATGTTATAAAGATAAAGGAAATTACAGATGGTTTGGTCTGGTTTGTTTTACAGCATATTAATCTCAGTGGATTATTTAATGCCGACAAAACTTTTATTGCTGGTAATATTTTTTTCTTTCAAAAATCTATTTCTGGAAATATTTTTTCTTCAAAAATGTATTGCTGGTAATATTTTTTTTTTCAAAAATGTAATGCTGGTAATAATGTATTGCTGGTAATAATTTTTTTCTTCAAAGATTTATTGCTGGTAATAATTTTTTACAAAGTATTTCTGGTATTAAAACCTATTTTTACACTTTCATAGTGTTTTGACTCCAGTGTGGTGGTTAACTATTTACCCATAGCTGAGACTCTTACAGGTGCTACCACCCCAGGTCAGAGTGAACCTGGGACACTAGCAATTAAGAAGTGGTTCCATGCTTCTCAAAACCTCCTGATCAGAGGCCTTGCTGTTGGATGTAGTTTATCGTCATACCCAGGATGTGGATGTAGTTTATCGTTATACCCTGGATGGGGAAATTACAGAGAATTTGTCATAACTACAATATTGTTCTATTTTGGAAGGTAAAAGTAAAGTGGTGAGCATTTATTTTTGTGCATATCAACATCCACACTTTGCAAAAAATCTCTTTCTTTTGGAGAAGAAAAAAATGCAACAAATTATTGCTATTTCCATTCTAACAATTTCATTTTTTTTATATTCTTAAATAAAAGATCAACCTGAATGGAGGATACTCATCACCCAATGCTCCCAAGACTAAATCTAAGATTCTATTATTCAGGTGAATGGTAGAGTTCTTGGTCAGAAAAATGGAATCAGCAGACAGTGTTTTAATATCAGATGAGGCTATTATGTTCACTTCACATGCGTACATTTGGAAAAGGCATGAATCTGCTTGAATTTACACAAAATGTTGTGTCCCTGATGTAGTGATAGCTGAAGGAGAAAAAAAATTGCCTATGTTTTATCACTTAGGTAGCAATAACTGCAAATTGTTCCAACTATTTTCAACCTTGACAAGGGCCATCATAATATTAGATACATATTTAGAAGGTGGATGTTTTGGGCTGCGTAAGTTCAAAAATATGTATCCACCAATCACATGTATGAGGTGTGTGACTAAGTTAATTGTTCAAGTTGTTTTAGTCAAACAAAATTGTATACAAGAGTTGACTATGGAGCTAATACATAGAGATTTTTCTTTGATACAATTTTATTTTATCTTTTTTTAGGATGTAGGTTCTCATTATATACCACCGATTTCTTTATCTTCTGTTAATTGCCATGCATTCTTAGAAAATATAGTGGTGTGGTTTCTTTCTTCAGTTTGGAATTTAGAGTTTTTTTTTCTTTTTGACTGGTTGCCATCTAAGGCTAGAGAGCCAAGTCTACTCTGCTATTTAACCCACAGTAATTAAAATTGTCAAACTGTGAAAATATTGTATTTCTACAAAGAGTATTGCATTTATATACAACGAGACACTTTCAATTCTGATTTCTGAGACAAAATTCCTTGCATTATACACCAAAAGATAAAAATAAAAATTTCCTACCTGCTTCATATTCAAATATGTAAAGCAGGTAGGAACCTTTTAATTTACTGAATCATCAAACAGTTTCACCTTTAAGATAGAAATAAAACTAAAGATAGTATAGAAAGGAAATAAAAAAAAAATAGAGATAAAATGAATCTAAGAGGTTTTAGAATCAGCCTTTCTATCATTTGTAAGAATTTTAGATGGTACCAATGGAGCAAATCTCATAAATCTTTCATAAGAGGAGGAAGTTCAACCTCTACCAAGTCTACCAATATTTTGGGTGAAATTCTGATGAGCTTAATAAATAATAGTAAACATTTCTTTCTTGTCATAATTTATTCAAAACTATAACTATAAAGTAAATCTTTAGGAAATGAAAATCTAATTAATAATAACTTTAAGTAATTAATATTCGATTAACAAACATTATTGAACATTAATTACATGGAAACATTTCTCGATCAAATTCCTCTTTTATATATCTTACCTATCTCAAGTACCTACCTGTAAAAAGATACTTAGCAAGCTAGTTTTGCAGATTATTACCATTATAATGAGTGCTCCACATTTCAGCCCTTGTATCAGACTAAACTAAGTTTAAAAAATATTTACATTCTTTTTCTCAAGTATTATTAAATTATTATATAATTATACTTGCCTTTTTTAAAGTTGTCGTTATATCTAGAATAAGGTAAGTTGCAGAAACTCTAAGAGGTTGCTGAAAAGTTCTCAGTCTGACTCACTTCCCAAAATCTGACCAAATAACCAAACAGAATTTATTTTGGAATCTCTTCTTTTTTTGTTATGCTGACAATCTTTCAGAACCTCTTGTACAAATAATGTTGGCCACTTAAGACCAAAGGCTTTCATAATTTGAATAATGTGTTAAATATCTACTGGAATGTATTCAAAATGTGTACAGGAATGAATTGTATTCTTGCAATTACATTAAAAAAAAACAAAAAACAAAACAAATCAGAGATGTTTTACAATTGTTAAAAGATGAAAACTTTGACTCCTGAAGCCACCAAAAGAAATATGGGACATTCAAAGTCAAACTAAAGATAGAAGTTATATGCACACACACACACACACACACACACACACACACATAAATAATTTTAAGACAAGTTCAAAGTCTAAGGAGAAATGATTCAGACAAAAATGCTGAGTAATATAAAGTCCAGAGTGATTTTCCACTTTCTGCCTAAAAGCAGATATTTGAACTTTATAAGAGTTTATGAAATTCAATTACAAATACTAAAAAGAAATGCAAGAACTAATAATTTTGCAGAGATTATATGTAAATATAGTGAACATCAAGTAATAAAGAGGATATACTTTGGCTTTCAATACAAAACAATTCATTTTTAATTGAGATTCTTCATAAAAAGAAAAAAATGCTTATTTTTTTTTTATTATTAAAAAAAAATCTTTATAAATTTAGGTTAACCCTGATTACAAAACACTAAAAATAATGAGTGTATTTCTCTTATTTGTTAATAGTGAATAGTTGAATTTTAATAAATCTTAACTTTTTATAGATAAGGATTTTGAGGAACAAGACAAAATGGCTGAATGGGTAAAAATGTTTAACAACCTCTCTGCTGCTTTTAAAACAGAAATCAAATATGAAACAGTTTTCTGCTTTGTTGACTGAGTATGAACTGTGGCATAATTGAAGAAACTATGAATTAAAGAACTAAAACATTTTAACAGGTTAGCATGACACTCATAGCATCAGAATGTCTACATGCATATTTATAAGCCTCAAACCTGAATTAACTGTGTTTATAAAACATTATTAACTTTTAACCTGATATAATCGCTAACTGTTGCTTTTGTTCTAAAATTATTCCAAGGAACAAGGTAAAAAAAAATAAATGTTTGGGTAAACAGACTAAAGAAATGGATGAAACTTAATTCTACAATTTGTTAATATAGTGTGAATAAATAATGTTTAACAGAAAGAAAAAGGTTAATTGATAATTATTTTATTATTATCACAGTAAAAAATAAAACTAAAAAGAATAAGGACACATGACACAGTGGATAAAAGCATTAGTTAGATCCAGTGACATGACCCAAAGAGCGTGAGTTCAATACCTGGTTAAGACAGTGGAGAACTTGGAGAAGGGAATTAACACGAGATAACTCCTGATAGCTGACATCCATTAGACATGGCACGTGGAACTAGAACAGTCTACCCCAGTGAAATAAAGGGTTCAGTTCAACATTCCAACCACCTGAAACATTGTGATAAATATGACAATAAAGATGAGGATTATAGTTCGAACAATGTAAATAGTGTACATAATACCTCATCTCAGAAATATAGACAGATACTAAAAGGAATAACTCTGTTAGGAATTTGGGAACCTTACTGAATAAGAAATGCAACCAGGTTAGACATAAAGATAAATGAAATTACTGAGATCCTTTATTCATAGTAAGGAATTTCCCTTGCTGGGAAAGCTGTAGATGCGAATCACTGTTATTATTCAGACAACAAATTGAATTTATAAAACTAAAATATATTGGAAAGTGTTCTAAACCTTAATGATGCTCCCATTGAATTGAAAGGGAGAAATAATAATTCTCTGTTCGGAAGAAAAGCAGGTACTAGTGAGGTGTTTTGGGTTGTGTAAGAAACAAATTCAAATGTTTGCACTTGTGTAGAGAGGATGGAACTAGCAACCAGGGAAAGAAAATGAGGGTCAGGCTTACCGTTCACAGCACTTAATCTTATTCTTCAATTTGACCTCACTAGAAACAGACCCGCCATCCATCCATCCATTTTATTTTACACACACAATCTTATGATGATCATTTTATTTTTTTCTTTCCTTGATTCCAACATCTAAAATAAACTTGATTAGTTAACATGCAAAAAATATATTTGCCAACAAGGTGCAAAACAGGAATATTACTGATTACTAATACTAAACATGTTCATGCTATTAAAGAATGAATGTAAATTCATTTTTTTTTCTAAATCTTGAATAATTATTCTTTCCAGAAAATTAAAGAAATCTATCATCTCTGCTAAACATGTGAACAAAATGATTGTACTTGTTATAGCATAGCATATCAGCTGGATTAAATTCCCCCACAAAAAATACACACAATAGAAACAAGGACTGTGCTCTGAAAGGAGTGACGTTTATAAAATAATGTTCTTTTCATCTCATCTTCTAAATTCAGGGTGCAGTTGAATGTTTTTATGCCTAACAGTAAATATATAAACATTCACAAAGATTTGTATTATTTGACATAACTGATATATTAGATATGTACTTTACAAACTTTACAAGAGAAATGGGTTCATTCAATTAAATGAATATAAATGTTCAACAAAGAAGAATACACAATCGACTTGTACTTAAAAGTCAATAGGAAAATTTAAAACCATTTTAAATGAGATGACAAAACTCATTATTTTTGGTTAATAATAATAATACTATTCTCCTTCAAATTCACTGTTAGCATTTTAATTAAAAGTCAACAGTTAAAATCTTCATCAAGAATGACATGCTTTAGATCCTATAATTTCTTCTCTTTCTGAACTCTTTTCATTATTTTGAGTATCATTAACATAAAATCATTTATATTTGTTCCATTTCATTCTAACTGTTGTCATATATTCCATGCATTTGTCTTTGAATAAGCAACAAAAGTCAGTTTTCTTCCTAATATTCTGAACTTGATGTCAATAAATCTAGAATTATTAATAAAATCAAGCACCCTTGATCACTTCTTTCATCAAATATGAATCATCTATGGGCATGTTATTTGGAATTCCCTTTCTATTTTCTAAATTATTTAATTTTCTTAACAATACAGACTAAATACACAAAATTTAAAATGAAAGGTTTCATATAAAGAAACTTATGCTGTCAAACCAATTCTTGTAAAATAAGTGTAATTTTTTAGAAGAATGATTGAATGAAGGATAATATGGTTTTGGTTGAACTTTTTGCTGTTTACTAAAAGCAAACAAAGTTAAACATAACAAGCACATAGTAAATGAGGGCATTTTTGATCTGTATATATTTCATTTCTCAAAATAAGGATGTTAAGATGACAACAAATTTGAAGAATCATGTAAAGATCAATGTAAGCATCAACAATACTGAAACTGACTATACATACACACACACACATTTTCTGTGCATGATGATAAACTTCATCCACATCCTGAGTAAGACGATAAACTACATCTGACAGCAAGGCCTTTGATCAGGAGGTTTTGAAGAGCGTGGAACCACCTCTTAATTGCTGGTGTTCCCAGGTCCACCCTGACTCGGGGTGGTAGCACCTGTTAGTTTACCAGCTATACACAAATATTTAGCCCCCAAACTGAGGTCAAAACACTATGAAAGTATAAAAATAGGTTTTGATACCAGAAATAAAGTATAAAAATAGGTTTTAATACCAGAAATACTTTTTTGGAAACATTTTTACCAGCAATACATTTTTGAAAAAAAATATTACCAGCAGTACATTTTTGAAAAAAAATACTACCAGCAATACATTTTTGAAAAAAAATATTACCAGCAATACATTTTTGAAAAAAAATATTACCAGCAATAAAAATCTTGTCAGCATTAAATAACTCATTGAAGTTGATATGCCATAAAACAAACCAAACCACACACACTGTAGGCTTAAGCAGATTCAATGTATGTTTTAAATAAAATTCTGTCCTGTAGTTGTTTTAAATTTGAATACTATTAATTAGAATGATCCATTTCTTTTCCACAGTATAAGGCAGATCAAATAACAATGGCAGAATGTAAATGACTTTCCTTAGATTGCCGTTTTACTTCTTTTTTTTTTTTTTCAGAGACGATTTTTATGAGTTTTACAAAAATAGCTCTGTTAGCAATTTTATGCATGCTTAGCAATTTGGTCAGGTGAGATGGAGAAAGAAAAAAGCCAGTTTTGACATTCAGTAAAAGAAAAACTGTATTTCTTTTCTCTGTGTGTGTGTGTGTGTGTATGCACACACTGAAAAATATAAATCTATAAAAACTAGACTCAGGAAAATCCTGAAAAATCTATAGCATAAACAGAGTCAAAAATAAATAAATAAGTCAACAAATATAAACTTAAAAATGTGCATTACTAAAGAGAATGCAAATACATTTTTGCATATATTGTGCGTATAAGTCATGGTAAATGAAACATATATTCATTTGTTTGAGAAAAGTGGCAAGTCTATTTCTAAACACATAGATATTATGGTCCACCATATAATTCTGCATAAAAAGTGATTTTAAGATGAAAATGTGCATTAGAAAAATTATGAATAAAATCATGATTAGAAGAAAGTATTATTTGAATAGTGACTCACAGAACTGTATTAAATAGTTTTTATTTGGTCTTCACTGGCCTGGTAAAAATCCTAGATACAATAAGAGTTATGGACCATAAATAACTGAAAACTTGTAGTGTTGTACTATTATTCTTCACTAAATTGCTAGACATTTTTTATGTCAAAAATATAAGACTTGTATGAAGAAAATTCAAATTATTGCTAGTCATTAATTTATTAACAACTTGTAATATAGCTATGGGCCTGTTTACAAGACCAAATTTATTTGTCTTTAGTCAAAATATTATTAAGTAAAACTTCTGGAAGAAATATTGGTCTGATGATAGAAACTAATTGTACTCCACCATAGCTTTCATACATAAAGAGATACTAAAATAAATTACACAAAAAAAAACGCATATTTTTTTTTTCATTCACATAGTTTAATAGATACACACATGCAAATAAGTGTGTGTGTGTGTTTGTATTTTATTCTTGAGTTCATTTTGTTAATGTTGCTTCTAATATCAAAATGTGTAAACTAATATTAGATGGAATTTGAACTTACAACAGAATTACAGTAAAGATTGCAAAGTTTATTTCACAAAACCCAAAATATTAAATGTCAAAAGCATGGCAGAAATATATTGTAAACATTTTATCCTTTCTTGTTTGAAACCATAAACTGAATTCACAATATCAGAAAATTTGAGGTTTGGAATATTAAGAAACAGTATAATATAGTTTGAAGATGATTTTTAGATCTCTTGTAGGTCTTAGATCATAGAATGTACCAGTTGTTTTTGGACAGAAACATAAAAACAAAAATATCAATAAATTTGGAGCAGGTTTTCATATCTGTTAATAATGTCCTAATGCATCTATAAGATAATACCTTATGCGATTATAAATTTAAATTTGGACAGTTGTTTTAAGAACAAGTAATTCCATCATTCAGCTCATAAAAGGTTTCACAGTTTGTGTTCTAATTTAGTGACTTCATTGCAGATGAACAATCTATTTGAACATTTCTACTTTGTACTGAATCACTCGTTGATTTCATGAATAAAATCAATATTAATTTGAAGATTTTCACATATGTTGGGTCAGTGACCGCCTTGTTTTAAGAGAATACTTACTTTAAGAATAAGATTTCCCGAGAAATGACACATTTCTGGGAGAAGGTATTTTTCTAATAGCAAAATATATGTAAAAACTGATATTCTAGCTAAGTATAAAATCTGGGTATTAGGTTTTCCTATAGATATGTTTTTGTACAATTGAAAATTTATTGAAGATATTTCTGGGTTTCAAAAAAATGGTATTTTGTAGAGTTGGGACCTTTTATTTTTCTGTGAAGGTGTTAGGATTGAGAAAACTTAAATTAATAGAACTATATTTTTGCTGATGTTAATATTTCTTTTTTCCCAGCTATGTTCAAGTTGAGATTCTATTCGATATGCAATATTTTTTATGTTGTCTTAATCAAATGTTTTATAAAAAAAAAAATAAAAAAAAAATAATTTAGATATTTTAAACTTGAAAAGCTTTTTGATGTCTTGAGGTCACTTCTTTCTCCTCAACATAAACACTAAAAATTCCAAACCCATGTCATTGGTTAACCAAATCGGAAGCACTTCATTGAAAATTCTTGGCTTTTTATCAAGATTTTTTTTTTGTTTTTTTTTTCAAATACAAATATAATTTTGAAATATCTTTTGAAAGTCCTAAAAATAAATATCAAATAAACATTGATTAATTTTTATATGTGAATATTTTATAGGGTTTATAAAAAATAAGATTTATGCTAGAGGCAATTTCTTGAAACAGGCTCTATGGATTAATTTCCACATTTCTACACTAATGGTCATCTGAGGCAAGGAAGTGAGTCTTGGAGAAATAAAAAAAATAAATGCTATTAAAAAGTAGCTTGTCAGCTTAAAAGTAAAAATAAATGCCACCTTGATTTTTATCAGTAAAATTATTTGCTATTTCTACTTGAAAATATTAAAATATAATAATTCCTACGGGTGTTTTACAAAGTCATTACGCATTTAGTAAGGTCAATTCACTACAGTGGCTATATGCTAAACTGTTTAGTAAATAAATTGAGGACTTTACTGTACAGTGGTAAGTAATCTGCTTCTACAACTGTAAAGAGTTCAGTCCTTACTGGGTAGCTTTTCTATTAGATTAATCTTAGTACATATCAATAACAAGAAATCCTTAGAAGCTGATCTGTAAGTTAATCTGGCTGTTAACTTGGAGGCCTTTTAAATATAAATAAATAAAGGTTCAATCATTTGTCGCCAGTATATTTCTATTTGGACAGAAATTAATATTGCATCACTTCCTTTAAATCAGATAAATAATGAAAATGTAATGAATATGAATAAGAAAATGTAGAGAGAAAAAGATTTCTAAATAATATTTGTAAGCAGTTTGAAATAAACTAAAAGAACTCCAGAAAAAAACCACTCCCCTCCAAAAAAAAAAAAAAAAGAAAAAAAAAAAAATGCTGCCAAGTTGGATTAGTAATATTGGAATTTAATTTATATCTCAAACACTGACAATAAAAATTCAAGTTCTAAAACATACCAGTTGAGTAGCCAGTTTTTACTTATGTTTACTTTGAACAAACAAGTAAGAAAAATGGCACTACAACTTAAACTTAAAAGAGAGAGAAAAGAAAAAGCGTGCTTGCTTGTGAAAAACCTACCCTATACTCATTATTAGTGACTTGCCTTCAAAATGAATGAAGCGTATCATTAACTGTTTCACTCATTGCGAACTTGTTTTTTCATTTGAAATAATAACATACATCTATCAGGTTTTGGTAGTGCTTAACTTAAACAATTGCTCTGGATAAACTGAACCAGCTGTTTTGTCAGGCCACAATAGTTTTCAATGGCATTATTCCTGGCCATTCTATATGACCTGACACAATTTACTGTTTGGCTATAATGTGGTGGGTAGAGAGGGACGTGATGCAGACTTATCAATAGAACTATGTTTAACCAATTTAGAACTGTGTGTCTTTTACAGTATCTTTTCTAAAATAATAATTCATATTTTTTATACTTCATACTACTCTGTCAGTAATGCATGTATTAATTCCTGACTACTGACAATCCATGTTTTTTTTTTTTTTTCAAAGCACAACATCAAGACAGCATGTAAACTTGCTTAAAGTTAAGGTAAAATTTCTTAATTTTGTGTTTAATCATTAAGTTTTTCCCCACTATCTTCATGAACAGAAATATTTACTTTATTAGTGCAGGAAATGACTAAAACTAACAAAACTAAACAAAAACTAATAGTAAAGTACTGGTAAATTTAGTGGGTAATAATAAGAAAAACTGAAACCTTACTTTAGTCAGTTATGTGCCATGCATGATACACACAGACAATCATATATCTTTTGATACATGACTGACTAAGCAGATCTTTTCCCATAGCAGGTTGCCATTTCTTTCTGCAGTAGACCAGTTGTCATCCAAGGCTCCAGAACCTGGTCTGTCCTGCTATTTACCCATAGCTGGTGGGCGGGGTTTTTGAAGAGGATTTATACTTTTCCCAAGGGTATTAGCTCGTAAGTGAATGTAATGGATTCAACTGAAATTCGAACTGTTCTCCGATTCCTCAATCTGGGCCACTATCCATTACTCCATGATTCAAATATAGTTGATATAAGGCAACAACAACAATGATTATTGTTTAATATTTCCCCCTTCACTACACAGTTTTTAGTTTGAAAATATTATTTTAATATTTAGTATAGAATCATTTTTCACCTTTTTTAATTAATAAAAAAGTAAGTAGAGTGGGGTGGGTGAGTGTTTGAATATTTATTAATTCTTAACCTGTAAGGAATCAATAACATGGCTTCTCTATAATGATTTGTGGAAGAAGTTATGTTTATATCTAAAAGTGTGTGTGATTGTTACAGTTTTAAAGATATAGTAATTAATTAACCTTTAAACAGTGTTGGTTTTGTAGTAAATTCACATGTTGAATATGCTGAAGACAAAGTGAAGTATTATGTAATACAGTCTTAACCCTTATCTTCCTAGCATCAGTTGAAACTGACTTTCTTTTTTACCATATAGTATGACCATTTTGCTGCTGCTTCTTTTATGTGCCATGTCCCTTCAGGACGTGGGTGATCATAGCTCTCCACAACTTCATGTCTTTTGTAGCTCTTAATAAATTTAGTCTTTTGGCTATCTCTCCTAATCTCTATTCTGCAAACCAATTATACAAATTTGTTCGGTAGGTTATTCACTGATTTACTCTATCCCTCTTGCCTTCAATATGTCCTGTGAGTGTCATCTTCTCCAAGCCCTCTTTTCTAATTATGTGCCCTAGGAAGTTCAACAATCTCTTTCTGATTCAAGTATTCTTTTTGTTTCCATTTTCCCTAAAACCTTGTCATTGCTCACATGTTCAGTATTCTTCTGTAGAACCACATTTCTGTTGCCTCAAGTCGCTTCTTCATATCTAAGGAGATTGTCAAGCATTCACTGACATATAAGAGGACCAATATTACATAACAGTTCAGTGCTCCTTTCTTTGTTTCTAACAAAATTTTCTGTTTCTTAAGACTTTGCTATTCCAATACATTTTCACATTTGTGCTATATTTTCTGTTCGCTGTTAAAACACTTCGTAGACAATGGCAGATTGGTCCACAGGGATAACAAGAAATTTCCTGGTGGACCCCAAAGTCATGGTCCATCACTTTAGAAATAACCAAAAAAAAAAAAAAAAGGTAAATTAAGAAAAATATTGCATCGATTCTGGGAAGATTTAAATAAGGCTTCTTTGACGCTATAATTTATTTCAGTAAATAACAGATATCCTCGGTTCCTTGTTTGATGAAATGTTTTGGGATTAAGTGGATCTTTTTGCCTTGGCCTTTTTACAAGTTTTCTTGGTAGAAATTTTTGACCATGTCCTAGATCTGTAAATTTTCATACTTGCTTGATTTTAGTGGTTCCAATTTGTAGTTCACCTCTTGGGCTCTTCTTTTTACTGAAAATCATTCTGTCTTCTTGCAATTTATATTTATCCCTTTCTTCTCACTTTTCTTTACTACCTTCTGTGGGAGTATCCGTTTTCTTTACTACCTTCTGTGTGAGTATCCGTTTTCTTTACTACCTTCTGTGGGAGTATCCATTTTGCTTAAAGTTTGTATTTTCTTGATTTCAAATGTAAACATAAAAACTTTCCAACATTTTTCAGTGAAATTTTCACTTTCCAAAATTATAGTTGAGATATACTGGAAAAAAAGACAATTTTAAACTGATATCAGGAGGATAGAACTTAATGAAGAAAAACATATACCTGTAATAATGATCTTTGGTAACTTAACTTTTGATACTGAATCTCAAATTCTACCTTTTAACCTTATAAGAATTTTAAAAAAGTGAAAAAATAAATGATGGTATAAGATTGTATTTAACACCTTAATTTTTTTTTTTTGTAGAAAATAGTCAAAATTAGAATAGCATTAGATTCTAATTTACCTACTTGATAAATAGAGAGGGCAAAGTGCAGTGTAAGAAGCTTAAAATTTTGCCAATGTTTATCAACCTAAAGCATTCAATAAATAAGCAAGAAATTTATTTCTGAACTTTATGAATATTTTTTTTTAATTTCTTTTAATAATTAGTTGGTGATTTATAATTATAATTTATATATTATAATTTGTACATTTTGTCAGAATTTTTGAAGCAAGGAATTATGCTTTGTTCTTTTTCTTGGTTGTCCAACACCTAATGTTGCAGTTGTTATACTCTCCAGCCTTTTCCAAGTGCCTTTTGTTGTACTTCATAACTTTTGAACCAAACACTTTATTCAATCTGTAGAGACAGATTGTTCTCATTCCACTTTTTTTAGGGAATATTTCATATCAGTTAATACTCGCCAGTTTTATTCATATTTGTGTCACTTGTCCATTTCTTCCCCTGAACCAGAATACATGACTTTAAGCACTACCAGACACTGGGAAAGAACTCATTGGTTAGTTTTTTGTTATTGCCAAGGGACTTTCTTTTAAAAGTAAAGGTGATGTTGTATAAAGTAGTATAATAGGAAATGGTACAAACACTTTTTCTCTTCTGACTCTTCAGCCATGGGATACCATAGTGACAAAATGTGTATTGTTTCCCTTCTGGAGGACTTTCTAGACCCTGAATCATGTGTTGCATCATGCACCATACAATACTATCATTACAAAATAAAAAAAAAAAAAAATCTCATGTGACATTAATAAAAATCCAGAAATAATTGTATCACATGAATAACAGAAGAAATACAAAAATTACAATTCAATCTCCTTTGAAATACTTTTGATAACCTAATGTTAAATTATCAAGTTTTCAAAGAAACATTATTTCCAATTCTTTTATAATTAATAAATTAAACAGAAGAAGGTTAGTAGTTTGTTGAAGAATGGATTATTCTTTCCTTTTCTGAGTTCTATTATACCTATTTTTGTGCTTATATATATTATCATCAATTAAATGTCAAATTATTTAAAAAAAAAAAATCTTTTAAACTTTTCTTTTATATTTTATATTTATATATATATATATATATATATATATATTTTTTAATTCATAAAGTCTGATATTAGTAAAATCTCAATTAAGAATCCTATTCTTTAGTTCAAATCAATTCAACAGTCCTATATAATGACTCATCATAGTTTAATCCATTGCTTCCATGTTCCAATTGAAAGAAGACAGTTCAAAGGTTGTTTCTCAAACATCATACTTTTCTGAAAACTGGGCATTTCGTGATGAAGACAATTGCATTTCAGACTCAAATCAAATTAATCTAAACTTCCTCATAACATTCCATGGTGGAACTTATTCAGAGTTCTCTGTAACCATAAGACTGTGCCCCCGAATTATATTGGGTTAACTTTAGTCAAAAAAATAGAGTTAATGAATGAGGTATTTATAATGATACACCTGATCCTCAAAATACATGTCATAAAGAAATTATTAGGCATTTGATAATTATCTTCTGGGTGAACCATAATTTGATAAAATCTACTTTTAGGAGATGTTTCAGGGCACAGTCCTATTTAAAAAGAGAACTCATGTATTTTCCACCACGGAATATCAATTGAAAAAACTTGATTGAGTCTGAAATTTGCAATCTTTTCATCACTGAGGCCCAAACAGTTGGTATGATGTTTGCTTAATTGATATTTGTCAGGGTTTCAATTCTTAAATTGGATATTGCATATAATTTGATTGATGAGAACCAAATTTAGGTTACAAAATTAACATTTTCAAACATTTTTCTGCATTTTGTTGAAAAATAATCAAAGACTTGATGAAAATAAATAAATATAATTATCATTACAATTAATAATTTCTTATCATTTATATATATATATATATATATATATATATATATATAATATAATTTTACACAATGAAAACAGACATTTTTTAAGGGTCCATTGGTTTTAATTTATTTTCCCATAAATTTTTTTTTCCTGGCTCATCATTTAAATACATCCAAAGGGAAAAAAAATGAATTAAATAAATTCAAAAAATAGTTTTTATACACTTTTGAGGGGTAGTTTTAAGTTGATGTAAGGAGATACAGAGAGTGGGAACAGAGAGAGAGTGTGGCAGACATGGTTGAAATTAGAGAGGGAAGGGAGAGATAGGAATGATTTTAAATTTATTTTTATTGCAATACTTAATAGTATCCAAAGTTAATATTTATGTGGAGGCACATTTTATATATAAAATTATTTTTTAAAAAATTTGATACCAACAATTATGTGAAAGGTTAAAGAACTTTGTATTATTAACCTTATGGTTCTTTCCTATTTTTCTATATATTTACACACAGATATATATATATTTATATAAAATGAGCCTACACATAAATATTAACTTTGGATTCCCTTCTAACTCACATCAACTAGGAACCAGATATATTTTAGTCCACTAGGCTCCATGTGTCCAAAACAATGAGTTCCTTTCCTTTATTAATTGGAAAGAAATAATTAATCAAATTTTCACAGGAATAAAATTTGATGACTATTAACTGATATAAAATCCTTATACTTTTATAATTTTGATGGAACTTTCATTCTGTTTATTGTCTTATAATACGCATTTAATTTTATTTATTTACATATTTACTAGGTTTAGATAGAGATACTTTCTAAAATATGACCAAATTTTGTTTTAGGTATGGTTTCAGTATCCCCTCATAGATACACAGAACCATCATAAACACAGACACACACTAGCAATTATTCACATATGAATATTTATACAAGGAATCTATGAAATCTTTGTTGTTTAGACACTCTTTTATATAAGATATAAATATCAAAGAAAATGCAAACAAAAGCAAATTTATTACATAATGATCTGTTTGGTCCTTTTCTTAGTTGTTATTATTGTCATGTTTCAGTTGTTATACACTGTGACTATCTTGGAGATGCTTGTCATATTTGGTAACTTCCCAAGCATTTTGAACTTATGCCGTTATTCAACTTACAGAGTATGGATTGTTTTGATTTCATTGTCCATGCTAGAGGATATATCACATCCTTGAATTCTATCTAGTTAATTTGTCTTTGTGATATCACTTGTCTCTTTTATTGAACTAGTGTCCTTTTCAATTTCAACTAGATGGGTTGTGATGATTATATGTTTTTTGGAGAAAAATCCATATTATTTAAATCACTTTTGTATTCAAAATTAAATTTCCTCCTGGTGAGCATTCTAAAACAGAGTGTTTCATTACTAAAAATTATAACAAGTTATATCAGGTCATCCCATAAGTTCTGTCCGAATTTTGAATAAAGAAAACAAGTGACCAAATGTTACATCTAATTACAGATTCAATCAACAATGTATTTTCCCTGATTATCTATGACTTCCTTCCATCTATTAACAAGCTTACTAATTCCATTACTGTAAAATTCTTTTAGCTTTGATTCGAAGAACTCACAAACATCAGTTTTAACCTCTTCCTGTGTTACAAAAGCTGTTTCTTCCAAATGATTCTGTAAGCTACGAAACAAATGGTAGTCTGAAGGAGCAAGATCGGGAGAATAAGGTGGATGAGGAATTTTCTCCCAACCAAGTTCTTCGATCTTTTGTGACGTGATTCTTGCTGTGTGGGGTCGCGCATTGTCCTGATGAAACATCACCTCTTTTCGATTCACTAGAGCAGGTCTTTTTTCCTCGAAGCTTGGTTCAAACGCTCTAATTGCTGACAGTATATTTGAGCATTAATTGTTGCATTAGGTGGTAAGAATTCAAAGTGGATTATTCCTTGGCAATTTTGCCCATAAAGTTCCATTCTCGGCTGTAGCTGAGGTCCTTCCCCTTTAACAAGCCACTGTCTACGACGCTTAACATTTTGATAAAAGATCCATTTTTCGTCGCCAGTCACAAGTCTATCCAAAAAAGGTGAAACAAGTTGGCGAGAATGGAGAGAAGAGCAGATGTCAACTTGGGATTTGAGGTTGTTTTCAGACAATTCATGAGGCACCCATTTTCCAAGTTTAGGAACTTTTTCAAGTTGTTGAAGATGACGATGAACAGTTGTATGGTTTGAACTGAGAACCACTGCCAATTCCTCAACTGATAAAGCAGGATTTTCTTCAAGGGCTGCTTCAAGAAGCTTTTCATCAAACTCAACTGGACGTCCAGTTCGATCTTCATCTTCAAGGGTGAAATTTCCACCTCTGAATTTTGCAAACCATCTTCTGCAAGTTCTTTCATTCACACATTCCTCTCCATAAACTGAGTGAATGTTTCTAGCCGCTTCGGCTGCTGAGTTTCCTTTCTTGAACTCATAAAGCATTATGTGCCTCAAATGATTTTTGTGTACTTCCATGTTAGCAGGGTTTTAATCAAACAAAATTTAATTTTATTGTTCTCTGAAATAAAATTTGATCAGCTTAAATGCATCTAAACATAAAAATAATGTTCAGCTCCATTAGACATTATAAAATACTCTTTAAATTTCGTTCATTTTAACAAGAAGTTAAAATTCGGACAGAACTTATGGGATGACCTGATAGAAAAACTCCAGTCACCCCTTTTATTCTAGCCACTTCTTCTATTAGAAACTCAAGTGTATAGAACATCTGCTCACTACCCAACCCAGGGACTGAACTCATGACCTTCAGGTAACTTGCCCTTTTGAGTAACAACCAATATGAAGGTATTAATATCAACAAATTAGAACATAATGATAATTCAGCATTTAAAAATTCAAACTATAAAGCAAATTTATTTAAGATATGACATATGTAATTATAGAGATGTTGATTTTTAACATATCCACCATTTTGGATTCAAAGATGGCAGATATTCTTTAAATTCTAAAAAAAACATATTCTGTATTTGTTCCCAAGTTATAAGACTAATTGCATTTGCTATCCTGACAAGATCTTTTTAAAAGTGAAGCTCTGTTTAATAAACTAATATTTTAACATGTCCTTGCAAGAAAAAAAATCTAAGAGACATCTGCATTTTCTCTTATATTTATGATATATAAAAGAGAGGTTATCTAAACAGTACATGGGATTTACAGGCACCCAATGTTTGTGTATACAGAGAAAATGAAAGAGAAAGCTCATAATATAAAATGCAATTGTTTAAAGAATGAAATTAAAAAAAAAATATCCTGGGATTTTCATTTTCTATTTTCTAACATAAACTTATGTCTAGTTGATAATTTGCTTAGACAGCTGACAGTAAACAGAAGCAAAAGAATTAGCTTGGAAATGGATGCATTTCCTTAAAAGACTAGTTACATTGTGATTTCACCTAAGTAAATTCTTTTGAAGACAAAATACATAAAAATACACCAAAAATGTAATCAGCATGCCATTGAACTGTATTTCTTAAGAAGGATTGGCACATTTTTTTGCACATTTATTCTAGATTTAAAAAAAAATAAATATAATCCAGACCAACAGGTTGATATACTGTGTGTATTTGTGTGTACACACATATAGTGATTCCCCAAATGTATACATACTTGTTAATAGTTTGGTTTGTTTTACGACATATCAACCTTAATGGGTTATTTAATGATGACAATTTTTATTGCTGGTAATATTTTTTTCCTTCAAAAATCTACTTCTGTAATACTTTTTCTTTCAAAAAATTTATTTCTATTAACATTTTTTCTTCAAAGGTAATATTTTTTTTTTTTTTAAACCAAAAAATGCATAACTGGTAATATTTTATTTTATTTTTTCCAAAGATTTATTACTGGAAATGATTTTTTCCTTCAAAAATTAATTGCTGATGATAATTTTTACAAAGTATTTCTGGTATTAAAACCTATTTTTACACTTTCATAGTGTTTTGATCCCAGTTCAAGGATTAACTATTTGCCCATAGCTGGGACCCTAACAGGTGCTATTACTCCGGGTCAATTAAGAGGTAGTTCCAGGCTCCTCAAAACCTTTTGATCAGAAGCCTTGCTGTTGGAGGTAGCTTATCGCCTTACCCAGGACGTGGATGTAGTTTATCGTCTTACCCAGGATGCAGATGTAGTTCATTGTTATACCCAGGATGACTATTTAATAGTAGCTATGCTTATTACCTGAAAGTTAGTTAAAAACTTTAATAAATATGATATTAAATTAAATTTAAATAACATTTTCTAGCCAAACAATAAAAAAAAATATTTTTCTGTTTTGCTTGTAAAACATTGTGCAATGATAAAAAATATTTTTTTTAATAAAAATTCTACAATTTTCAGGATTAAATTTTTTTGGTTGTTTTAAATGTAAAAAATAAAATGGTACAAATTGTAGATACTACCAGTAATTCTATAAACAAAGAATTTTTGGTCCAAAGAAATCATATCAAAGTTGTTACTAGAAATTCCTGGAGAGATTCAGCTCTACAAGTCAACTAACAGTTCCAGACATTTCATTAAAACCCTCTTGAGCAAATTGGAATAGGTATCAAAAGGTGGATGTTGACAAATAGAACAAAATAATGTAGACACAATTGCAGGAATGATGAATGTGGAAGAGAAACTAGAACACGATTAAAATAAATTTTAATTGCAAACAAATTGACAATTAAAAGCAGATAATAAAAAGTTCCAAAAAGAGTATAAAATAGAAAATATTTTTACTCATATTCCCCTGAACAAACAGAAGGAACAAATAAAGTGATCTTTCTGCTTACATAGGCTAGGTTGATGAATTTTGTGGTACACAGCCCTGAGAACTCTAAAGTAATAAACAGAGTGAGCTCTATGTAAAATAGAGAAAAAAAATGTATCATTATATTTGATACATACAAAATTATAACTTCCAAAGAAATTTAAAATTTAGTTTTGATTTTCAGTGCTTATATTTTATTTATGCACTTTATTGATTATTTCTCTGTAATTACTGTACAGCCTAGTATTTTAGTATGTCTATGATGACATGCATTCTTAAGGTTTTTGTAAATTGATATAATTGAAAAAATGATGAGGGATATAATTAATTGACAAGTGTATAAAATTTTCAATGCAATGTTTTGAAAACTTACATATATATATATATATATATATAATTATTTTTAAAAAAATATGATTCCATCGCAACAGAAATCACTGTTTCAAAACTTGACTTTCAATATTAAAATTTAGAGTACAGTTTCAATCTCAAGTGATGTTTTACAATAATTATAATTTAAGCTCTTTTTATATATATAAGTGAATGTTTTTTAAAAAATTATTAAAACAACCAAAGAATTTTGGATCATTAATCTATTTGTTCTTTTCTATTTCATGAATTATATATATACATATATATATATATATATATATATATATATATATATATATATAATATAAGTGTGTGTATATATTCTTGTAATCATGTAATATATATATATGTGTGTGTGTGTTTGTGTGAGAGAGAGATACTTCAAACAAACTCATTATTACAAAATCAATCAAAATATTTCTTTAAAAAAAAAGCTTTAGATGTTTTATGTATATGACATAAAGAAATTTATATGCTAACATTAAAAAAAACAAATTGGATGTGGCTACATACGAAATTATAACTTCCAAAGAAATTTAAAATATTTTTATCATCTTCGACTAAATCTCAGAGGTCCACTCAAGACGTTTTTTGGATTTTCTTTTAAAAAAAAAAGATGAATTCAATCACTATATCTCAAAAACAATTAACCTAATGATTTTTTTTTTTTTTCTTATAAATAAACACAGCTTAGTTCAGAGAATCACAAAAAGGATCATTTGTATAACCTATAAATAACTTCTGAACTTATAAATAGAAATTATTCCTATTTGTGTCTGCAGAAATGGGCACATAGTATCTGAAGGCATTGAAAGTTTTGGATTGATTTTTATTGAAAATTAAAAAACAAAGTTCTCTATAAAAAGCAAGATTCCCAAAGGAAAATAATTACTCCCAGAAGTTTTTTTTAATTTTATTGAAAGACTCTGAAAAATAATACTTAGTATTTGCTTTTTTATGCATTGATTAACTAGTTTAATAACCACAACATAATAAATACAGTATTCTCCGCAGGTGCAATTTTATTTTGTATTTTGTTATGCATGAGAATATTGATTAATTTTTCATTTATTCTTCTAATGCAAAACATGTGGAAGAATTACAAAAGAATTTTACCTGATGTAGTCAAACTTTGTATTTTTGGAAAGTTCATGTAAGAGAACTATCACTTTTTATCTAGAAGAATTTCAGTAAGCATAGCAAATCTGTAGCCATTTATATAGCTCTGATAGTGCAAGATCTTCAATCATATCACATAATATGGATGCAAAGCTTAGTCTCATATTCTTGTAAAATATGTACTACCCAAACTTTATAAATAGAATGGCTGATATTCAAAACTGAAAGCTGATTATAAGCAAAGGTTAAATTCTTATGAGTTTAGTTATATATATATATATATATATATATATATATATATATATATATACACACACACACACACACACACACACACAGAGAGGGTGCAATCAATAAATTGTTTTAAATAAAACATTCAAAAAAAAAATAACACTGACATCTCATTTTAACAGATATATTTACAAAAATTACACAAAAATATCTTGAAATACTAAAGTGTAAATTTATTTAATAAAATCGCCATTAACTTCAACCATGGACTTTAGATTTGCTGGTATCTCACTCAACTGCACTTCAGATATAATAATCAAAAGGGTTGCAGTCTGAGGAGGTAGGTGTGATGTGGCCGTAGAAACTGTCTGACAGCCATAACTGGGTTTTCCTGCTTGTGTGGCATGGTGAAAGATCTTGTTGCCAGATATATGGTCTTCCAACTGCCACCGTCATGATCCAGAGCAGCACTACCTCCCCAAATCATTTGATGTAGGCTTACATGTTGTGTCTGAGGCCTTATGGGATGATGAATGGAGGCATAACATCTCTATCACTAGTGATCACTCTAGACATTATGATGTTGACTGGATATTTGGTTTCCATCACTCTTGGTACCTGCACTGTCCTCAGATTGACATCCAAACACTTTGAAATGTTTGTATTGGAGCCTCAAGCATGAATGCAAACCAGTATAGCATGGCATTTCTAAATTTATGGTGGAGTGAATTGTGTCATGATGCTCCATTTCTCACAGACAGTGCCCATCTGACCCTACTGTACAGTGCAGCTGACAAAATCAAAAACAAACAGCATGCTTGTGTGAAATTAAAAATATAAAATGGTGAGAATTTACCCATCACACCCTGTTTATATATATATATATATATAAAAAAGGGTGTTCTGATAACTTGGATGAATTTTAAGTGTCTAATGATTTTTTTCTTTTTCTTTCAGATTTGGTGGACATTTAGGTGATATTATTTTTCACCCATAATTGCCATGACTTAAATAACATGATCCAATAAACAAATAAATTTTCACCAATAACACCGATTTATTTTTGAAAAACTTTGATCCATCTTAATGAAACACTATATATATATATATATATATATATATATATATATATATATATATATATATATATATATATATATCCTCAAAAATACATTGGTGTATATGGAATAAATTCCAATAAACAAAAATAATATTCTTAAATGAGTGCTCAATACAGAGTAGAGCAAATATTATTCAAAAATTATAACATAAACATGTTATAAAATCACTACAATATATATATATATATATATAAGGCATACTTACTCTAAATTGGTTGATTGGTTAGATTTTCTTTAACAACATGTCAACTTTGACGGGTTATTTTACACCAACCAGGTGAATACACATATGCACATATATTTTTCTTTTTTCCTTTTTTTTGCAATAGTTGGAGGGATTCACTTTGTTAGCTACAATTCATTTTAAATAATTTGTTTAATGTGTCAATTTGAAATATTTAAACCAGTCCTTCTTATGTACCCATTCATAAACAATTTTAAAGGAATTTAAAAAATTCCTGTTTCTTTTAGAAATCCTATTATCTGGCCAGGAGCAACATCTTTGAACAATATTTATATATTTGTGATATTTTAGTATTTACTATGTATATATTTGTAGCTATTACATTAAATCAGAATATCCTTAACTCTCAATCTCTGATTGTGATGGTTGCATTGAGGTACTTCTTCAGCTCTTACCAGGTATGCACGAGTTAAACTTGTATGTCCAATAAAAACTCTAGTTAGCACCAATTTGCCAGTCTAGTTTGCCCCTTTTGGTAGCTTTGTGTTTTCCTGTCTGATGCTTTGTTGGTATTCATACTTACTCTAGAATTCACACTAGATGGCAGTTTTGCCATTCCATCCATGTTGTATCTCTGCTTGCTCACCATGTCTTAGAGAATATGAAGGAATAAGATAAATGGTCTTGACCAAAAGTTTAAGACCACTTGGCAAAAATTAACATTTCTCTATTATTGCAGTATATTGTATCATTCACTTTTAGTTAATGCAAACAAACTGCAATTATAAGAAATATAAGCACTAACACAGAATTCTAATTGGTTTTGAAAGTTGTGAGGTTGTTCTAAAGAATAGTTTTCAGTAAATTTTTATATATTAAAAATGGGTAAAAAAACATCACTTTTTGAGATTCAAAGAACCCAAATACTAACATTACACAAAGAAGGGTATTCAGAGCATGAAATCTTAGTCCAAATAGTTTGTAGCAAAATTGAACTTCACAATACCAATGCCAAGTACCAAGCTGATGACTTATTCTGACCAAAAAATAAGTGAACATTCCAGAAAAACAACTCTAAAAGATGATCATATAATCCAATCCATCATTGAATGATCTCCTACATGTAAAACAATTTCAAGTTGGTCTGCTTCTTAGAAACATAGAAATTTTTTTCTTGCAGATTGGTTAATGAATTTCAACTCCTATTTTGTAAACCTGTTTCAAAACCAAAATTGATTGTGGAAATGAAAAAGAAGTGCTTAGCATTAACTAAAAAGCATGAACATTGGACAGAAAAACAATGGGGAAACTGTTCAAAGATGAATTCACATTGCAGCAATTTATTGTGCATTAGCATTATGTCAGAAGGACACCAGCAATGCAAACTATGGTTGCAGCACATTTATGCATGGTGATTCCCCATGAGAAAGTAAAGAAAGTGCAAGAATATACTAAGAAGGTCACGGTCACTATATTGGAATGGCCTAGCAATAAACTTGACCGTAATCCTATAGAAATATATGAGATTATATAAAGAACTAGCAGCATGGCCTGGCATTGCCTGTGCTTGATTCAAAAATCGTACGACTCATACAGCAATCGCTATCACTTGACTTAAAAATATTTTTGCCCTTCCTTGCCTTTAAAGGAGTGCCCTTTGCCATGCTGATGTTGCTACATGCCTTACTTCTTGCCTATCTCACACTGCGAATTTTTTCCAAGCTCTGTACTAAACATTAAATCTGTTACGAAAAAAGAACTAAACAAATGAACACAAAACGATCAGCTTTAAAAAAGGACTCGTAACTGGAAAAACCAAATGAAAAAAGAATGTTAACAACAAATACTTTTTCACACCCAACCCAGTTCTGTGGAATCAAAATCAACGTTGAGTTTAAGCAAGCGAATGAGCCAATTGGGGTAAAGTGCCATGCAGATTTAAATTTTTTCCACTTGTAACGAATGCAGCTATCGATTTTTTTTGCATGCTAGTTAACATTTGTGTCAGTCAGCTGTTGGCTCTCACGCTGGTCAATAGAATCTTCCTACCTATTCGTGGCAGCCATCTATAGGCTCTCACTCTGGTCAGTAGAAAATGGCCACAAACTACATGAAAACTGCTGTAGAAGTATGAAAAAAATCGATTATTTCCACTATCGATGGGAGTTGGGAAATGCAAAGTCAGTCTTGGCCTTCTCGCTAACTTGGAGCATGTGCATGTAAATTTTGGTGCAAATCCGTCGAAAATTGCAGCCGTGCATTCGTTACACACACACACATCCTGCCTTTTATAGATAGAGATAAGAGTGCATCCAGACAGCACTGATGGATGCTATCAAGGATATCTGGGCTATGTGGGATTTCAGAAGAAATATTAACAGAATCTTATAGCTGGCATACTTTGTCATATTGAAGCAATTACCAAACTGAAAGGTGGTTATTCAAATTACTAGTTTATATTGAAATTGATAGCAAATAAAATGCTTTTAATAAATTTAATTCATTGAAGTGAGCACAGACTGTTATTTTTTTGCTATTAAGATGTTTGTTTGTTTTTGTTAAAAGATGCTGGGTGGTCCTAAAGTTTTGGCCATAACTGTATTTCACAGATTGATTACAAGAATGTAAGTTATTTTTATTGGTATTGTAATTCTTCACATATGTAAATGTTTAGTAATAAGTATCACCAATTTGAAAGTAAAATAATTCAAGTCTCTCTTCCTGTAATCCAAGATTCTGACAAAAGTTACACCTGCAAAACTAGTACCTGTTGTGTATTTTATATTAAAGATGAAAATTTGACCATACATTTATTTAAGAACTGTTATATTCCATACTAATAGGAATATATACTTGAACAACATGGTGGATAAAGTAAGTAAAGGTTTATTGTAAAAAACCAATACAATAAGAATTAAAGGTAACAGTTATGCACAAGGTTGTTGCAAGTCAATCCAGTAGCAAGGGCTACTATTGGAAGGTCGGTAATTCTTGCGTAATTCTGAGTCATACTCAACAGATTTCAGCTAGACGGTATCTAGCAACTGCCCCACACAGTCACATGTGGCACAAGGCCGAATTTAATGTGGCTAGTCTCAGCCAAAAAATCCCCATCGACCCTGCATAAATGGGATCAGGTCTGTCTACCTCTCTGCCCTTCAGCATAGCCTTGTCTGGGTTCCTCTCTGCTCGAAGGCAGAGAATTCTACCAGCACAGCTGGAAAAGATTCCAGCTAGTATATTTAGCTAACCCTTCCATGAGGGTTGCATGTGGCACAAGGCCGGTTTAACGTGGGTTCTCCAAGCCCATAGGCTCGGCCAAAAATATTCCCTTTGAACCTGTATAAACGGGTTCAGGAGCCTCTCTGAACAAGACTCTGCCCTTCAGCGGAGCCTTGTCTGGGTTCCTCTCTGCCCAAGATTCCAGCTAGACTCTGTAGTACGTTGCCTTACAGATACTTATAGGTTGTTACGACTACCTATAATGTAGTCATTCATGGGGGTGACAGGTTATTCCATTACTTCAAGAATTTGTTTTTCTTATGAAAGTTGATACTAGGTAGATAAAAAAGAATAGTTTGAAATTTAGCCTCCTCATTTCTTTTTACCTAGGCAAAAAAGTGAATGAAAAGAAATAAAAGGACTGGGTACTTACCATGGACAATGTGTGTGAAATGATGGCAAGGAATTTGCGTGATTAGCATGGCAACAGAATTTTCCCACTTCTCTACTGATCACTGTCACCTTTGACCTTTTTTTGGAAAAAGATAAAAATGAAAGAAGAATATTAGTTTGGACCATTCACTTATTTCTATCTTATAACAAAGAGATGAAGAGAGAATGAAAAAAGAAATATGCAAAATTTTTTTTACATTTCTTGCGTTGGTCAGTTATGACAATGAAATTGTTTATTTACAGGATCAAGTGCACTTTAAAATAGACAGAAAAGCATTTCTAAAATTATATGAAAGTTAAGAAAAAAAAAAAAAGTTCTTACACTCAATTAAAATATTCAAACCAAAACACAATTTTACTAACCTAATAGTTTGGTTGAAATGTCAAAGCAAGAATTTAGATTATGTAGAAGAGAACCAAAATAGTGCAAAAAAAGATCTTGACTCGGGTGTGTCTGGTATAAGTAAAAAGTTGTGTTCTCTTGAATAATTGGCTGTTTGGAGAAGACAGTCACTCAACAAAGATGGCATTAATTGCTAAATTTGCATAGCAGTTGGTCTAATTTGCATGAGAATGCTGATGCATGGTTGTCAACAATTCATAGCCAGTCTGTGCCTGTGGCGATAGGTATATATGTCTGACATTTATTTGTGTTAGTTGGTGCTGATGGTTGGGATAGAACAACTCAGATTTGGGATTCTTCATTTTATTACAACTTTGATTTTTAGTTAGTCAGATTTTCAATTGTTTATATTTTCTCCATATTATTTTTACAAAAGATTTTTGTGTACAATTGAAAAAAATTTGAAACTATATCAAAAACCTAAATTTACTCTTTAGTATTGCAAGATATTTTTGTGTAATTTTCGTAAATATATCTGTTAAAATGAGATGTCAGTGTCATTTTTGCATAACGCAGATGACAATTTATCCATCACACCCTCTATGTACGTTAACACTGTAGACTTCCTTGTGGAGAATAGGGCCACAGTCTCATGACACTAGATGTTGCTGCTACACAAAGTTGGTAGCCCTATGCCAAATTTGGTTTGAAATCAGAGTTGCTTGTCTCATAGATTGGTTTCCAGCCAATGCTAGAAAGCCTAATCTGAGCTGCTATTAAGCTATCATTAGGAGAGAGAGAAGGATTCATACTATTCCAAAGGCATTTATGTAAAAGCAAATACAATGAACTTGACTAAAATATGAATTTGACACAATTCCACTCTCTGCATGATAACCACTGTGCTACATGCAGATTGTTTAATTCAAGTCCAAAGAGAAATTTGAAAAGTTAAGTGATTCACGTGCTTGATTAACTTTTGCTTTCTTGCACTCAATGACACTGCATTTTGTTTTCAGTACATGGTCATTTCCATAGAATTAATGATAATTCCAAGTTTGATATTTTCCTTTTCAAGCATAATGAACAAACAGTATCTATTTTTGATTTTCTTCAAAACTAAAGTGTTAGTGAGACATGGAGTTTGATCCATATAAATAACTCTTTGATCTGTAAATGTAGAATTTCAAATTGATTCATTCAGAAATCCTGTCGCTTAAAATTGGCAACTTACAGACACGCACACACAAAAACTCATTAAAAATCAGAAATATCCTCAGGATAAATTTCTTTATAAGAAAAAAAAAAAAAAAAATCTAAAGCTTTCAGTGAGTTAGTGCAGTTTATCCCTTTTTTTTTTAATCTTATAAGAAATAAAAAAAGTTATGACTACTATAGGAGGGTAAGAAAATACTAGAGGACATTAATGGACAAAAAAAAAAAAAAAAGATTTGTCACTTAAGACTGAATGCAGATAACAGACTATACACCCATCTAAGAAAAATATTGAAACCAATTAAAAGGAAAAAAAATAAAAGAAACTACAAACAATTTCAATATTTATAAAATCTGATTTTTTTGTATTTTTTTTCCAAAGCATTCAATATATTGAAGATATTTGTTAATGGATGTCTGGAATAGATTTATTTAGTATAGACCACATTGAAAGATGTTCACAAATTAATCTTTCTTTAGAGATTAAATATATATATATATATATATATATATATATATATATATGTTCAAATGGACACAATGACAAAAGAGATGAAGGATTTAATCTACATGGAAATGAAATTAAAAGTTAGTTTTGATTTTCCCTTTTGGAAAAACATTCATTTATGGCAATTTCTACTTTTTATGTATTTACTTGTTTATTCATTTGTACATTCATCTGAAATGAAGATATGTTTTTTTTTGTTTTTTTTATCTCTACATTAAATTTTATAAGAGAAAGTTATGCAAGACAAAACCTCAAAATATACAGGGTTTTTTTTTTTCTCAGCTGATTCAAATTTGAAGTTTTTCGCTGAGGAAATTAATTTCAAGGACCAGCAGGATAGAAATCTGCAAAATTATATTAGAATTTTCAATGTATAAAGAGAGAATAGAATCATCATGCAAACTGTATTTTCACCATTTATACCTATGTAAGAAAAATATCAAAATACTGCCAAATCTTTTCCATTAACTTTTGCTTATGTTTCATTTAAATTTATTTTTGATATTTTAGGATTATGATTATTGAGGTTGAAAGTTGATATAAATTAAATTTACTGGAGTTCTAAAGATTCAGATGAATAAGCCACTTCTGTGTGAAAAGAGGACAAAAATTAATTCTGTTGAAAATTTCTGACAAGGAGATCTGTCTCAACTGAGTGAACAGAGATGGTGGGTTAAAATGGAGAACAGCTTATTAAGGCCATATAATCACATGACCTGAAATAACTGCCATCTCCTTGGTAACCTCTTAATGTGATTTGTGACTTTATAGTAACAGGTATTATGCTTTAATCTTGAGTCACTAAGAAAATAGAAAAAAAAAAGAAAAAAGAAATCCTGTACTGTTTTGTTATCTTAAAAAACACACTTATCCGTTTTTATGTTTGAATAAGTTTTTCATTTCATGTTTAATTAAGTGATATGTGAAATCCAGAAGGTTCAAAATAAAATTGGTACATGTTTATGATCTCCAAAGGCAAAACCACCCCAACTTGGTTTATTAATGTCATATGTATTTCTAAAAAAGAATGATAACATGTACAAATGCCTAAAATCTTTTGTGTTTATGAATAAAGCTACCATGTAGAAACAAGTTTAACACATCAGATTCAATATGAAGAGCTTGTTGAAGTGACATAGAAACCATTGCATTATAAATTCAGTTCTGATAGAAAATGAATCGGTTGTCAAGTGGGAAGATAAACTCTTTTTTGGTTGACAGATATTTTGGAAACAGTCTAATAAGAATTGCTGTCATGCAATATTCCTAAATTTTGTTTTTATATATGAAGCCAAAACATTGTGCAAAGTCGTGTAACAGTTATTTTTTTTTTATTGGCAGGAAAAGTGGAATCACTGAGCCAAGTTCAAATTCCAGCCTAGTCTCTGCATTCAATTTCACTCAAATGCCTTTAGGGAATGCATGTAACCATCTCTTATATTTCACAAGCTATAGTTTAAATAGCAGAGTAGAACTGTCTCTCAGACTAAAAGAAGAACTATTCTAAATTCAAAACAATGTAGAAAGCAATGTGAATCCATTCCACTATCTTTCCTAGAAAGTAATGGATATTCACAGATAAAAGAAATAGAATTCATGGGGATCACCAATGTCCTGAACGAAGATGGCATTCAAAGTAAGAAAAAGAAATTTAATTAATAAAGCCAAATTACTATGTTTTCCCCAGCATACACATTGTAATTCTGTTTAATTTTATTGTTATGACATATATTAATCGAAATAAAACAATATTAAATACTGTAGCTTGTCAACCTGCACAGATACAATAGTATTGAAATTTGACCAGACTTTTTATAAATTCTAGTATTTTCAATTTGAGTGTTTATCTTGCATTTTGCAGGAACAAGTGAACTGTAATGTAGGCAACAAAGCATTTCTAAAATGATTTGGCAAATAAGGAAAATGTTTTACACTAGACTAAATCTACTAAAACACACTAAGCAAAACTTAATTTGAAAACAGAATTTAGCTAACTGAATAAGTTGGTTGAAATGCCAAAGCAAAAACTTAGACTGGTTATTTTTTATTTTTATTTATTTTATTTTTTTTTTTACAAAAAGAGAAATTACAACCAGCTTTAAATTCTATTAAAAATCTATTACTGATAGTCCCCCTGTTGCTAAAACAACAATCTGATGATAGAAATGCTAATTAATTAGATTATGTTTAAATTTCCAACATTTTTCAGTAAATTTTTTTTTTCATTTCATCATCTACATGCTAACTTAAATTTCAAGGGTGACATTTCAGTACCTTTATACTATTAGACTGGGATGTGTGTGTAGCTAAGTTTGAATTCTAGCCAACATCATTGCATTCATTTTTGCACAAATACCCTTGGGGAGGTATTATTCCATCTCCTCTTCTCTCTCCCTCCTCAGCTAGGAGTTAAGAGCAAGGCAGACTAGGTTATCTAGCCTTGGTTGGTAACCAGTCTAGAAGAAGGATAATTGAATTTAAACACCTATTAGGTATAGAATTAGCATAAAAGCATATTTGCTATGGAAACCGCAGCAACAAAACCCGAGTGGTGAAGCTGTGATACTATATTGTATGGGGATGTCTACAGGAACTCCTCTTCCTCCTACTACTATTATTAAACTAATACAATGAATTTCTAGATTGATTAACAATAATTTTAATTAGTGATCCTTTCTCTTTCATTAATTGCCCTCATCAACTGTTGGATGTGGGTGGGGAGGAATGACATTACATTCCTTATACAGGTTGTCATTGACTTTACGACCATGACTGGCAGCATGAGTGTTTTTCACAATGTGTATATAAATAATATAAATGGTATCAAATGTAAAGAAACTGTAAAAATGATTAAAAAAAAACAATAATTCCTAAAGAAAGATAAAATTATGGCAAAATTAATTACAGGCCGACTTATGACCAGATCGAGTTACGACTGACAGGTCATAGCCAATTGTAGTTGTAGGTTATATAATTTTGTAGTTTTTATACATGTAACATAGAAGTGCACACATTCAGTTTTTATAGTGTTTATTCAATGTAGAATTCACAGTCTTTCACATATAAAGCTGGAGTTGGCTTACTGATATCATAAGCTATTTTTCTAACAAGTTCTTCACTCCGCGAAAAGTATGGCCTTATACCAGACATTAACTGCAAATAAAAGTTGATTTTGATTTGTAATGAATGCAAGAAACATATGACAATAATATTTATTTATTTATTTTTTTTTTTACAGCTTATCAACCCTTTGTGGGTTATTTAAAGTTGAAGCATATTTTGAACTATAACAATCTTTTTCTTTCTGAGTGAATATTAACAAATCTTTGAGAATGATAATGAGTTTTTTTTATACATATAAATAACCTATATTTAACCTACATCTGTGGGAGGAAATGAATTCAGACCTTTCCCAAGGGCACTTGTGCATAAGTAAATGTAACGAACATGGCTGGAATTTGAACGTGGCTCTCTGATTTCTCAGTATGAGCCACTATCCTATAACAATAATAAAAAAATGGAGAATATAATAAAATACTAAAAGTAAACTTTATTTTTTACTTGGTTATTTAACTACAAGGAATGTGGTTAAACTTATACCAATATTTGGTCATAAATTGGTGAGTTTTAAACATAAATCATTCCACTTTTCTAGCCTTCCCTGTTAGTAACAGAGGAGTAACCCCTTCCTCCTCACAAAGTGTCAACCTTCTGGGTGGATACTTGTAGACTCTGCTATAAACCCAACATATGCAACAAAAGCTAAATAAAGTATTAAGATAAGAAAACTTTGTTAGAAACAAAGAAAAGAACTATTATGTAATATCAATACTGTACAATTTCCTTATAGAGGAAGAAGACTTCAGGCAACAGAGATGTGATTCTACAGGAGAATACCATGAGAATAGCATGGGCAGGACATGTAAACAATGAGGAAGTTTAAAAGAAAATAGGAACCAAAAGGGCACTTGTATTTAGTATGAGACAGTTGAAGTTTCTGGAATGCATAATGAGGAAAGAAGGTTTAGAGAATTTGACACTCATAGGATATACTGAAAGCAAGAGGTGCAGTAGGAAATATTAAGTCCTCAGCTAACAAATTTGTGTAAATGGTTGGAAGAACAAAGAGTGGGAAAGATAGTAAGAAGACAAACACTGCTTAGAGCTACAAATGATAGGAAGATGTGGAGAGGCATGATCATCTATGTCCTGAAGGAATACAGCACATACAAGAAGAGATCAATCTGTATCATGTGTAGTCACTTTAAACTTTCATTCTAAAGATATTCTTATGTACTGTATGTGACACCATAAAACATGTGGACACACACACTAATAACAGGCAATCACGAGATGATGATATCATCATCATCATCATTATTATTATTATTATTTGTGATTTCTGCTTGATACCATTTCCTTTTGAGTCTCAAATATAGACAGAAGGTTAGAAATGGTATTGTGACATTTTCCACTTCACATTTGTGAGCAGTGCTTGTGAAAATTATTCTTGTGTATTAAGACTTTAAGACAAACAATGCTGAGAGCTACAAATGATAGGAAGATGTGGAGAGGCATGATTATGTATGTCCTGAAGGGATGCAGCACATACAAGAAGAGGTTTATCTTTTAGGACTCTTGTGTAAACTGGATATATAACTACCTATTCATTAATTCATTTGTGATCTTTATCCCGTAAGACATTAAATATCCCAAGATGTCAGTAAATTAATCAACCTTGCCTAACTCTTTTAGCACCAATTTATGTCACTGTTCATTTACATAGCTAAAGCATACATCAATCATATAAAAAGTTTTATTTGTGATATTATCATTTATAGAACTAGTATTAAATTAGTTATCAATGCATTTTATTAGTAAAATAATTTCTAGTGAATAAAATTTTACTATTTATTTTCTATGGAATTATTTGAATGAAAGTTTTGACTTATGGGCTTAATAAATCTTACTCTTCATATAATGCATGGTTATATTATAATAATTATCAAGTATAAAAATAAACTAACTTGATGTTTTTGTTGATCATCAGTCTCTAATAAAATGGATGTTAGTGATCTTTAGAAAGATGATCAATAATTGGGGGTAAACTGGGTTAGTTTTAGCCACAAACCATTGCATTCTTTTAGTATCAGTTTATACTTCTGTTTTTCTTTGACTGCATTCACATGATTAGAATCAACCTCTACCAGACGGCATTTTTATTTCTTGGACTATCATATTCTTGCTCATTTGAGTTGTTAGTGACTTTAATAAACTTATTGAATTCTCATATATTTTCCGCTAATTAATTCTTTGTTTAAGCTATTGAGGAGAACAAAAATTTAAAATGCATGTAGAAAAAAGGTTTGAAAACTAAGCAAGTGTAAAAAAAAATTAATGTTATTCAGTTCTATCACAAAAAGTGGGTAGCTTGTTGCTGTAGCCAGCCACATTGATAATTACTAAGTCTGGGGTAAGGAAAAGTCAAATGTGGGGAGAGGAGGAATGGGCGTGGGAATATTATATGGCACTGATCTTCTAAGTGTTGAAGGCTTGCTTACCTTGAGAATCAACATTTCAGATATTTGCACTAAGATTTGGACACTAAAACTCATGCAAATCTCATGCAACTATTTTAACCATAAGGCATACAATCAATATAGCAATCACATTTGCTTAAAACAGGAATCGCTAAGCTTCTCCGAATCCTTTATTGATCTTCCTCCCTATTCTTTTAATGATGAAATCAACAAAATAGTGTATCAAATCTGTATAAACTGACTGGCATTCGGGCACATAAAACTATATGGTTCAATTAAAAATAAAAAATATTCAGAATTGTCTCATAAAAGAATAGCCTCATGATTTAAAGTATTACTTTTTGAATTTGGTGGCATAGTAAAATTGTGTGTTCAATCCCTGTTCTGGGCAGTACAAACTTAGACTCAGTAGAAACAGAACAAAAAAATGAGGTGTACTAAATAAAAACAAATTTAGATATCTTTAGACATAGACATGGGGGGGGGGGAAACAATCTACTCTTATAGATTAAATAAAGGGTTCAATTTAAAGTTCACTGAGGGCTACCTGGATTGACAGGGACAATGACCAAAACACTGTGATAATAACAAAGATAAGGGCATTAGTCTAAATTTAAATAATGATAACTGTACATTCCATAAACTTGGACAGAAAAAAAACCTGTTAAAGTTTTTCACTCTGCCCCACTTGCCTTCAGTACGCCCTGTGAGAGTCAAATTCTTCCAGTTCTTTTTTTCTCATCATATCTCAGAAATTTTAGCTATCTTTTTCTGATAAACAAGTGTTCATTTTATTTGCATTATCCTTAAAACTTCCTTGTTGCTTATATATTCCCTCCATGATATTGTTAGCATCCTTCTGTAGAACCAAATCTCTGTTGCCTCAAGTCTCCTCTTCATTTGTGAGGAAACTGACCAGCATTCACCATCACATAGGAGGACTGATATTACATAACAGTTCAGTACTACAGATCTATTCTAATTTAAAGTTGTTTCATTTTTTCTGGTGTAAGTTTTTTTTTTTGTTTTTTTATACAATAAAAAAATTACTGTCATGAAGTATAGTGTCTTTCACATGTAGTTTTTAATTCACTTTCACCTGAAGGCAACAGACAAAATAGGTTAATGACTCAGAATATTTTAATCCTAGCATCTGATCAAACTGTAAATTAAAAATTAATGAAAATGTTTAACAGGTAAAATGTAACATGATGACAGAATTTTTTTTTATTTTTTAAATAAGATTGTCTTAGCCATTAACAATAATATTTTGAAAAGAAATTCTTAGATTATTTTGATATGAGGAGCTACTGATAAACAATAAGCTATTAATATGAAGTGAAAGATTTGGATGAACTTATTCAAGCACAGTTGTGTGACTAACATATTTGACTTTTAGCAGTTGTTTTCATTTTGATGATATTTCAAAAGATAAACTTGCTAAATCTCTGTCTCTTTGTGACAAGTTTTTAGTGTTCTAATAAAAGATTATAATGCTAAATCCTTGGCAATAGAGTGTGGGTGTCCTCCATCTGTCATGCAGAAGACTAGGGTTAGGGTTCTTGCTCAAAAGAAACAATCAATTTTAGATTGTTTATTGACAAATGTGTTGGTCTTCCCTAGTTGTCTTTATATAAAATTATTAAATTACACAGTTGGGTACCCCAATACAAATGTTTTTTTTTTTTTCTAAAGAAAATTAAATTCATGAGGTAAAATTTGAACAACAAACCAAGAGTAAACTATGTATACATTAAATACCTGGGAATCTACTTGATGCCAACTCAGTCTCCATATTGTGTTTGTTTCAGGTTATAGGTCGTAAATTAATTTTGTAGATTTTCATGTTATATATATGTATATTTTCATGTTTATATTGAAAATAATATTTTTCATAATGCTTTTTACTAAAAACACAACAATTATCATAGAAATCAAAGAGGAAATAATTCCTAAAACTGTAAGTGGAACAAGTGTAAGCAAATTTAGTGTTGAGTTTAGATAGTAATATAGCTGGCCACTCATATTTGAGGATACCTGTCAACTAGGGCGGCTAGCCAATCCCTATTGCAGACACTTGCTCAGGCACATTTTGTGCTTTTTCAACACCCACAGAGTCCACCTGTGGTTTATACTGCAACTATGCTGAGCAGACCTTAGTTACAGTTTCTAGGAGAGAGCGTGTTATTTAGCATGAGCAACAAATTTGAACAAGGCAGCACGCTCAATCCCTGATGACGATGACTTTGTTCAAACAAAAATCAATGCTGCCAATGGGTTCCATCTACCCAATTTCATTCACAAAGCTTGGGTCAACCTGTGGTATGGCTTTCAGGCTCTTTCTAAAGGTGCTGCATGCTGGGATTCTCTACTCAGTTTGATAACATCAGGAAGCCACCTTCCTGACAAATCGACCAAATATAGATTTGAGACAGGAAAAAATGGTCAGAATGCAAATGATCTAACCACTCGGCCACATGCCCATAATAAGATAGTATAGACAATATGAAATTGTAAAAATCAACAATCTGAACCATAATCAAAAACAAGGATGAAATAAAAAAAAATGTTCATGTGGCTAAGATAATAATCAAACTTAGCAAATCATGTAGCAATTTTATTGAAGAAATGTAAAATTTGCTTTTGATGTGGATTAAAGAAAAAAAAAAGACAGTGATTGGTTAAATGAACTCCTAATTTTAGTAAAGACCAAACAGTTGTTTAAAGACCTTAGAGCTCATGCTTTTAAAAGAAGTGATATTACAATACCAGATTTTCTTGCTTTAACTTATTTTTGTATTTGTTCTTTATGTATATATTTATATACTTGATATTTAATTTGTATATTATCCATTTTTTTATGTAGAGTTTGCAGCAGATTTCATCTCTTAATATATATTTCAGTTATTCATTTAACAAACAATTAGGTTAATGAAAAGGTCTCTGGAATAGATTATTCTTATATATGGGTATTTTGCTTTACTATTTTATGTTGTTATTTATTTCTAAGCAATATACCATCTACCCAATCATAGGATCACCAACCAACCTTTTTTGTAAGACTAGTTAAAAAGAGTCCACTGAAAAATGGTTTTACATGACTGATTCCTCAATTATATCTCCTCACCTGTTATATGTGAGACTAGGGTTGACATATTCAATTATACATTTTTAATTTCTGTGTGTATATAAAAATATAGATAAATAATTGTGGATGGTCATTAACAAATGGTTTTGAGTGTTGACATTGGCAAGATAAATCCTTGATTCTATATTACTTTTCATAGTGTCTCTTACAATGTGCATCCTTGCATGTAGTTGAGTTTGAAACCTCATTCCTGAAAGTAATTATTGCTGCCTAAAATTAATTGAACTCAATTTGGAATAAATTTGTTTGAACTAGGCAACAAAATATGTGTTTTACTATAATACAGTCAAGATAAATCTAGTATCTACTAATCATGGGATGATGATAATAATAATAATAATAATAATAATAATAATAATAATAATGGCTGCTTGTTCCTGAGTATACTCATTTGCTAGGGTGGCAAGCTAATCCCTGTTGTGCTCAGGCATATTTATGTTTCTCCAACACTGACAGAGTTATTTGTAAGTGGTTTATACTGCAACTATGTTGAGCAGAAGTACACAGTTTCAACATGAGAGAGATAGCAATATACTGGATGATAAAGTAGTTGGACAAGACCACTATGTTCATTCTTTCTCAGTCATGATGACTTGTCACTTTATACTCAACACAAAGTTTGATGATTTTCAAACATTTTTATCTATTCACTTTTTCTTACAATCCCTGCCAACATTTAAGATATGGTTAGAGAATTTCTAATAGTTCAGAAATTTATAAGATCATCTAAGGATGATTAAAAAAAGACACTGCCCTGATAATTTAAAACCCTGTATAAATATCAATTGTTATATAAAAAAAAAAAAAAGAAATGTGCTATTTTTAAAATGGCTGTCAAAACTAGACCTTTACTATAATAATGAATTTTTTTTTTTATTGCCTTAAAATCAATTAAGTAAATAAATAATTTTAAAAGTAAAAATCAAAATTCTTAAATTAAATTTAGACAAATCCATGGCTTGTTTGAGACAGCAAGATAAAATTTTAGTTCATAAAATCAAATTATTTTTTAATGGATTTTTAACTACATTAAACCATTAATATCCAAAATAAATTCTGGTATTAATTATAAAAATTAAAATAAATATCTATATTAATTATAGGTTTATAAAAATCCAGTTATAAAAATTTTTTTTTTTAATATATAATGCCTACTGTCATGATTTTTGATGATCAAAATTTAGAATAATAATTAAATTTATTATAAAAATTATTTAAAATGTTCTTCATAAGATGGGTAATTGTTAACAAGGCTAGTATAGTTGACCATTATTAATGAAGTGAGTTTATCCTCATGATAGGTGTCCTCATCAATAATTTGACATTAAATAATTCTAAATTGACATTTAAAAAAATCAAAAAGAGTAAATTTAAATTCATCTCACCAACCTCAAAATAAATTATGAAACTAATTTTTTGACAATCAGATAATAATACAATTGATTGATTAGTAGATCTTTTTTTGAACATCTAAGCTATTGTGACAGTAAATCTAGCTAACTAAATTTTTAGATTTTAAAAATTTTTTAAATTTTTAAATGTTTTACAATTTTACAATTACAATAAGCTAAAATTGGTGCCATTTCAAATTCACACAATAACTTTATAAAAAGTTCATATATGTATGTAATTTGAACTGACTATATTTTCAATTTGGAGCCATAATTACAAATACCTGCACATTCAGACTTAAACACCCTGACTAATTATAACCAAAGGGTTGACCAGGTTAACGCATTGGTTCCTTTGATATCATATGAAAAATCAGTGTTTGAATTCTGAAATGACCTTACACCCAGAAAGATAGCTTTTTAAATTTTAAACTGCCTGGGAAATAAAAGTCCATAAAATAAGTGGTTTAAAGAAAATTATAAAATGCACAGCCTGAACCTGTAACTGATATTTTTCCAATTTTTCTAATTGATATTTTTCAGCGATGGTTCTGAGCACAGAAAAATGGTTGATTTGAATAATAGTTTGAGCCTCATCTGCAATCTGTTTTTCAAATTTCATTCGTGCTAATATTTATTCAAATATGAACATCCATAATGAATCTTCAACTGGTAGCATATATTTCAATAGACAGTTAGAACATTGCAAACAACATGAAAGAAATCAAAGTGTTGTTTAATTTTTATATGTTCATTCTCTCTTGATGTATATCACAAAGATGAACTGTAGTGCATTATCAATATTGTTTATCAGACTGTTCATTGATAATTTAGGATCTGTCAGCATCATACCATCTCATTCAGCTGACCCTGTCATCATAGATCACATGACAGTGTGCATCCCAGCAACAAACTACATTTAACCTTCATTGTACTGAGTTAATTTGAACAATAATAATTTTTGGTCCAAGAAATAGTAGATGATCAGCATGTCAACCAATAAGAAACATGCTTAAATTTTTAAAGAATATATTTACTGTACCAGTCTTCTAGTCATCTTTAGAATAAAATATTCTGTCAATACACTATACAGATTTTAGACTTTTGCATTTTATTTTTTTCAATTTAAAACATAAGTTCAAAATTATAAAAATACATCCAATAAGTTATTAAAATAAAATTAGTCTGGATGTAAATTTTAAAATTAAAAATAAAAATTAATTTTCAAAATTGTTAAGGTTCTTATTAAAAAAATCCAACAAAGAAAAATTTAAATGCCCAAAAGAAAACAGAAAAAAATTAAAAATATTAAAATGATTGTTACCTGAAAAAAAATCTTTCAAAACTTTTAGGGAATTAATCTTAAGATTGCCAAATAAATTAAGAATGTCAACATTTTTGGACTTTTTTTTTCTAACTGTTTTGTGTTCTTACATTTTGCCCCCAAAAGTTTATCAAAAATTTTCAATTTATTATAGCAGACGCTCAATAAACAGCAGAAAAAGATATTATTTTGAGATGTTGGATATATGATTTTTTTGTTGCCAATTGATATGTATTTATTTATTTTTTAACATTGGAAAGACATCAGAGAAATATTTTTGATTTTGTTAAAGCCTTTTATTTAAATTTTAAAGTTTTATTTTTCATGTGGTTTTATTATAATTTATCATTTCATCTAAATTTTCCATGAACCCATAATAGATAAAACTTTTTACTAGATATTTAAAGATGTACATATAAAACAAAAGTTTATAAATATTATATATATATATAGAGAGAGAGATCTAGATATCAACCCATTGTTATGTTATGTGTTCTGAAATCTTCATTGAAAAAAAATTTTTAAAGTTAAAAAATAAAATTCAAAATGAATATAATATTTTTCAAGTTTAATATTCAGGGAAGAAATTTTTTGTAAATAAAATAAAGAAAATCCAGCACAAAACAAAGTTTGAAAATGCTGGTCACAATCGTAAATTAAAATATAGTGTTTCTATAAATTAAAAATAATTTGTTCTTTTTTTTTGAAATATTTTTAAAAAAAACAAAATGTTGATATACCTAAAAAAAAAAAAAAAAAAAAAATTTATAGTTTAAACAGAAAGGATTTTTCTTCCTTCATTCATTTGCGAAAGAATGTTGAATTGTTCTTATTTTAACCATATAGATGGTAATGAAAACCTTGAAGAAATCTTAATACTAAAATATAAATTTAAACTTTTCAGATTTGAGGAACAAAATTGTTTTATTTTTGAATTTTTTACAGATTATCAACCTGAATTAAAATAATGTTCCAAAGTATTAAAAATATATATATATATATACATATATATATATATAGCTTCATCAGTGTGTGTGTGTGTAAAACCTGATGAAATAGGAAAAGAAACACAATAGCTAAAAATGAGTTCTTTAGTATTTTGGGACAATTTTTAACATGTAAATAATGTAAATAATAATTCTTCATCCAAGAAATTAGACAAAAAATTATCTGTGAATACCTCCAAAATTTTAAAATAACATATTTCTAACTCTTCAGATTTTAGAAAAAACTATTCCAAATTTTTAAAAACATCTTTGAACACCTTTAAGAAATCTTAAAATAAATAAGGATCATTTCAAAAGTATTTTTTCTTAAATTCCATTATGTATATATATGCATTCATACTTGTGTGTAGTGTGTGTATTTCTGTATTTATATACATCAGGCAGACAGGGCTTGTAAACCCAGGGAGATAGCTCATCTAAATAATGGAAAACACTGATTTAAAATCCTTGCTTTTTTGCAGCTATATCCAACCATTGAAAAATTTCATGATGATCAACCCCTAAGGAAACATCTACATACCCTAAGGTTGTATTTAGCAAACATCTTGGCAAATTTTGTGATGGAACTGAAATCTTTTTCCTTTCTATTGGACCATTAATATGTTGGAGGAAACAAGACCTACTGTATGGGTAGAAGTCTGCCATTTTTTTGCCTAAACCCAGGCCTTGTGCACAGGGAGACAGGAAGCAGTAATTTCAAATTTGCTTTGAATGCATCATCCAATAACCTATTGACTCTTAAGACTACCAGATACCTAATCCAAATTTCTAACTAATTTAGAGATCCATAGATGCATTATTTCAAAATACTAGAAACATTTGAAGTCCTTCGACAAAGACATAAAAACTTGAATGAGGTCGTACACTGAAATCAACAGGGAGAGTCCATCATTGTGTGTGTGTGTGTGTGTGTGTGTGTGTGTGTGTGTGTGCACATTTTCTTTCATTGAAACATCTGACAAGGAAGATCTTTATTGAGTTTATCCAGCAATCTAACATTTTTTCTATTTTTCAAGAGTTAAAGAATATAGAATTGTCCATAGTTATAATTGTTCTGAGTGCTTTTTGGATAATTCTCTAGCCATTATCAAGGATGTGTTTTTGATGGTGAAATTTGTGTGTGGCTGCTACATAGTAATTTTACAGTGTGGAGTTTGAGTGGTTTGTGTGCTTTTGGCGGTCACATGCTGTGTGGCTAGTTAACCAGAACAAGACTTCTAATTTTAGAACCTTTTAAATGCCCGCCTCCTTTGCTAAATAGTATAAGATTGATAGTGGGAGAATAAAGATTAATAAGCAGAGCCTCCCCTGATAACAAGCAGTGTATGACAATGTGACCTGAAAAGGACTCTTGTATTATTAACTAGAATTTTTTTAAAGGTTCTTGGAAGTTATAAGTTAATAAATAGCAGAATTTCAACATCTAAAAAAACATCCTTAGTGGCTAGAGATGTAGCTGAAAGCATACTGAAACAAGTATAACTATGGACAATTCTTATATTCTTTAACCCTGAAAAATAGAAAATGTTAAATTGCTCGAAAAAACTCAATAAAAGATTAATTAAATCTTCCTTGTTGTTAGCTGTTTTCAATCAAAGATGCATGAAAGAAAGGTTGCTGCCCAAATACATATCAATATGTAAAATGATAAACACCAACTCTTTCTTCTACTGTCATTTCAACCAATAAGTGGTTTCTTCAAGCAGGAAATATAGAAAACAATAGATTAATGGCTTTATGTTATGTGCTAATTATTTTAACTCAATATATTTCTTTTGATCAGTACAAATCCATTAGAAGAAACATCAGACAGGCTAATCATTTTTATTGCTAAATTTAATCTTTTAATTGACTTTGAATTTTTTTTTTCTCTTGAATTCTTTGGGATGAATAAATACCGTTATTAAAATGTCCTATTAGTTATTTATTCAAATTCAGTCAAGTTTTTTTACTTACAACAAATATCGAAGGAAAATGTTTGCAAATTTAAACATTGGCACATCGATGGAAATGGTAATATGCACAAGCGCCAAATGAAATTCAGTAGCAGAAATTAAACTAAAGTTTTATTGAAAATATAAACATTCCTATAAAGACAAGCAAATACATAAAGGTAAATATTTAGGAGCCCTTGGTAAATGCATGCAGTGTTGGTCTGATATTATATAAAAGAAACGGATTCAAGTAGTAACGATGCATTGATAAATCATTGTTACCTCCCTAAGATCTAGGAGGTATAAATTCATCCAAATTCCAGCTAGGTTGATGGAATGGCCTGGTATTTATGGCATGATCAATGTGCTAAAAGATTTTATAAATAATACTATCAGCAAATTGTAGGTCAGTGATTAATGACCACTACCCAACTAAATCAGATTGTCTTCCAAGTTTGCATGTATGTGCTTCACCTGTCATTGCAACAAGCTCATCCTTCAAATATTTGTACGAATTGAACTACTAAAGAATAAAATCAATGCCCATTTAAAGTTGCCAGAGGATGATCTTCATTATGCCCTGCTAATGTAAAAACAAAACTCCTTCAGGGACCTTGAATAAGTATGTAGAATAGTTAATTGTACAAATGAAACCACATTCATCCACATTGTTATATTCTAGCAGTAAAACTAAAGACGCTCAAATGAGAAGTTTATTGATGTTTCCTTCCATTTTATTGTGAGCAAAAAGAGAAAATCCATGGCACAACAAGGAAACTTGAAAAACATTACTGAGAGGTTAGAAATTGAATAAAACTTGAACATTGTATCAAAAACCTTTCTTAGTTGTTTCCATATATTATGTTCCAAAAAAATATTGGGTTTATGGAATTAAGAACAATGGAGAAATGGCAAAAAAGAAACTCTTCTGACAAGAGATTAAATGTTATGGAACAGAAGATAGAGAAAAAAAAAATACCACAATTTAATTTTTTTAATAATTAGATATTTCAAATTTACTATAGAATCCAAAGAAATGATCAAAAGACCCTAATGGATCTGATTTACCAGGCCAAAATAAAACTGTTAAATAAAAAAATTGTGCTAAGAAAGTTTTTCTGCAGATAAAGATGAAAATTTTAACAGGTTCCTGAAGAATGTATTGTTTTGTCAGAATTAAATTGAATGTTTTGCAAGTATCTGTTTGGTCTCAGAACAGATTCAGGGAAGTTTCAATCCAAAGATGGCACAAAGGTCATGGTTTAGGAAGAGATGTTTTGAGTCAGATTCAGATGAAAAACTTACATCCAGGAATGGCTTTACTTAGAATAAAATAAAGAAAAAAAAGTGCTTCTCCTATTTCAAAGAAGATTGTAGGTAAGCTTTCATAATCAAGTGATTTTGGGTAGAATTCAACAGATTTTGCAGAAGAATAGACTTGTACAGATTCTTTTAAAAGAAATTGAGAAAGATATTGCTTCCTAAAGAAAAAATCTAAATCACTGAAATTGCCATCTTAAGAATATGCATTAAAAAAAAAATAAAAAACTTTACAAAACTTTTGAGAAAAATCAATTAATGAACACTTCAGTAGGTAAAGAAAATGTTTTGTAAGTATATTACTGAGATTTTGATCAGCATAGAAAAATTTTGAATATAGCATTTTTTCTGTGAGAAAATAATAATATTCTAAAAAAAAATACTAATTTTAGCCTTTTATCAGTTTTTTTCCAAATTCATCATATGGAATTTTATTATGTTTTTCCAGAAAAAAGAAAAAAAAAAATGGAACCATAATATATATGAAAGGAAAGTAAACTTGGTTCATTAATTAAATTAAACACAATTTTTTATGAAATGTTTCATATTAAAAAACAAATTTCTGAGAAAAAATAAAACATTATAAATTTTTGACCTCTACAATACCTTTATATTCTATCATTCAAAGTAAAAGAATGATTCTATGTAACCTTTTAGATAGAAAAACAAAAATTTCCTCAGTCTTTTAGAAGTATCACATTTGGTGTAGGATGTCAGATTTCATTTTAAATAATTTAATCTTCCTAATACTTTGAGAATGAGTGACTTCATTAGAAATAACATTTGTTTATCAGTTTTAGGAAATTTAAAAATTTTAGTTTGATACATTAAGATCACAATTTAAATGATTTAATGAGCAAATAAATATTTTCTCTTAGAATTGCCAATAAACTGTAAAAAGGATTCAACAAAATGTTTAATTGAAAGGTATTTTTTAATTATAGAAATATGTTATTGTATTTGATAAATCATTAGTTAAAAATTTACTTTTTTATCACTACTTGCATTAATGCCATTTTCTTACTGTTAAAAAAGATATATGAAGAATTAAATTTTAAAATTTAAAAATAATTGTGTTGGATGGTCAAAAAGTTAATTCAAGATTATTAAAAGTGAATGATAATTTTTTTTTCACCATAAATTTATGAAACAATATATTTGAAAGTTGTTCCATTAAGAGAGAGGTTTTCAAAACAAGAAAATAATTCCATCTTCCTAAGACTTTTTGTTTTCTTTTTTTCAAAAAAAGAAAATAAAAGAACAATAAATGATAAATTAGTTGTGAATAGATTCAGAACTCTATCTTGAAGAACTTTCAAGCCACATTTTAATAAGTGTACCTTGTCCTTTCAAGTGGATAATTTAGAAACTTTTTCTGTTTTAAAATTATGATGGACTTTTTTGTAATTACTATCATATGAGTCTAAGTAAACAATAGTTATAAATAATCTGGTAGGTTACTTTTATCACTGTGATATTTTTGCATCAATAAACAAAAGAATAGGGAAAAATTAGGGAAATAAAAAAGAAGGAGAGAGCCAACATAATATGATTTTGAATCCACAGTTAAGTCCCTTTTTAACTGTTGTTTTTTTTTATTTTTAAACTATTTTTTATAGTGACAAAATTTGGTGAGACATGAAAAATAATTTGAAAATTGGTCAGAGAAAAAAATTGATCTAAAAGAAAATCATAATCAATTTTTTCATAAAAAAGGGATTTATTTTTAGGAAAATAGGTTATTAAATTACTGAAACCATTGAACGGCATGAGGATTAAACTTAAGAGACATGGTATAATTTTCAGTATCAATAAAATGGAATTTTAATGTTTTAATGAATATATAAAAATTTCAAAGCACATTTTTAAAAAGTATTTATATGCACACTTGTAAAAATCTTTTTAAATTCACTTTAGAAATTTATTTTGTACTTTGTTCAATATTAGCATTTTATAGCAGAACCTCTCAGGAATGTTGAATACAAACACATTGATTCATAAGGATTTCTTGTTTCTATGATCAAAATTGGACAATCAGCTTAAAGGTTGAAAGAATTCTTTTTTTTTCTTTTAATACTATTACAAATCTAAAAAAGGCAAAAATGCAATATCAATTGAAAAATTAAATTTTGATAATATATGAAAAAACGGAAGAGATTGCCTTTGAAAATAGGAAGGATGATTTCAGTTGACAGAACACTTAAATCATTAAATCCTCATTGTCTTGACATCAATTAGGGAGTCTATTCCATACCAAATTATAATTCTTTGGAAGCTGTTTTACTCTTTATCTTAAGGAAAATGAAATGAATGAGATGAAATTACCAGAATATAATGGGCAGACAAACAGAAAATCCTGAACTGGTGGGTCTCAAAAATTCTTTTTTTCTTTCCTGAATATTTGTGAGAAGTAAGATCAAAACTGAAGAAAAAAAATCATCTCAAAACATAGCTTTGACAATAATATCCATTAATTTTATTAAACAAAAAAAAGAAAATTTTTTCAGGTTAAAAAAAAAAAAAATTTAAACAAAGTTATTTTGCAAAAATACAAATTACAATTGAAGTGAATTGTCAGGGTTTTTTATATATATATGAATATCCTGCAAAAATATATATATAAATATATGGATTATATATAAATGAGTTGCTTCTGTCCCCTTTTCTCAATTCATAGACTTTTTGGAGAAGAGCCAAACATATAAAATCTGAAATTTTTACCCAGGGCTAAAATTGTCCTTTAAGATGATAATTTTTTTAGTCATCCATGCAGAATATAAACACCCTCCACTGATTCTTTTGGTTTGATTTAAATTGTAAATTTGAACGGAGTTCTGTATTTTCATGTCAAAATATAAAAGGAGAAAGGGAGAAAGATGGAGGTCATATCAGCAAGACATTCAAGAAGAGGAAATGAAATTTTTCTCCACAAAGTCATCTCTAAAAATGATTTAAAAAACCAATCATCATTTGTAAAAATGGAAATAATTTATTTTAAGGCATATATATATATATATATATAAATATAAATATGATATATATATATATAATATATATAAAATGCATTAAACATTTTCAACAGATTGGACATTTTTTTTCTTAATTAAATTCTCTCTCTCTCCCATCTCTCATAATATATATATATATATATATATCCTTATATACTTCTACTCTTTCTAAATTCTGTTTTTATTCCGGAGTTAATTTTTTCTGTTTTCTTTTTGAATTTGTAGGTCTGATGAATTGGATCGCATTTTGATTCCAATGGAATAAATTATGACCATGGAATATTAGTGTTTTAAGCTTTTTATTATATCCTTACTCTGTCCTAGACATTGAGTTCTACCTGGATTCTTCCTTTTTGGAATTTTTTTTTTTTCTAAAATATACATGTATGGGTATTTATATATTTTGCATATGTATGTATATTTTCCACTAATATTATATATATATATATATATATATATATATATATATATATATATATATATATATATATGATAGATAATATATTAATAATAATATTAATAAGCTCAAGTTTATGTAGGCACACACGTATTTGGTTAACATAACACGCATAACATATAAACTTGTTGTTTATCATAATGTAGAAATTAATGTTTTTAGTAAGACTACCAAAGCAATTCATTAGAAATCTTTTACTTTTTTTTAATGCAGGACAGAGAATCACAGGTTTCTAAAGATCTCTTATTATCTATGAATCGTCATGATTTCTCGAGAGAGATAGTGGAGTCGTTTACTGTTACTTTCTCCAGTTTTAATTTTAAATTTTGACATTTCCTGGCTAGAGAGCCGAGTCTACCCTGCTATTTAATCTCTATCTGGAGTGAGAAGAAATACATGCATGCTTTTTTCAAATGCATTATTATGAAATGAATGCAACAAATTAGGCTCACCAATTCCATTTTTTCCATTGGTAACCATTATGCAACTTGTATATCACTGTTTGCAAGAAGACATGCAGTCTTTCAAATATTGTTCTTATAAAGATTAAACATATGCATAAAAAAGTCAGATATGAAAAACAGAATTGTCATGTGAAAAACATGACACTTCCCACCCGGTCTTAAAAAAGCTCAATTTATCAGAATGCAACAGACTGCATGAATACAATTCTTTTATGTACCATGCCCTTCAGGACATGGGAAATCATGGCTCTCTACAACTTCCTGTCATTTTTAGCTCTCAGTATAGTTTCTCATTTTACTATATCTTCTAATCCTCCTTCTGCCAACCCTTTACACAAACTTGTTAGGTTATACACGACTTTCCCTCTGTCTTTCTTGCTTTCAATATGTGTTGTGGATGTCAAAATTTCCAAGCCTTCTTTCCTCATTATGTGTCTTAGAAATTTCAACTCTTTCTGATGCTATGATTAAGATTTACAGTTTTTTTCTTGTTTTTTTTTTTGTTTTTTTTTAGGAAACTTCCTGTTACCCTACTAAATTTTACATAAATATTACTTTAAGCCAAAATTGAATTTTCTTGCTTGCATGAAGATGTAACAGCAAAATTGCAATATGAGCACTGGTAAAAATGGTTGCTGAAGACATTAGGTTTATAATACACAGAAATTCATACCCAGATGTCCTCAAGGACACATGGCACAGTAGATAAAGGCATTGGTTAGATCCAGTGACAGGACACAAAGAGTGTAAGTTCAATAGTTCGGTTAAGGCAGTGGAGAACTTTCAGAGGGAAATTAACAGGAGATAACTGACATCCATCAAACATGGCATGTGGAACTAGAACAGTCTACCCCAGTGAGTGAAATAAAGGGTTCAGTTCGACATTCCAACCACCTGAAGAAGGCCAGAGTGTACAACGGCCGAAATGTTGTGATAAATATGGTGACAAAGATGAGGACAATAGTCCGAATAATGTAAATAATGAAGATGTTAAGTTAATTATTTTGCATTCTTTCTGTCTTTATAAGTTTAATAATAAATATAAACCTCTTTTATCATCTATTATTTTCAAAGGGCAGGTGGGGATAGTGTAATGGTTATTGGTGCAGAAAGTGTAATCAGCTGGCCAAGTTCAAATTCTAATATAGTCTGTTTTCACTTTTGCACTAGTACCCTTTGGAAAGGCACGAATCTGTCAGTTCTTGTCTCAACTATAGGTTAAATAGCAGGGCAAAGTGAACTCTCTATCCTTAAATAGTAGCGAGTCCAAGTGATAAACTACTCTGAATTCAAAACTGTGGAGAAGTCAACAAGGAAACTACTCCACTATCTTTCCCAAGGGCTAAAAAATTATTTACAAAAGTGAAATACCTGGTGTTTATCAGTGATATATTTTTGTTTCAAACCTCTCATAATTATGAATAAAATACTTAGATAAAAATCAATTGCAGCAATAAAGTAAAATTGATCTTAAACTAAAAAAATAAATCAAATACTTAAAAAAAAAAGAAACAAAACAAACAATTGTATTTTAACAAATCACTGAGAAAATGTGTTATCTGAAAATGCTGAATGTTTGAATCAAATTCTTACTCCTTAAATGGCAGGCATCATCAATTGAAGCTTCACTGGAAATCAGTGGATATCATCAGTTGATGATTTAAACTTTTTCAATGATTCAAGCATCATTTGGAGTTTAAATGTCTAATTGGCAACTCTAAGATTCATGAGGTTACTATTTCAGCTTACAAGAGTGGCAGTAGATCAACCACATAGACTTTTTGTTCAGAGTATTTTCCAGCAATTAAAGCTGGAAGATCAAGCAAAAGACGGTGCTATATGTGTATGCATACTTCTCAAAGACAAAAGAGGCAAAAGAAAATAGCAACAACTTGGCACATTGTATGAATGTACAACTCCATTTATGAAATGATTCAAGAAGTCTCACTGTTAAAGGTATTAAATTTATGAACCTAACTTTTATTTAATTTCCTTTATTTCTTTATTTTTATAATTTAAGATAGTTAAAATATCCCCTTTATAGTTAAATTGAAAATAAGCATAAAAATTACCTTTTAAAAAAAAATGTCCTTGTTTTTTTTCTCACCCATTTGGCATGCACATTAATGCAACATTTTCCTGCCATTGAAAAGTTAAAAGGAAACTAAACATTTTCTTGTCTTTTAAATCAGGTAAAGAATGTTAGAACAACGAGCAAATAAAGAGAATTATAATAAATCATTATGAACTGGTAGGCTCATACTTTCCTTTCTTCTTTCAGTAACATTTCATTTAATCATGTCGAAAATATGATTATAATTTGAAACCTTCCTTAAATCCATCAAAAATGTGAAATTAAAAACAAAGGATAGGATTTAAAAAATAAATGTGATTAGTTGTAAGAGTAATAAAAAAAAAAAAAAAAAAATCCTAAAATGACATTGTTAGTATCTCATTAGTACCAGTTAGCAGTTGTGTCACTGAATAAGGAGAGAGACCTACATAAAGCTTGTGATGACAAGGCCCCTCCACTTGCTGAAAATGTACGCCCACCTCTTTAGCAGCAAGCGAATGACGGTTGCTGTGTTTATGAGAGATGCAAAGTGTAATGGCTTAGTCTCAAACAGCTGATTACTTGCCATCAGCTTGTTGGGTGATCCTTGCAAATAGGCGGCTTCCTCACTGTTGAATTGTTTCATTTCCTTCTGAAACACTGCTACTTAACTTTCAAGTCAACACTAATATTTGCAATGAAACTCATGAAACAAATTTTAAAGTGTTACTGTAAAAAGTCACTAAGTTGTAATGCTACATGCAGTAACTAAGTGCAAGAAAATACTAGACTAAGTATCGGTCAACCAACATTTCTACAGTTGATATCAGAGATATTTCAAATGAATATTGGGGAGAGTAAACAATTGAGATTACTGTTTGCGATAGCTATACGAGACAAATTTGATAAATTTCCGAAACTATATAATCTAAATATCTATTACTGAGCAATAACAAGTTGGCGTAAAACATTTAATTCATAAGAATATCTTTTTGAATTTTACACAAGTTTGAGATAAATTCTAATTTCTTCTAATTTTTTTTTATTTTATTTGGTTACAAATTTATATGGAATCACACACACACACAATAATAGTGAAAATAGAAAAATAAAGAAATGAAATATGAGAAAAATATATTTATGAACCTAGTTTTCTATCTGTTGCTTCATGAATGTGTGTGTGTGTACAAGTTCTTGAAAACTTTTGTAAAAATGATGTAAACACATGAATATGCATACACAAATTATATATATATATATATATATTACAGTGTTGACAATTAAATTTAGCAATGTAACAGAGCTTTTAAAAGCCATGGCAGTGCATATGAGCGGGTAGTGGCAGCAGATCCATAGACATGGTGCAGAACAGTGGACATCCGTACATTATATATGTAAACAAGAGACATATTTTAAATGTGGAAATGCCTTTCTACTCACACACACACATATATAAGTAAATTTAGGTAGCAAAAAAATCATTTAAACAAATTTTGTCAAATTCAACTGAGAGTAGCACTGTTAAATTTTTTTTTTTTTCAAATTCTAGAATAAGTTGCTTAAAATCGTGGATAAACTTTCCAAAGATCTGTTTGTATATATATATATATATATATATATATATATATATATATATATGCATGCACACAGATATGCAAACACATGCCTGTTGCTATATATACAGGCATCTTAGTCTGGCACAAGGACACAAATGCAATTAAAAAGGACTTAACTCCCTAAACAACAATCCTAAAGTGTTCTCCTTATACAGATATGCACAAGCTTATACAAGTACATACCTAAATATGTGCATGTGTTTAAAGATATACATATTTTCTTGCTACAATTATAAATATGCGAATTAATAGACACTATTATTCACAGATATTAATAGGTACATTTGTAGTTGCAACAACTGTCAAAGAAGGTTCTCCCTTCCTCTCTTCATTTCATAAGAGCAATAAGTTATTTCTAAACACATACACACCCCTCAGTACACATTCACATATAAATGCATACTTGTTTTCATACATATTTACTAAGTTTAGGTTAGTCTGACACAAGGCTACAAGTATGAAGCAGCAATACACACTCACATATATATATATATGTGTGTGTGTGTGTAGGTAGGTAGGTCGCAATCTTCCTTTTAAACATGTTTCATAATATATGACAGACAAGAATTCACTTGTGAATTCGTTATTAAATTTTCTTTTCTTTACAAGTTTTTCTTTATATATATATATATATATATATATATAAAATATGACAAACTATTTTTTAAATACTGTTTGTTGATATATAAAATTATACAAAATCTTTATATATATATATATATATATATATATATATATATATATATATGCTGTGTGATTAAATTTGGATGGGATTCTGCTGGAATGGTAAATAAATACACAAGACAATTTGAAAAACTTCTACTTTCACATATACTGATTGACTGGCATCATCAGAAAAAGAATTTTATTTCATAAGTACAATCTACAAATAATGACAGACAACATGACACTAACTTTATAAAGGATCTTATACAAGAGATTATAACTACCACACATTAACAAGATTTTTTTCTGAACAATCTATGTGTTTTATTTTGGAAAATAAGATTTTTTTTCTGATGGTGCCATTCCATCAGATAAACACATCAAAGTAAAAATTTTCCAACTGTAATCATAATATTAATTGAATGTCATCATCAATCAAACTTCATATTAAGACAAGCAATTAGGAAATTTACATTAAAATATGTGCAACTGCTAATTTTTATTTTTAATCAGTTCAACCCCAAGTAATATGATAAAGCCACTAAGATGCAAAGGGTTACTGAGAGTGAAAGAATCTGAGAAAAACATTATAAAGTAGAGAAGACAATAAAAAAGCATAAATTAAGGAGACACAAGATGACAATTGACATTGCATTTAAATTTTTGAAGATCAAAGTTGATTGAAAACCAAGAAGCTGAACAAGAATTTCACAAGTGAGAAAATTAAAGAAATAACCAGTCTTTTGTAACAAATTCATTAGTCACTGAGTAAGTTGTTACATTCTCAAAATACTATTTCTAAAATCTATTTCACAAAATTAGTTGGTCATTTCTTTGACTACTTTCTCTTATTTTGCCAGCCTAATTCATATTTTTATTGAGTATTTTATATCGACAACTGACAAAATTGCATCATGTAATCTTGACAAATCTACAAGTCAAGATGATGTAAAGAAAAAGAAAACATGTTGCACATTAAATACTATCTAGCTTTTTTGCCTTGTATATTTTTAATATTAAAAAAAAAACAAAAAAAAAACTTGATTTTTTCTTTTTTAAAGGAAAACCGGAAGAATTTATGTCAAAGTTAGCTACATTATTAACAAATCACGATGCAATCAGCTAAGAATAGTATTATTAAGATATTTCTACAGAAGCTTTATATAGACTAGGCACATGTGCACGTGTTTCTCTCTTTGGCATCCATGTCAGGCTTGCTTTTTTGATGAATTTATTCAGTGGTTATCATTAGATGTATTGGGGGGGTCGTTGCAGTTGGTAATAATAAAAAAAAGTAATTGTTGATTGCTGATTTTAAAATAGCAGTGTTTTGGGTGGAAGTGTCAAATTTATTCATTGATGGACATATTTGACCAAAAACAAAAAAAATTTTATTAAATCACATCAAATGTGATCATTTCTTGGAGATGAGAAAGCATTATAGGAGGAATAAAAATTCAATGTTGATGATTTAAATATTTTTAATATCAGTTTATATTGGAAAAAACAGCCGTCATTACTAACTTTTGCAATATGAATGTGTTCTATATGAAGTGGTGCTGAAAAGTTCCATGGCTGACCGACTTGCCAAATCTGACCTAATGACCAAACAGTTTTTGAATACATTCTGGTCAAATTGAGAACTTTTCCACACCTTTCATATATATGTATGTATGTATATACGTACGTGTGTGGGCAGAACATACCTATATACATACTTATATGTATATATTGTTATATGTATATATTTGTATCAACAAAAGTTCTTTGATAAGGATATTTTTTTTTTATTTTTTCTATATCTTGGGCATTTTCCTGGTTTCCAGTGAAAAGTTGAATATAGATAATCTGGTCTTTGACTTCATTTGGCTTACATAAGCCATTACACACACACACACACACTATAGTCTATTTTTTTACCTAAAGTAACTGTATGTTTCTTACAGATTCTAAAAGCCCAGTTTAAAATAAGGAATTCATTTTTATGTTGTCATTCAGAATAGGTAAGACCACCCCAATTGCATGCACAACAATCTTGCTATCATTCATTTCACCTATTTGTGTCTGTTTCAAATGAAAATATAAATATTTATTTATTTATTATTTAATATGCTGTTTTATATACACACACAAACACGTGCTTTATTATTATTATTATTATTTAATTTGAATTTATTATAAAACGTGTGTGTGTGTGTATGTCCAAGAATAAAAATGTTTGTGAAAAACATATCGTTCTGACGAGTAGGATTTGATAAAGGCCAAGTTATCATTACATTACACAAGCTAAGCATCAACCACATAATCACTGAAAATATTGTTTTTCTGCCAATCAACCCTGTCCTTTATTGTCATAAAAAAATTAATTTGTGATTACTTTTCAGTTTTCATTGTGTGCAAGTTTATCGGACTTTCAGTTTACTACCATAAAACTTTGTTCTGGTTCTTTGCAAGATAATATATACTCTGAAAATTAATTCTCACAAAACAAAAAGAATTGAAAACGCGAAAAATATCTTAGTTGTTTCTTTTAAATCGCTCGGCTCGTTTTTGGCCGTGACGAATGTGGGGAGAAGAATAAAAAGCAAGTTTTATTGTGATTGTGTTGCAAACGTAACGTGTTCGATTGCGTAAGGAGAAAAAAATTAACTATTCTTTCCAGAAAACAAATTGGACTTTTTGGAAGAGAGACCAAAGTAAATTGAGGAAGGGTAACTAATGACACATATTCACTAATAAATTTAAACTAGTTAATGAAATCGAAATTTTGTCTTGTACGTTGTTTTTATGGACTGCAGAGAGTTAGAAAGACGACAGACAGTAGACAGGCACAAATCACGTCCGCACACGACACACCTTAGAAGAATTTTGATCAAATTAAAAAGTTTTACTTTCAGCTAAATTTTCCTTTTTAAACTGGGGACAGAATAATGATGATAGTTATAAACATTATAACAATAATAAAAAAAAGACAATACAAAAAAGAATGAAAGGTAGCACGCGATATTCTACAGAGGACTTATAATTTCGAAATACAAGAGTCAGAGACGATAGAAGAAGAGAAAGAATTAATTAGTAAAAATTAAAGATATTGTTAGTTAGCCTAAAATATGCTTACCAAAGATGTGCAGCAACAGGACAGGGAATAATGAAGAAGAAAACTGGAACTGGTGGAATTATTGTCGCGAAGGAATAAAAACAATAATTAGGAAAAAAAAAAAAAAGAGATTTTGCTTGTTGATTGTAAAATTGTTGTTTGCACAAAGTTTTTTTTTTTCTTTTTTTAAGTTGATTCAATCTTTTTCGTACTCAGTTTAAAAAATATTATATTCCCTTTTCTTTTCTTTTCTTTTTTTTTTTTAAACCCAGGTTCTTGTTTGTTGTGTAGTCCTAAGTTAGGTGTGGTTCTCTGTAGATTTTATTTTTGTTGTTGTTGTTGTGTCGTCGTTGTTATATTCTTCTTTTCTTTTTTTTTTCTTACACTGTTTCTCTTTCTCACTTTTTTTTTTTTTTTTTTTTTTTTTAATTCTTGGACCTTTCCAAAAAGAAAAAAAAATGAACGATGATAATTGATGAAGACAATGGGAAGGAAGAAAAAGAATTTAAAAAGTATTTACACACACCGGCACTCTCTTCTCTTTTTTTTTTTTTCTTTTTTTGTCTTTTTCTCACTTTTTTTTTTCACGCACTCTGCTAGTTGAACTGAACAAAAGTTATAGTTGAGTATTGTCGTTGATGTTGGTACAATCACTCTGTTGATAGTAGTAGTAGTAGTAGTAGTAACAATTACCCGAATAGTAGGAGAAATAGTAGTGGGGGAAGTGATACTATTTTAGAAGTAGTGGTGGCGGTGATGATCGTGATTACAACAACGACGGCAATGTTTGATTTTTTTTTTTTTTTTTTTTCAAGCTACGACGGGCATTTCAAGTTTGCAAAATTTGTAAAAAGGAAAAAAATGATTTTTTTTTTCGGGCGGTTATATGAAAACGTGCATAAATGTCGTCTGGAGATGATGAATGCGTGCATGTGGTGGATGATGGGTGGGTATGATGCACGCGTGTGTGTGTACGCGACCAATGTTATGTGGGTGTACAATGTACACACAATGCACGCACACATACATGAAGATGAAAGTAATGGAATCAAAGTGATACGTGAGAGTGCATATATAGTATATGTATGTGTGTGTAGTGTAAGTAAAGTTATATGAATATAGTAGCGATCTCTCTTCCTTTACGACAGAACAGGCGGGCAAAAACTGTGATAATAGCATACAAATGCAAGTGATGCAGGAGACTTGTTGTTAATGATGATGATGTTGATGATGAAAAGGAGGAGGAAAAGGCGCAAATGGAAGATGAAAAGAGGGAGGGGGAAGGAGAATTATGATGCTTTTTGTTGTTGCTGCTGCTGCTATAGCACTGCTGCTGCACACCGCACCATAGAGTAATGTTTGTTCATGCAGCAGCAACAACAGCTACTGTTGCTGCTGCTGTTAGCTTGCTGCTCCTGCTGCTGCTGCTGCATGCTTAATTATTGCGGTTGTCTGTACTTTTATCAGGTCGACTTGCATTTATTTAGTTTTAAAAAAAAAAAAAGAAAGAAAGAGAGAGAAGACCAAACCTATATACACCTCCACCCGTCCAATGCGCCACCCACCCACTGCTGCTGCTCGTACCCGCTCTAAACCTGCACCCTCTGCACTTCCCCCTCGGCCTGCCTGCCCACTTGTGATAGGTCAGGTGCACTTTAACAATTTGTGCAAAACTAGGCCATTGGCTTGCTTGCTTGCTTGCTTGCTGATGCAGTGAACAGTAAGAGAGAGAAGCACATATGCAAACACGCAAAAAAGAGAGAGGAACAAAGAAAGAGGCGGAGAAAATAAGAGAAAGGGGCAGTTGTAGCGGTGGGGTTGCGTATCTGTAATGTTTCTTTTACTGGCGTGTGTTTCCTTTCTCTGTTGTTTTTTTATTTGTTTGTTTGTTTGTTTGCCACCCCCATTTTTCTTTCTTTTTCTTTTTTTATTTTTTATTTTTTTTTTTATAGCTGTTTAAGTTCAACAGTTAAAAAAAAACTGAGTGACTGAAGTACTCGGCACTGCTTACACAGCCAGTTGTGTATGCAGTGTAAACACAATTCTAGGGCAAGTGACTGGTTGACAAACTGGCCAAAAAAGACACACACACACACACACACACACACACACACACACACACACACACACACACACACACCACAGAATATCCAAGGTTTAGTGCAGGAGATGCTGTCTTTTTGAAAAAAATAAAATAAAATCAAACAAACCCAAAACAGCATGTGTACATAAGCAAAGCTTTTATCTATGTGGGGTGGGGCTAGGTGGATGAAAGTGGGGATCAAATAAAGCATTTCCCAAGGATGGAGTAGGAGTGGGTTTAGCAATCCAACAGTTCAAGGTCATTGTGCATGCTCCAAAATTCTGCCAACAATTAAACCATTCCAAATGTCTTAATAGTATTTAATGAACACTTTTTTTGTATTTCTCTACTTGATGTTTTTTTTTCTATATCCTAAACAATGTCTACTTACACACACACACACACACACACACACACACGTCGATATGTATTTATTTATTAAATATAACGTCCAGGTACAAAGTGATGGTAATGCAGTATTCAGTGAGAAACAAACTCATCACTTTAATGAATTTGTCTTTGAGAAGAACTTTCTAACCATTTCAATACAGAAAGATCCCAAATGCACACACACGTGTGTGTGTGTGTGTGTACTTGAGATTGAGAAGGACATAAGATAACCCTGACAGAAGTAACAACACAGATAAAAACAATGTCAAATTGAATAAGTGAGAAAGAAAGAGATAGAGAGAGAGAGAAAAAATAAAATAAAATGAAAACCTAAATTAGCCAAACTTGAAGCGTACACTTCTAAATGTTTATAAAACAATAAACAAACTTTAAGTAAGTTTCAGGAAGAAAGAAAAAAGAAAGAGATGCCAATTGGTTGAACGCGTAGGGGAAAGAAATTAGGACCCAAAATAACAAGTTGTGCATTCATTTCAAAAGGACTTGGGAAGGGAAAAAATTACACAAAAACAAAAGTGAATGGGACAGAAAAGAAAGAGTTGCAAGATAACATCACATTCTAAGCATTTCAAGCAACAAGGAATGCAAGCACAAAGAGCTGACGTCTTAAAAAAGTTTAAGTGGTATTTATTTATTTGCATGTATTTAATTACGAGTACATACAATCATGTATTAGTGTTATAAACACAAATATGCATATGCATGCATGCAGAATGAACTTTTAAGATTTTATTATTAAACCACTCATTGATTACATTAAGGAAAATGATATTTATTAAAACAGAAGATATGTAGAATTCAAGCGACTAGGAAGGAGTAAACATAAAATTTGGATGAATTGTCAAAAAGAAAAAATGTCCTTATTGTCATGTGTTCTTTGTCATTTTCCTTATTCATATTTTTATTGTTGTCAAGAGTCAGTGATTGTTTACTAAATATTTTGCTTTTTACCTCAAATTATTAATGTTGTCAAGATTCAGTGATTGTTTACTAAATATTTTGCTTTTTACCTCAAATTATTAATGTTGTCAAGATTCAGTGATTGTTTACTAAATATTTTGCTTTTTACCTCAAATTATTAATGTTGTCAAGATTCAATGATTGTTTACTAAATTTTTGGCTTTTTACTTCACATTATTAATGTTGTCAAGATTCACTGAGTTTTCTTCTATTTTCCACACTTGTTTTAATTTTGTCAACATTTAATGTTTATTCATAATATTTATTATTGTTTATACTTTGTTACTCACTCTCTTTTTTTAATGTGGTCAAGTATTTATATTTTCTTTTTAATATTTACAAACTATTGCATTTTCTTCTCACTTTTTAAAATATTGCCAAGATTCAATGTTTCTTCATAATATTTGCAAGTTTACTGATTTGTTCTCAATTCTTATAAAATGAGGTCAAACATTCAATGTTTATGCTTAATATTTACTTTTCTTCTATTTTCCCCCCTGTATTTGAATATTTTCAATATTCAGTATTTCTTAATATTTATTTCCTACTTTCCTCTATAGTTTTTAAATGTTATCAAGATTCAATATCTGTTCCTTAAAGTTCCTTTTTATTTTTGCCACTTTTGTTAATGCTGCCATAATTCATTGTTTCTTGCTAATATTTAATAATTTTTATGTTATTTGCCACACTTTGTTAATACTGCAAATATTCAATGTGTGTTTTTCATATTTAATAAGTTTTTTTTGCTCTATTCCCCAAATTCTTTGCGTTGAGAAGATTCAATATTTGTACATAATCTTTACTACATTTTCTGCTATTTTCACCACAAATTTTATTAATTTCCATATTTGCTTTTAACATTTACTTACTTTTCTGAATTTTATCTCAGTTTGTCAATGTTGCTAACATTCAAAATTTGTTCTTAATATTTATAAGTTTCCTTCTATTTTCCAATTTGTTAAGGGTGTCAAGATTCAATGTTAATATTTCCTTAGTTTTCTTCTATTTTCCCCTTTAATTTAATTTAGTCAAGAATTATAACTTGTTTTTAATATTTACTGTTTTCTGCAATTTTTCCCCACTTTGTTATTGATATCAGGATTCCATATATGTTTTTAATATTTACTAGATTTTATACTATTTGCCATGGTTTGGATTTGGGTTTCGTTGGTTTTACGGCATATCGACCTCAATGGGTTATTTAATGCCAACAAATTTTTATTGCTGGTAATATTTTCTTTCAAGATAAACTATAGTTGGTAATTTTTTTTTCTAAAAATGTATTGCTGGTAATTTTTTTTTTTTTACAAAGTATTTCTGGTATGTACTAAAACCTACTTTTACACTTTCATAGTGTTTTGACCCCAGTTTGGGTGTCAACTATTTGCCCATAGCTGGGACCCTAACAGGTGCTAACATCCCAGGTCAGTGTGGACCTGGGAACATCAGCAATTAAGGGGTGGTTTCACGCTCCTCAAAATCTCCTTGCTGTTGGATGTAGTTTACAGTCATACCCAGGATGGTTGCAACGGTTTGTTAATACTGTCAAGATTAAATGTTTCTTCTTAATATTGACTACCTATTCGCTTATGGCCATATATTGAAATATCAGTTCTTATATGATCATTGGAGTTAAGCAACATCAAGCCTAGTCAATACTTAAGTGGGTGACCACTTGGAAATACCAGGTTCTGTTAATGTGAATGTGCAGGTAGTGTAATGGATAACAGTTCCGAATTAGAAATTGGAAAACTGAATTTTAATTCTAGTTTGGTTTGTTATATTCACTTATGTGCAAATACCCTTGAGAAAGTATGAATCCACATCTTCTCCCTCCAACTATGGGTTAATTAGTAGGACTTGTATCAGTAAATCATTATTTCCAAAAATATTTTCTGGCTTTAAATAACCGGCAAAAGGTTGATAAACCATTAAAAAACAAATTAATCAATCAAATACTATGTTTTATTCTGCTTTCCTCACATATTTGAATGGTGTTAAGATTCACTTTCTACTTAATTTATAATTAGTTTTCTGCTATTTTCATTTTAGTTTTATCAAGATTCCATGTTTATTCTTGATATTTGCTAAGTTTTCTTCTATTACTCCCTCTTATTTAATGCTATCAATACTTCTATTTTCTCCAAATATTTTAATGCTGTCAAGACTCAGTGTTTGTTCTTAGTATTTGCTAAGTTTTCTGACAGTTTCCCAATTAGTTAAGGTTATGAAGATACAATATTTCTTCTAAATTTTTACAAAGTTTTCTTCAATTTTCGCCACTAAATGTTAGTACTTATACTTATTTTTCTACTATTTACCCCATATATCTTAATGTAATGATTCAATATTTGTTCTTAATATTTAGTAAAATTTCTTCTATTTTTCCCAGTTTGTTGTGAAGATCCCCTGTATGTTATTAGTCATGGTGGAGTAATGGATAGCGGCTCGGATTTAGGAATCGGAAGGCCGAGTTCGAATTCCAGTCAAATCCATTACATTCACTTACATGCTAATACCCTTAGGAAATGTATGGATCCTCTTCTTCTCCCCACCCCTCAGCTATGGGTAAATAGCAGGACAGACTGAGTTCTATAGTCTTGGATGTCAACTGGTCTACTGCAGAAAGAAATGGCAACCTACTGTGGGAAAACATCTGCCTTGTCAGTCATGTATCAAAAGATACATGATTGCCTAAGCATGTATCATGCATGGCACATAACTGACTGATGGTCTCATATATTTTTCCCTCTTATTTTAATGTTGTAAAGATCCAGTAGCTATTTGTTCTTAATATTTTGATTTTTAAAATTTATTTTAGTTTTCTTCTATTTCTCCCATTTGTTAATGTTGTCAAGATTCAATGTTTGTATTTAATATTTACTAAGTTTAGTATATTTTTGCCAACACTTTTCCAATGTTCTTTAGTTTCTGTTTTTCCTTAATGTTTATTTTATTCTCCAATTTTTTTTCATGCGTATTTTAATCATCTTTTAAAGATCTATGTTTGTTTTTACTATTCATAATTTCCTATCTCTTTTGTAATGTTGTCAAACATCTCTGCTTCCTTTTAATATTTTCCGGTTTTTCTGCTTTTCTCCCAATTCCTTTTTTTAATTGCTGTCAAATTTTTATGTTTATTCTTAATACTGACAAAGATTTTTGCCCTCCCCTAAATATTTACAAAGTTTTTCTGATTTTTCACCACACTTTTTTGATCATTGCTACATTTTGTTTTTTCCCCCTCTCTTAAAATTTACCAAGTTTAACTTAATTTGACAAAAGGCCAAATTGGGTAAAAGGATGCAAGGAAAATTATATTTTGGGAATCTTTGAAGTGGACAGGGAACTACCTACCTGCCTGCAAAATCAGTATTCAATTTCCAGGCAGTCAGCTAAACTTGAACACGCTCCAATGAATCTGGAGTAAAATTTATGATTGTCACAGAAATAGAATATGCCTCAAGAGAGTCATTGACTAAGCTTATCTTCATCTGACACAAGGCCACAGTATTTTAGTATGTAGTTTAACTGGGCTGTGAGATCAGCTTCCTTGCCATCATGCTATAGAAGGTATCCTGTAACTTTGTTTAATGTCATCACTATAAGCAAAGTTTCAAGTCTCTACTTGTCCACTGTCTGTATAGAGTCAATAATTAGACTCTATGCATCCAATTCAAGATAACCTGAGAGAAATGTTTCACTGATGTTATGATCCCATGTTGATATCATTCAATCAACTATACATGAGAATTTATTTTACTTTCCACAAGACAATTACAAAACCTATGTCTTGAGTAAAGGTTACAATGATCTTATAGGAATCAAGCTTCCATGAATTATGAGGTCAATGCAAACTTCTGTCAAGGCTCTCTCTCCTTGGTCCTGCTCCCTTTCTACTTTTTATTAAAGGAAAACATCCTCAGATCATTAGCAAACATCTATGCAGATGATACCATTGTTTATGGACAAACTTCCCAAAATCAAGATGATCAGGGCCTTGCAGATGATCTCTTTCCAGATCTAGCTCTAACAGCTCAATGGGGAAAAATAGTTTATAACTTTAAATACCTCTAAAATCAAGCTAGTATCAATTCATCATCATGAATGGGATGCTGAATTTTCTCCAGTCATGATGATTACTTGCATTCTTAATGAGGTCATGTTTTGAACAGTTATTTGATCTCAGTTTCACTCCAGATCTCAAGTGGAACTTATATGTGTAATCCATTGATAAAATTGCTGGAAAAAAAAGGTCAACTCATTCTATCACTATAAGAAGTATCTAACTCTTTCTGCCATGCTTTATCTTTATAAGAGTCAGATCAGACCTGAAATGGTGTACTGCTATCAAATCTGGGCTGGTGCTACTCAGTTCTCACTTTCCAGTCTTGGCACAGTTTAAAATTATTTAAGTGTTTGCATGAGGGAAGACTTATTCTCCACTCTGCAGCCTCTTTCTCCACAGATACAATGTTGTAAGCCTATCACTACTCTATTGCTATTTCCATGACAACAGATTAGGGATGCAAATGTTCAGATGAGATCCATTCTTTAATGCCACCATTTAAAAACCTTACTGCTAAGACATGTCATGCTACTTCCACAGAGTTGAATCACCCTCATTTCCTCTGTATTCCAAATGTAAGGAGAAAGTTATACTCTGCTTTTTTCTCAAGAATACTAATTTTTGAAACAGGCTTTTGAATGGGTGCTTTTCTGAACATTACAAGAGGTGAATATACTTATAATATACCTATATTAATTTACATATTATATTCATATTATATATCTATATCAATATACCTATTTGTGATGGGCCGCTCAAGCCAAACTTTCTCTCCTTGACAGAGATTGACATTGTTTCTTTGATTTTGTGGGGAAGAATTATTCCAATCTTTTACTTATCCCCACATTTGCAATGTGTCAAAGATGATTGCTACACTATCTTTATTTCCATGGCAAATGTTCAGATGAGATCCATTCTTTAATGCCAATAGTTAAAAAACCTTACTGCTAAGAGATGCCATTATTTCCACAGAGTTGAATCACCCCTCATTTTTTTTATTTCAAAGATATGGAATTTTAAGTTACATCAAGCTTTTTTCTCAAGAACTGATGAATGTGTTCATGAAACATTTATACACATTCACACATACATGTTCAATAAATATGTATACATATTCATGAAAACCATTCATAAATATAGGTTAACAAAACATGTAAACACCTTTATGAAACATCTATACACATAAATATCTGAAAAAATACTTGAAAAGGATTGTTAATTCAAATAGTTTTAATAAAGAAATATTGTTTGTTTAACTATTTAATTTCATTTTATTAATTAATAGTTTTTTTTGTGATATCTATCTATCTATTCCTTTAGTTTTTAATATCTTATGCTTTCAGGATATTTATATATATAGTAGATTTCAGTTAGGTTATCAGTTAATCAGAGAATCTGTCTATTTGAACGATATCTTAACAAAAAATTAAAAAAAAAACAAATAATATTCTTTGTATTGAGAAAATTGTTTGAAAACAATTATTTGAAAAACATTTATTCGAATTGTAAATTGATTGAATGAAAATTAATCAAAGAGACAATTATACTAAATGATAATTATTTGAAATACCTATGTTTGAAATACATATGTGGTCTTGTTTTGAGAGAGTCAATGCTGATTTGCCTAGAACTAATTACGCCCTTGAAGGATAAATTTTTTTTGAATAACTGTTTTTGAATAATTATTTTTGAATAATTATTTTCAAACAATGTTCATATAATCATATTATTTGCTTAATTGGGCCATCAAGCCATTTAATTGGGCCAGCATGTAGAAACTAAACAGATTTCAGATTGGTTTCTGCTCAGCCAGACAAGATTTGTCGTGTATCTTTTGTAAGCAGACATGTTAGACTAGAGCTACAGTTCTGCATTTTATTTAGTGTCTGCAGAAAAAAGCCTGAAAAATTTTATGTGACTAAATAGGAAGCAATAAAATATGTAGATAAATTGCAAGGTTTTGGTGGTACATCTCCACTCGATGGTCAAAATCTTTGATGATGTCCCTGCATACTTGCTCCTCGATCTCACCAATATGCTTTATTAACTCATCCTTCAGCTGTTGAATTATTGTTGGCTTGTTGGTATAGACTATATTTTTGAGATGTGCCCCAAAAAAAGAAATCTAAAGGTGTCAAATTGTACGTTTGTGGTGGCCAATTGACTTTGCTGTTTTGAGAGATGATGCGACCTGGGAACTTTTCATTGCATTTCTGTTTGAACATCCATTTTCGTAATAGGCTTCGATAACTTTAACACGTCTGATTGCTAATCTTTCCATGGTTGAAATTGCCAAAGATTTGAGTTGTTAAATGTGAAAAAAAAATCATTAGCTGCTTAAACTTAACTCACATTTAAAATCAGTCCAAGTTATTGGAACACCCTTTATTTACCGTAGATTTCAGTTAGGTCACTCAGAGTATCTGTTTATTGGAACCAAATCTTAGCAAAAAAAGCGAGTAATATTATTTGCTTATTTGAGCCATCAAGCCATTTAATTGGGCAAGCATATAGAAACTAAAGTGATTTTAGACTGGTCTTTTCTCAGCCAGACAAGATTTGTTGTGTATCTTTTGTAAGCAGACATGTTAGACTAGAGCTACAGTTCTGCATTTTATTTAGTGTCTGCAGAAAAAAGCCTGAAAAATTTTATGTGACTAAATAGGAAGCAATAAAATATGTAGATGAATTGCAAGATTATTTTATCCAAAAGAATAGTTTAATAGTAAAAGATTTAAGTTGGAAATTATGATATGAAGAATTACTATTATTATTTGTTTTTCAATTTAGACCAGCATGTTCATCTTGGTGGTTATATAATCCCAATATTTTTTTCTTTTGTAGTCTCTGATTTTCATCAGTTCTCTGTACTCAATAACCTTCCCAACATTTTTAATTGAACTTTTTATTCAATCCACAAGGATAGTTTTTCTTATTCTGCTTTCTGTTAATTTTAAGTTTCCTTATCCTGTTATTTAACTGATTCAACAGGAAAATTGTTTATTTAATGTTTACTACTCTACATATCTTAAACTCCAACTGGAAAATGTATATATTTAGATATTTCTTTGTTTTTCTATGGCCAGGACAGCTGCTATTTGTGCCAAAGGGCTCTATTACTGCAGTATCACAGTTAATTGAAATTTACTGCAGTTTTTAATTTATTTTATTAATTTCTTGTGTTGGAATTAAAACTGCAAAAATACTCTTTGAAGATGATATGATGCTGATCTTGTAAATGGAGATTCATAATTAGAAAGTGAATTGCACTTTGGCTGAAGATATTACAAAACCATATGAATTCCCTTTTTGCGAAGGAGAAATTTCCCTTTCTTAAAGGAAGCATTTGCTTTGAGAGAGTCAGTTACGACATGAAAACTTCAAAGAATACAGGGACTAAAACTTCATTTCTCTTCTATTATTTGATGTATATCCATTTAAGTGATTCATCAATGAAAGAATTTTCTTTTCTTACTGGTCAGAAAAGATTGGTTTTGATTTTACTTGGAATGAATAAAAACCATAGGAAGAATAAAAAGCTTTCTTAGCTTAGAAAAGGTATCTTGTTTTCATTTTTTGTTTGCTTGCAAATGTTATTTTGATTCTGGTCAAATATATTAAGATAATATTTTATACTTGATGTTTATGTAATCAGTGATATCTTGGTTAAGATTTATTAAACAAATAAGTAAAAAGATATAAAAATCAAGCAGATACTAAAAGCATATATAGAAATTGGATGGGGATTATTTTACTAGAGAGATGTATTATAAATTATTTTAATATAAAGTATTTATATAGCCATGATATTAGAGATAAGATTTATTAAAGACATCAAACCTTCTCTCTAATGATTGTATATAGGAAGACACAACAAATACTGAAAGCTTATATAGAAATTCATTGGGAATTATTTTAATATGTGTAACTTATTGTTATGATCCAATATCCTCGCACCACAGTTAGGGTCCAAGGTTAGAACCAAGGAAGGACAACATGAACACAAGAGTAGAATAACAAAAGATATATTACAACAGAAATAGAGTACAAGAAGTTGAAGGTGTTAGTAATGACTGTCTGTCTGGTTTAGAGTGAACTAATATTGTCTCGACTCGTTACACCATTCATTCATTATACCTCTTGAGAGGCGCAGTATTTATAGTGTCAGGAAGAGTCCATTATCATTATAGGTAAGTTCCCATAACACTTATATAACACGTGATATAACAATCTGGATGTATTAAACAAATACATCAAAACTTTCCTTCATGATTGCTTATACACGGACACAGCAAATTCTGATGGAAAGGGAATATGAAATAAAATTCCCAGTTATTTGTTGTGCTCTTTGCATTTGAATCTTGTGTACAAAGAGAACAGTTGTACTATTCTTATCATTGACCACTGACTTTACTACTACTCTACTACTTACTCTTGGATCCTGAATAAAAGTGGAGAGTGGATCAAGCAGAATGGGTTGGAAAACTCTTAGGAGTCAGCTAGAATTAATCTAGAATTTAGTTTATCTCAGTGAAAGAATGGTTTGTAATCATACAGCAAATTATCTAATATAAAATTAAAACAATTTGCCTTGGTATCAAAGTTTTCACAGCAAATAAATATAAGCCTCAAAAGGCATGTTTCTAATCTCTTACATTTATTATGCTTTTCTTCATGAATCATCATGCATTGTTTCATATAGCTATGAACTGATAGATATGAACAACAAATAGCTATGAACTGATAGCTATGAACTGATATGAACAAATAGCTATTAACTTATAGATATGAACTAATAGCTATGAACTGATAGATTTGAAAAAATAGCTATGAACAAATAGCTATGAACTGATTGATATGAACAAATAGCTATGAACTGATAGATATGAACAAATAGCTATGAACTGATAGATAGAAACAAATAGCTATGAACTGCTAGATATGAACTAATAGCTATGAACTGATATAGAAAAATACCTATCAACTGCTATGAACTGATATGAACAAATAGCTATGAACTGATAGATATGAACTAATAGCTATGAACTGATATAGAAAAATACCTATGAACTGATATGAACAAATAGCTATGAACTGATAGATATGAACTAATAGTGAAAAGGCATGAATAATACTGAAATTTTACACTTACCAAGCACTCTAAATCTTCTTTTCTCAGCCATCATATTTTTTTTTTAAATAATATAGAAAGATTGTGCATTACATGACTAAAATATTATTTTTACTTATGATTTGAATAAAGTTATAGAATTGAATGAATTATAATTCAAATGAAGTTTTACAATTCATATCAAATTATTTTCACAATTCTAAATGATCATGTTCTTAGAAATGAAATTATTTCCCAAAAGATTCTACAAAACTAAATAAGTGGTGGGAGGTTGGAATAAGCGTAGTGGGATTGGTATGTTTATTTTTAAATTTGTAAGTGGGTGGTGGGGATATGATTATTACAGATCCAAGTGTAATTTTTGCCATTTTATGCATCAACAATGCAAATATTTGGTGTAAGAAAATGAATTATTATTAGGCATTAAATTTTCTCATTTTTAACTTAAAATTTGTTTTATACATGTCTCAGAACTCTGTATTTTGCACAGTGAAAATAAAGAAAGGATTGTCAGTAGTCAGAAATTAATGTAGCTATGACTGACAAATAGAATATGGCCATCAAATTTATATTTGCAATGTTCCTAAAACTTAAGATCAAACTTATATTTGATAACACTATGTTAAGAAGAAAAAATGTGCACATCCAATTCAAGAGAAAGGAATTGTATGTATGAATAATAAATGTTTACCCTTATAACAAATTAATTATTCAAAAAAATCTTTGTGAAATAAGTGTTGTCAGAGTGTCAACTTAAAATTTAAATGGAGACAAAAAACTGAAGACCCACTGATGATTTGAAAATATAAGAAAAAGCAATGGCTTGAGGTTGCTGAATCCAGAAACATTTGGCAGGGTCAGGAATAATGACCAGATAAATATTCATCTGATGAAATGAAAATGATAGCAGAAATTGTTTGTGGATTATGCCAGTTTAGAAATGGAAATTCCTGGAGGACAGTTACAAATGAAACTTTTATGGCAACCATGGCAAATAATTAAATATTTTTGCAATTTCAGCTGAGCTTTATTTCTCATTCACATTCTGTTCTGCAATTCAAATTCTGAAATTGAATTTTAAGTTTAAAAAAAAAAGAAAAGAGGAATAAATAGAAAACTTCTTTTAAATAATTCTACTTGAATCTGGCAACAAGCACCTTTTCAATATCTTCCTGCAAAATGTTTTCCAAATCTATTAAAAATGTTGATGTGCTATCAAATTAAACATATACTACCCTTATTTTGTCAGTAACATTGCATTAATTCCTAACCAATAAAGTAATACTTTCTTCCTGGCTTTCAATACATTTCTATAGTAAACTTTTGTGCAATGCAACTCAATCAGTCAGTCAGTTATGTACCTTGCATGATACATGCTTAGGCGACCATGTATCTTTCGATATGTGACTGATACTTTTCTTTCTGCGCTAGACCAGTTGCTATCCAAAGCTGGTCTGTCCTGCTATTTTACCCATAGCTGGGGGGAAAAGAAGAGGATTCATACCTTTCCCAAGAGTTTTAGCATGTAAGTGAATGTAATGGATTCGAGTGGAATTCAAACTTGGCTCTCCGATTCCTCAATCCGAGCCACTATCCATTACTACATTGTACCACGTCCATGCAACTCAATAGTAAAATAATTTACAATACATTTACATTATATATATCAGAACCATGTTATGTCAGTAATGCTTGCATTGATTCTGTCCATTTCTTTTCTTTTTGATTTTAATGCATTTCTATAGTAAAATCATTTGCAATACATTCACAAAAATGGACATTTTGCTTAAATTACTTAAATATATTTTCAGTCAAATATTGCTAAATGCAACAATTATGTCATGAACTTTCACTTTTTAAACACAAATGATATTCATGCATTTATAATCCTGTGAATAACCTTCACTTCTTATAGCAAGACCAATATTCATCAAAAGTAGGCTATAACAAATTCTTTTGTGAGGGGGGACAAATGTATCCCATTCAACATTTTAGATAAACCTTTGTGTAAGCACAGATAAGTAGGATCCATTAGAATCAAATTTTTGAATTTATATCATATTCACTATATCTGTTACATACTAAGTATTCTCTGGAAATTTTAGCATTCTGTTTAAATTTTATTAAATGCTATTTTCTTGCTGTGTCACTATATTTGTTATTCTGTTCATGCTATGTCCTGAAGGGAAATGGGAGATCATGGCTCTCTATAGCTTCCTATCTTTGTAGCTCCAAATAATGTTTACCTCTTTACTACCCCTCCCAATTTCTGTCCTACAATTCATTTACATGAGCTCATTATTTAGGTTACTCACTGTTCTTCCCCTTTTCCCTTCAGTATGCCCTGTGAGTGTCAAATTCTCCAAGTCCTCCTTCCTCATATTATGTATCTTAGAAATTCTAATTGTCTCTTTCTGATTGTATGTATGAGAATGTATTTTATTTCTATTTTCTTTTTAAACTTCCTCATTGCTCTCATTTTACATCCATAGTATTTTCAGCATGCTTTTATAGAACCACATCTCTTTTGCTTCAAGTCTCTTCTTCATCTATAAGGAAATTGTCTAGTATTTAGTGCCTTGTAGTTGGATTGATATTACATAACAGTTCAGCACTTTTTTCTTTGTTTCTAACAAAATTTTCCAGTTTTGTAACACTTTGTTTAACTTTTAGAAAGCATCTTTCACTGATTCAATATACCTTTGGAGTTGTGTGTCATATTTTTCCTTTTTCTGTTATTTGTATGTGAGTTTTTACTTATTTGTTTAATTCATTTTGCCCAAGATATGGATGATATAAAGAACTAGTGTTAAATAAATGTTTAATTTAGTATTGTAAAAATATTCTATATGTATGATTCATGAGTAGAGCATCAGATTGATGACTGAGAGATGTAAAACATCTTTCAAATAAGGGAACCTGCATGTGCTTAAAAAAAAGTTTGATTTCTAGCCGAGAGTTTGAAATGAATTTCTATAACTTTCATTTAAAGGAAAAGAAGAAGAAAGACAAGCTGCCTTTGTGCTGATAAACATTAAAAAGAAACTAAAATTCATTGGCTGTTACAGATAATGGTGGGAGTGTTGGCCTTGTAGATATTATCCCTATTAAAATAATGATAAAATAGAGTGAAGAAGCATTGCTGGTAAAATAAGAGAATACCACAAACTTATGCAGCTGACGCTGTGTTGATGGCCGACTTGGAAAGAAAACTACAGGACCTCCTAGACTGGTAAGAAGAAAGCAAGAAAAAATGGAGTAAAAAACAACTTCAAGAAGATAGAAAATATGATCCAAGATGTGAGTTATGAATATGATACAAACATCAAGTGGTTGCAGAAGTTTAAATATCCTGGGATTGTTTTAACGGAAGATGAAAAATGTGACACTGAGATCCAAACATGCATTGAACTAGTGAAGGAAACTATTTCAAAAGATAAGCAAGAAAAATACTGGATTGCTATGTCATATCTGTCCTCTTATACGGCAGTGAATGTTGAATAATATCCTCATGGATGAGGAAAAAACTAGAGGCAGTAGAAATGTGGTTTTACAGAAGGATACTAAAAATTCTATGGATGGAGTGAGCAAGCAACGAGGAAGTCTTAAAGAAAATGGGAATCAAAAGAACACTTCTACTCAGAATCAAGATAAGACACCTGAATTTCCTTGGACACATAATGAGGAAGGAGGACTTGGAAAACTTAACCCTCACAGGGTATAAAGAGAGATAGGGGAAAACAGTGAACCACTTCACCTGACGAGCTTGTGCGAATGGATAACAGAACTAATCTTAGTAAAGAGAGAAAAACTGCCATGATTGCCTATATCCTGAAGGAACACAGCACATAAAAGAAGATTATCTCCACAAAACATGCTATACAGAAAAAATGCAATAATTCTTAAAGGTTCATGCCTGATTACATAGAAAGATGCTTCCTATGACACACTATATGGCCCTCCTTTTTTCACTTCTGGCCAGACTGCTAACTAAATTATTCTTCTCTTTCTCTCAGGCACAAATCTGTCTCCTGTTGCTAGCTAGAGGTTTCCACCTGGCTATATCAGTTACCCGACCAGCTAAGCCTGTTAAAGTTTTATTAGGGTTAATTTGAACCCAACATAGCTGACTCAGATTAGCATATACTGGAGGATCCATTTTGTCTTCTCAACCAATTTTGATATCGAGTTTTTACAAATTTTATTATGAATTTTATAGGCTGTGGTTTTGAAGATATTTTATATACTTCCTGAATAATTCATTTTGAAAAGATTTTTGTTGGGATGAATTAAAATAAATTTATTGTAAAACCAGAATTATATCGCTTACATCATGAGTAAAATGAATGAAAGAAAAAAGTGACAACTTTCATTTATTCTAATAATTATAAATATAGTGATACAGCTAAAAATACCATGTAAGAAAATGTAAATAAATGCTCAATTTTTCAGACTAATATATAACAGATACAGTGAATATGATATAAATTCAAAAGTTGTGCCATTAATACTTATCTGTGCTGATACAAAATATTAACTTCAAAAGTATTCCTGAAAATTAGAATGGGTACATTTGTCTCCACCTCACAAAAAAATTTGTCATAGCCTATTTTACATAAGTATTAGTTTTGCTATAAGAGTTGAAGGTTACTCACAGAATTATAAATGAATAAAAATTATTAATGTTTAAAAAGTGGAAGTTCATCACTTAAATGCTGTATTTAGAAATCTTGTTTGAATAATCTGTACAGCAACTTTTTTGCAGGTATGCTTCAGATAAGAACAAATTATGTTGTTCTTATAAAAAGTTACACATTTAATTGCTGTAGGTAATTAAGAAACTGCATATGTATTGATTAATACACACAATGACTTTGTGAGGGAGTATAGCTTCAAAATATTAAACAGTGGCTAGTCTAATTTAAAACATTAAATCACAAGCATTTGTTTTGTTTTGGTTCTTATTAAATGTATTAGTTTCATTTTGATACCCCCATGAGTGACTACACTATATGTAGTAACTACCTATAAGTATCTGTAAGTCAACAGACTACAGAGTCTAACTGGGATCTGTTGAGTACGTCTCAGACTTATGCGAGAACTACCAACCTTCCAATATTAACACTCACTACTGGATTGACTTGTGACAACCTTGTGCATAACTGTACCTTTATTCTTATTGTACTGGTTTTTACAATAAGCCTTTACTTATTTTATCCACTGTGTTTGTCAAGTATATATTCCTATTAGCATGAAATATAACAGTGGCGGCAAGGATGAGACAAAGAAACTCTGATGGATATCCTTTATGACACATTTGAAATAACACCATCCGCTAACATACCAGAACACATGGATACATCTCCTACACCAGCTTTGCTCATAGGAGCGAGATGTTATTCACCTTGAAAGAGTACAAGAAAAAGAAAACCCAGAGTGTGATTACGTCCACAACTGAAAAAGAGAAAGTATTAGAAAGCTACATTTTCTAGAGGAAAATTTCAGCTCAGTGGGAGGTAATGTAATGGAATAACCTGTCACCCCCATGAGTGACTACACTATAGTTAGTAACTACCTAGAAGTATCTGTAAGTCAATGGACTACAGAGTCTAACTGGGAT
>CAHIKZ030001717.1:187500-410000 GCA_903632075.3 Acanthosepion pharaonis
TGTTTCATGCTTATATGCAACTGTCAGGCCTAACAATTGCATATAAGCATGAAAAAGACTGTCGCCACTGGGTGTTAACTTCAATGTTCACTTTTATATTTACATATGTTCTATCCCTGATATTGAGTCCTTTAGCCCATAAGTATAGCATACTTTAAAATTATATTTTATCATAGGCAACCGGATGTCTAGCCACACTGATGTGAGCTGTGATACAGCAATGTAGTGTGTCTGTGATGACATATATATATATATATATATATATATATATATATATATATATATATATATATATGTCAGTTTCATGTCTGAAGTGATCTTCAAACCATGTATGATAGTCACCATCTAGTATTGATTTCTATGTCTATGATGTCTATCTATAAACACTCCAAGTACTCATCAATACAGAAAAACCTTTTCCCATAAAGGTACCAAATTTCAAGTAATATAATTATATATGTAGTATTATGTCAGAATAGACTTTGCCACATTATGCTGGAATAGGCTTTGCCTTTCACACAAGACTACAAGGCTGATATATCATTACCTCTGTGCAATGGATGGAGAAGCATATGACCTAACACATGTATACAGTTTTGCAAGCATAGGAAAGATTTGAAATACATCTGGTTATATAAACAACTACCCTAGAGAGGAGTCAGGCAGCTTCTCAACAGACATTGAAGGATGAGAATGTAAGAACTCCATGAAGACCAGGGATGACAAGGCCACCACTCATAGATTGGCTGAGAATAACTAATGAAGTGAAAAATAATGTAAAGTTAATTAAGTATGGAATATTCAAGTCTTACGTTATTCATTAATTCTAAATGTCATTTTTAATCACCATATTTACTTCTAGCAGTATGGCCCAGCATTGCCCATGCTTGATTCAAAAATTGTACGACTCATACAGCAATCGCTATAACTTGACTTAAAATATTTTTGCCCTTCCTTGCCTTTAAAAGAGTGCCCTTTGCCATGCTGATGTTGCTACATGCCTTACTTCTTGCCTATCTCACACTGCAAATTTTTTCTAAGCTCTATACTAAACATTAAATCTGTTACGAAAAAAGAACTAAACAAATGAACACAAAATGATCAGCTTTAAAAAAGGACTCGTAACTGGAAAAACTGAATGAAAAAAGAATGTTAACAACAAATACTTTTTTACACCCAACCCAGTTCTGTGGAATCAGAATCAACGTTGAGTTTAAGCAAGCGAATGAGCCAATTGGAGTAAAGTGCCATGCAGATTTAAATTTTTTCCACTTGTGATGAATGCAGCTATGGATTTTTTTGCATGCTAGCTTGCTAGTTAACATTCATGCCAGTCAGCTGTTGGCTCTCACACTGGCCAATAGAATCTTCCTGCCTATTCGTGGCTGCCAGCTATAGGCTCTCACTCTGGGCACTAGAAAATGGCTGCAAACTACATGAAAACTGCTGTAGAAGCATGAAAAAATCGATTATTTCCACTATCGATGGGAGTTGGGAAATGCTAACTTGGAGCATGTGCATGTAAATTTTGGTGCAAATCCGTCGAAAATTGTGGCCATTACACACACACACACACATCCTGCCTTTTTTATTATATATATATATATATATATATATATATAGTGAAGTGCTTATGTATATTACTCATTAATGTAAATGATTTGTCATTGTTTACACACATGTACACAACACATATAACTTATTTGTCTTTCATTAAATACAAGAGATCATAATTTGTTAACCATAACATTCCTCTCACATCCACAAAAAGCTTCCTACATATCGCCTATGTGGTTTGTCATAATTAGCAGAAACATATCTGGTAGAACAATTACTGCTTACCTATATACAAGTGTGTGTGCATGTATGTGTATGATATATATATACCTATTTTTCTTTACTGTAACTATAGTCTTATAATTACTTAATTAATTATACATTGTTTAAATTCTTTTCACAAATACACAGATTTTTTGGTGAATACCTTCTTTGTCGGAGGAAGGAACTTTTAGCATACTTTTCATAGACATATATAGATGGATAGCCAAACAGATACAAATACCTACACACTGATGTAAAATGGGAATAAAACTCAAACTATTTGTTAATATTTATACAGGTATGTATGAAAATGTATATATATATATATATATATATATATGTGTGTTATTGATATACATATATATAGAGAGAGAGATAGATAGATTAGATATACAAATATGCAGTATAAGTTTTCTATTTAGAACTTCACTGCATTGTTTTACTCAGTTCTAAATATGCATAATCACATACAAAGAAAAAAACATTATTCAAGCTCATATCAGCAGACATACATATGTGATCTAAATATGTATAGGTATTTGTATCTATTGGTCTATCTATCTGTCTATGAAGGGGTGCTAAACATTCCTCACCCCTACAATGAAGGCATTCCACCAAAAAGCTGATGTTTGATTACTTGGACATTTTTTGTGTATTGGATTGAAAACTTATATATATATATATATATATATATATATATATATATATATATATATATAATGTAACAGTCCGTCTATACACAGCACCTGAAGATTATATATATATGTGTGTGTGTGTGTGTGTGTGTGTGTGTGTGTGTGTGTGTGTGTGTGTGTTTGTAAGTTGGTGTTCATTAATGCTTAAGCTGAGACTGTACTAACTCAACATAAGCATTAATGAACATCAATAATTACAAAAAAACTTGTAAAGCATACTGAGGAAACATTCTACTACCCAATAGGAATCATAAATATATAAGCCTATTGTGTCATCAATTAATTTTGACAAAAAAAGAAAAATTGACTTCCTCACAAAGAAGACCGAAATTGAAATTCTATACAAGTCACTATCTCAATTTGAGATGCATAGAGATTTTTAGTTCATTTTTTATTATATATATATATATTTATATATATATATATATATATATATATATATATATATAAAATTATATATACATTTATAAATTTATACATGTATATTTATATATACATATACATGGATTTATATATATATATATATATTTATATATATATTCATATATACATATGTTATATATATATTTATATATATATATATATTATTTATACATATATTATACATATATTTTATATATATATATATATATATATATATATATATATATATAATATCATTTGTCTGACGATCACAAGGGTATGAAACCCAGGATCACAAACTCAGATCAGTATAACTATGTTAGCTGTATCACCAATATTTAGCACTTTCCAATAAGTACTGCGCATATATAATATATAAATAATATATATTGAAATTACATGCACACACACACACACACAAACACACACATGCATATATATATATATATATATATATATATATACATACATGTATTATATATATATTTATATATATATATAGAGAGAGAGAGAGAAAAAGAGAGAGAGAGAGAGAGATTTATATAACAAAAAACAGTAAGATTTACAATTCGGTGATCTTATTTTATTTTTAAAATACAAAACAATAGAGTTTAATATTATAGTCATTTTCAATTTTAAAAATAGGGCTCTATTGCTATACAAGAATTACCATGTTTTAAAACAGCAACTAAAATTTAAAATTTAATTATTAAATTAAATTTAAAATCCATAGCTCCGTTACATTACACCATACATACCTAATAAATACAGCATTAAATCAACTCACAAACTAATCCAAATCTTAATAACACAAAAACCTAATAATGAAACCATAGTCTCAATTAATTTTGAAAGTTTATTCCCCAATGTCCAAGCTAGAGAAATGATTGATATAATAAAAAAGAATATTTACAACAATCCATCTCTCCTTCCATTAAAAATTAAACCTAACATATTATGGAAACTACTCTTGACTTGTCCCACTGAAGTCCCCTTCTATGTTGATCAAAATTATATATATACATACTATGTGATGGTGTTTCCATGGGTTCATTTCTGGGACCAACATTTAGTAACTTCTACATGAATAACCTTGAAAATAAGATATTTAAACCACTGAAAAAATCTTCCATCTACCTAAGACATGTATATTGATATTCTTATCTTAGTTAAAAACTGAGATGTAATACATGAACTACAAAAAACTTCCAAATAAATCCATTCTTAAGTTCCCATAGGAATTTAACAATAATAATAAAATTTCTTTTCTTGATATATTGATAGACACCAATAATAATATATTGACTATAAAGAACTAACTAGCATAAACATGTGTGCTCTCAACTATAAAAGTGAGTGTCCTATTACAAAACAGTCATTATACTAAATTTAATAAACTGTCCAAAAGTTAATTTTTCCATGCAAAAGGTTTTCTACATGGAATTAAAAAACATTAAACAAACTCTCATTAATAATGACTTTCCTAATTACACTGTTGATGAAAAAATTAGACAAGCTAAACATAAATAAGAAAGGACATAACACTTCCTTAAATAACTCCAAACATATCAACCTACTACACTGCAATCAAATACACTCTAACTGCAAACAAGATGAAAAAATCCTAAAAAAAAAACATAAATACTAATATATCACCCACTGATCCCAGTAAAAAATAAAACTAAATTATATATTCTACTAAATTTAATACAACCAATTTAATCATCCAATAAATTTTTTTCCGTCAATTAATGTTTTGCAAAAGAACAAAATTTGTATATCAATTTAAATGTCTTTTGGGAGATTGTATCTCTGACAAAAAAGTAAATATATATGTTGATTTCACCACAACAACATTATCAAGGAGGCTTACATTACACATGGTAGATTTAAGTTCCATAGACCAATATTTAATGGAACATTCCTGTCTACATTCATGATTTAGACAAATATTAATCAGAAATACAAATATACTCCATCATGAAAATAAAAAAAAAAATTTAAGTTCTTGAAGCCCTCTATATACGAAAAATGTAACTAATGCTAAATAAGACTAATTATAAGTATAAAAAGAATGTTTTAAAATGTCTATAAGAGCAAATTTTAAAATACCTAAATTGTAATTTTAAAAAAATTTACAATTATAACAGCAATGTTTTAAAATACTTAAATTGTAATTTTTTCAAAATTTTACAAATATAAATTAAGTTACTTTTTTTGAATTAACAGATTGAGTTTCATGTGGATTAGTGAAAAAATTCACAAATATTAATTACAATAAATTTTATTTTAACAAGTCACCCCAGAAAATGATCATGGATGAAACTGAAGTTAGAAAAATAAATGGGGAAATTTATGGCCCCCCCCTTTTTAATGAGTTTAAAACAACATCAATAAATTGATATATCCTTAAGATGAAAATAAATTGATTTAATTTGGATTGTTCAAAACAACATATATATAATATTTATTGATCCTTGAATTGTTATTTTAAAGGATTAAGATGAAAATAAACATTGATCAAATAAATTTATGTCTAGATTTGTTCATATCAATTTTATTTAAACAATATATATATATATATATATATATATATAATAAAAAATATGCGTTTATTATATATAAGGTAATGGCCAATTGGTAATTGTTAAAAATAAATTCCAAATTTTTAATAATTAAAACTAATGCAGATTTTAAATTTAACGTTTGTTATTTTACTGTTTAGATACAAGTATTTAAAAAAATTCTGTTTATGAGGACATTAAATAAAAATAAAAAATGTAAATTTCACTTAACATATGATACATTTGTTTACATTAAAGCTCATGGAATGTTTATAACAGTAAATTGACCTTGTCTAATAACAGAGCAATACAATAAATTTGGTTCCATGAAAAAATATTTTCTATGAAAATTGATCAGACATTCAAAATTCGGTAAAAATTTAATACTGTTTTTTTAATTTGCTTAAATACTTGTAGTTTAAACATAATAATTTATTTTCATTTCTTAACATAATATATATATTTTACCAACTGAGTAATTTGATTCTTTATTAATTCAAAAGAGAGCTCAATGTAAGTATAGCAATATATATAAAAATATATATATATGAATATATTTATTTTAAGGATTGTCTTTATTTATATATATATATATATATATATATATATATATATATCTGTCTGATTGAATAAATTACAAACATTATATCAGCTTATTTTTTAAGATAATTCTTTCATATGCACAAATATTTTTCCATGTATTACACTTGAATAAGACAAGAACTGCACTGCAGCAGAAAGAATCATTTTATTTCGCAAGTACTTCCATTTCATTATATATATATATATATATATATATATATATATATAGATGAGAACTATAGCTCAATTAGTTCTCATTTAAATACACATGGATACCTACCAACTCTATGCACAACATAATTGTTGATAATAGAAATATAATAGCCTCATCTACATGTACAAAAAGGCTAAAAATAATAACACTCAATAACATCAACTATGAACATGGCCACAATGTGCTGACCATGTTTGGGGAATAAAACATTCCTATAACTCTAGATACATAGATAAAATAATCCATATATTCAGTTGAAAGTAAAATAAAATTCATCCTTGAATTATGGCTAAAAGTATAGCCAAATGTGCTTGGAAAATATTCGGGCAAATTTTACATAAAAGTTTAATGGGACAGAGTTGAATTATACCAGAAAACAGTAGTATTAAAAAGTGCTCAATACACTTGTGAAAAAAACAGAAATAAGAAATAACATGTAAAGCTTTTAAATTCAAAATTCACAAAAAAAGCATCAGACTCGTACATTAAAAGTATAAACGAGGAGGTGAAAAATATCACAGCCAAACTCGGAATAAGCAACAGGGTCCACATATTTTGCTGCAAGCAAACATTTCTAACCATAAAGGACCATAAAGATGAATTCCCAAATAATCCTTCCTTTCATTTAATAAACCCAACTAAAACTGAAAAGGTATTAAAGGTATAAACGAGGAGGTGAAAAATATCGCAGCCAAACTAGGAATAAGGAACAGGGTCCACATATTTTGCTGCAAGCAAACCTTTCTAGCCATAAAGGACCATAAAGATGAATTCCCAAATAATCCTTCCTTTCATTTAATAAACCCAACTAAAACTGATCTGGGCAAATAAGCCAAGAAATATTGAAAAAAAATATGCGACTTCGTAAAGAATTACCACACAGGCCAATCAATGGAAGGATACAAGTGAGTTCATTTCTTGGTTCTATAAAATCCCAAATAAAAACAAATATATATTTATAAAATATGATATTAAAAACTTTTATCCATCTCTATCTGAAAAATGTCTGCTGGTGGCTTTGTACTTCGTAAACATAACACCTGATCAAACAGAAATAATTTGACATTGCTGCAAATCAAATTTATTCCACAATGAATTAACCTGGGTTAAGAAGTTAAAAAAGACATCTTTGATGTACCATAAAGTTCATTTGATGTCACTGAGGTTTTGGAATTACTAGGCATACATATATGAAATTAACAAAATTGTACATATAAACAACCACGGCCTGTATAGGGATGATGGTCTGATGATAGTGCCAGATAACAGAAGAATAAATGCTAATATAAGAAAAGTGCTTTTCAAACTTTTCAAAAGCCTTGGCTTTGAAATAGAAATCATAATGAATAAAAAAGTTGTCAACTATCTGGACATAAAATTAAATCTGCAAGCGGACAGTTTCTCCCCATACATAAAACCCAACGCAAAATTAAATACGTGAATATTAGAACAAACCACACTGCGAACATAATAAAGCACTTCCCTAAAGGAACAGAATCTAGGTTATCCAGAGACCCTTCTAGTAGAATAATTTTTGAGGATAAAAGGAAAGAATATGAGAAGAACTTAAAGGTAGAGGGTCACAAAACCAAACTAGAATTTAAACCTTAAATTAAACAACATACGAAGAACAATTTGAGGAAAAGAAAAAATATCATTTGGTTTAACCCTGTTTTAACTTAGAGGTAAAATAGGAAAATTATTTTCAAATTACTTACTAAACACTTCCCAAAAATTTAGAATTACATAAGATATTCAATAAAAACACAGTTAAATTAAGCTACAGCTGCACTAATAATTTAGAAACAATAATAAATAGACAAAACACTAGAAATTTCAAAACTAATGCACAAAATAATATAGTTAACACTAGTAATTTATGCAACTGTAGAAATAAAAATAGATGTCCATTAGATGGAGCTTGTAAAACCAAAGCAATAATCTATAAAGTAGAATTATATTTATTAATGGTCAGAATAAAACATACATGGTATGTACTAAAGGTACTTTCAAATGAAGATGGTACAATCACAGGTTGTCATTTAAGCTATTAAGTCTTAGGAGTTCTACCAAACTAGCTAACAATGTGTGGAATTTAAAAGAAAAAACAGCAAGGATCTGATTGTATACTGGAAAATTTAAAAAAAGGTAAAGCCTTATAACAATCACAACAACATTTGCAACCTCTGCCAACAAGAAAAATTAGCATTAATGACATTTCCAGATCCAAAGAACCTTTTGAACCAGAAATCCAAAATCATGAGCCATTGCATACATACAAAAAATCCCTTTTAAGCTCATATGAGGCTGGATAAAAAAGTATGTACATTTCAATTCCACCCCTCACCAACACATTTATAATACATTTGCTTTACTTCTCCTCTGCCTTCTACTTCTTCTTCTCTTTCCTTCTTTGCATCTACCTCCTCCCTTTCTATCACACTCAATGTCATGTGTTTGTTTATTTATTTTTAAAAATAATATAGCGTTCATTAGTTTTTTTTTAATGAGGTGTTGGGAGGTCAACTGATAAAAATTGCCTGAGGATACCGTAAGGTTAAAACCAAGATAATGGAATCAACTGATCTCCTAATTTTTAAAGTATATATATATATATATATATATATGTAAGTCAAGATTCATCTTGTTTTTATTTGACATGCATTTATAGAAGATATTTATGTTATTGGTTTTGTCTGTGTGTTCAGTATTATTATTATTCATTTTGGAAAGAAATAGTCTAAACTGATGGTCAATGTGATAAAAATCCATTGTTAACTAGTCTGTTTTGTGTTGTTGAGTTCTTAGAAATGTAGACACGAGGATGAATTCTCATGTTCTCGCTTTAGGAATTTTTTTTATCACTGCTATTTTGTATCTGTGGGCATTCACTCTTAAACATGTATTCCTCACCAACAAATTTGGGAGTTCTTTTCTTATCAGAATGATGAGTTTTTTGAGCTGCCATACCTTTGTAATCACCATTAGACTCATCCAACTCTTTCTGAATCCTCTGCACTGTGTTCAGATTCACATGCAGGCTTCCAGTGTGAATGCCAAGCAGTACAGAATGCCATTTCCAAATTTTTTCGCAGAGTGAATGATGCTCTTTTTCTCACAGATGGTGCCCAACTGACCCTACTATACTGTGTAGTTAAAAAACACAAAAACAAAAAATGTACACACACAAAATTAAAAATATAGAATGATGACAATTTACCCGTTGCTGCCTCTGTGTGTGTGTGTGTGTGTGTGTGTGTGTGTGTGTGTGTGCTAAATTTAGTGTATCCTAAAACTTTACATATAAATAGATAGAAATAGACAAATAGATGCATATAAAGATATACATCATGTAATGAAAGTTGTGTGATTTTTCAACGGCATATTTTGAAAATAATTTAATAAAGTTGAAGCTTTTGTAAGTGTCTAAATGATTAATATAGCTCATTCTCTTTCAGATTCTGTTAAGTATTATTTAAAGAAAAGCCTTCATATCTACCCTGTTTTTGCTCAAATAAAGAACATAATTTTTCTGCCATTCTCTATGAATTTCACAGAGGGAATCATGCAAATGCAGTGGCAAATTCCATCAAAAGCGCATATGGCAATGGCATCATTTTTCAAAGAACACATAGTAGATGTTTGTTCCCTTTCCAAAACAGAGAGTAAGAGTCTAGAGGATTAGCCAGAAGAGGGTCATCTGAGAGGACTTGATTCTGATGCACTTGGAAGCAGCTGTTGATGCTAATGCCACCATTTATAGTTAGGATCTCTGTAGGCACTTCATCATTAGCTCGATGAATATCCATTGTGAAAGGAAGATGTTTCAGAATGTGTCAAAGGTTAGAAAGTAGGTTTTGCATGTACTGTCAACAGAGAATTGCAAATGTGTCAACTATTGGGCATCATTGCATTCCTGTCAGATTCAAGTGCCTTGTTTAGACAGAGCCATTTTCAGTGGCAAGAAGTGAATCATTTATCTCACTATTAAGTGGAGTTGTCAGTTGTGATAGAAGGCATGCTCAACAGCCGAGAATGGAACTGCAACCCCCAAGAAAGGTTCTGTGTTTATGGCAGTATATTCAGAGAAGTGTTTATTAAAAGCTGGTAAATGATAATAAAACAAACATATCTGTAGATTACTGCTAACAATTAATATGTTTTAAAGCAAAAATACAAAAAAAAAAAATTGAAAAGCAGTCAACTTTCACCATGATAACGCATGGCATCATACTGCATAAATGCACATGATCTCCTGGAAGAACTCTGCTGGGGAAAAATGTTTCATCCATGATATTCTCCAGACATTGATCTTTCCAGTTATCAGTTGTTTAGAACTTTTCAAAGCCATTTGGATTGACTTAGAATAAGTTCAAGAGAAAAGGTTGAAAATGTGTTAGTCTCTTATTTCAGCTCAAAGCCTAAAGAATTTTATACATGTGGTATTAAAAAGTTTGTTGATAGATAGGATAATGACATTGAAAACAATGGTTATGAAATTGATGATTAAATATTTCTCTATCAAACTGTTATATTGGTGTGAGTTCATTTCAAACATACTCGTCACCACTGTTATGTTCCGTGTGAGTTCATTTATCTCATCCTCATCGCCACTGTTATATTCCGTGCTAAGGGAATAAATATGTAACACCAGGTGGATACTAGAAGAAAGGTTTATTGTATACAACAAGTACAATAGGAAATACAGTACAGTTATACACACAGGTCAATCTAGTAGTGAGTGCCACTAATTGAAAGGTCGAACATGCTTGCATTGTCTCTATCACTTGTCCTCGAGTCTCTTGTAGACGGTTGACTTTATAGGTACTTACAACCTATAGTGTAATCATTCATGGGGGTGACTGGTTATTCCATTACATCACAAACAGAACTATTAGACAGAACTTTCATTATAGACCCATTACAATATATCCTTTTATTATACAAGTCAATATTTTCTCAATAAAATATATATTTTCCAATAAATGTTGGTCATATTTATAGGATATTTTTATATGGCAAATATGCCATTTGAATTTCACTTTATAAGATCTCTTTTTATTAGAAATATTTACGATGACTTATTTGATGATCTGTCTATATTTCTGAGATGAGGTATTATGTACACTATTTACATTATTCAGACTATTGTTCTCATCTTTGTTGCCATATTTATTATGTTTCAGCCGTTGTATGCTCCGGCCTTCTTCAAGTGGTTTATTTAGTGTGAGTTCAATACCCGGTTAAGGCAGTGGAGAACTTGGAGAGGGGAATTAACAGGAGATAACTGATAACTGACATCCATTAAACATGGCACGTAGAACTAGAACAGTTTACCCCAGTGAGTGAAATAAAGGGTTCAGTTCGACATTCAAACCACCTGAAGAAGGCTGGAGTGTACAATGGCCAAAACGTTATAATAAATATGGTGACAAAGATGAGGACAATAGTCTGAATAATGTAAATTATTATTTGATGATGTGAGAATATTTTGATGCAACTCAGAGGGTTACTTGTTATATTGTTAATAAATGTATATAATAGTATAGTTACTGATAGTGATTTTTTAATTTTACATATATAAAGCTTATCAAGGGTCGTAAGAAAGATATAATCTCAAAAGAGAAACAAGATATTGTAAATCTATTAAGTGATTACATAACTTTGTAAAATGTTTAAGTTGAACAGAAATCACAGACCAATGAAAAGGGAAAGTAAAAAAAAAACAAAAAGCTGGTAAGATAAAAAAAACGAAACTAGCTTAAGAAGATAAGAACAGAAAAAAAAAAATAAGGCCTGAAAAGTGATTTGAGAAAATTTAAATTGAAAGAGTAACAAGTGGGTTAAACAGAAGAAATATTTTAAAAAGTTGGTGTTGTGAAAGTAAAAAGAGAGAAAACATGCAGAATGTTAAAGAGACTGATTAAAGACATGAAAGCAAATAAAGTACCACTTTTAAGTAAACATCAGAAAGGGGAAACAAGTTGGGTGAAAAAAGTACAGGGATACTTCACAACGGTACTCTTAACTGAAGGAGGCTGTCATTTGTAATTGTTATCAGTGGAATATTTCAATATTTTCAAAGTAAGTGAATTGAACATGGATTCAATACATGTTTATTTACTGAAGTAACATAGCTCATAAAGAAGACTTTAATCTATTGTATAAAACCCATGGTATGAGTATGCTATCTTTGGCTGATCCATACCACTGACTTTTTGTACTAAATTTCACCCAATATATGGCTTCAGAACCACTCAAGGTGGTTACAGTCAAAATAGTAAAATATATATTTTTCCTTTCAGAGTATACTAAATTGTTTAGTTTCAGTTTTTATTTGTGGAAAGGTTTTATTTTTTTCTGTAAGTCTAACATTTTTTGAATGATATTTTTTTTTTAATCAGTTTTTCTTTTTCTTTTTTTTACAACAGCTTTTATTGGTGATGAAATTTTTTCCAAAACATTCCTCAATTTTTAGAGTTGATACCATGGATGGAGTGAGTAAGGAACAAAGTTTTAAGGAAAATTGAAAAAGAATGGTCATTTATACTCAGGAACAGAAAGAGAGAGATGAAATTTTGTGGATACATTATGAGGAAGAAGGACTCGGAGAATTTGACACAGTGGGTGTAATGTTAAAAAGACAAACATTATTATGAGCTACAGCAATAGAAGGTAGAACCAAGATTTTCTACGTCCTGAAGGGACACTGCACATAGAAGAAGTATCATCATTTGACCACACCCCAAAGCTGGCATGGCATTCAGATATTATCAAACTAAAATTGTGTATTCTAATTGCAACAGTGTCTACCAGATGTAAGTGAGACAGGTTACCATTTGAAATGGTCTTCAGTAGAAAATTTCAACATTTTCAAAATAATTGAATTAACATATAAATGGATTATATATATATATATATATATATATATGTGATAGAAATTATTAGGAGGATTTGAGATAATCATAATTATGTAATTCATTGAGTCTAGAAGAAGCCTCAACAGAATGCAGAAAGCACTGGACAGCCATTTTGTCCTATATTTGGGACTCATCAGCAGTGCATATCCACTACCAAGAATTGAAACCTGGACTGTTACAATATGAGGCAAACATCATACCAACTGTACCAATGGACCTCAGAGATGAAGAGGTAATGAATTAGACTTGATAGAGCGCTGCTCAATCACATATTCCGTGGTGAAACTCATCAAGTTTCCCTTATCCATTGGACTGTAACTCCACGAGCCATGACTACTATCTCCAAGCCACTCCAACTGGAGCATTAGAAGCCAATTCAAGCAAAGATATACAAGTGATAGAAATTATTAGGAGGATTTGAGATATTCATAAATAAGTAATTCATCGAGCCCAAATGAAATCTCAACAGAATGTAGAAATAACTGGATATTTCATCAAATGTGGCATTGGTAGAATGGAATCTTTTCTGATACTGTTGTGTCAGAAACCTACCACCCCTCTGGAAGATGAACTTGTCTGCGGACAAAGACTTTAAATAGTGGCATGTCGGAAGACAGAAAGACCGAGAAGTTCTTTGCTGAGCTAGTTATTGACTACTCAGGCGATTTCTGTACCTTTTACCAACCTATTAAAACCCTTTTTATTGTTACGTGTTATTTGGCGTTTGTCTCTACTAACCCCAAATCAACATCATAACAGATACAATCACAGTTAAGATGGGCTGGTCATGTCATAAGAATGAGTGATGATCGTATGCCAAAAATCCTCATGTATAGCCAACTTTTTCATGGTAAACATAATGTAGGCAGTCCTTGGTTATGCTTCAAGGACAAACTCAAATACAATTTAAATGCTGCAAATGTCCCTATAGAGGAGTTTGAGCTCGCTGTTGAAAACTGAGCAAACTGGAAAAACACCTGCCGCCGAGTTATAACTAACTTTGAAAAGAATCGTCTAAACCATCTGAGAGAATTAAGAATCAACACTAAATCTTGGGCCAATATATCAGCCCATATGACAGTTAACCCTTCAGCATGTCCTTCATGTGGATTTGTTTACAAATTCCATGCAAGATTGATGTCTCATACAAAACAAACATAAAAACTGAACTGAAAGACACTCATACGTCAAAAACGATGGAAGAGTCTATCATATATATATATACATATGCAAAATATATAAATATATATACATAGGTGCATGCACATACATATACATTTTTTGAATAAAAAATTCCAAGAGGATAGAATCCAGGTAGAGAAACTTTTTGAGAAACTTGTTATCATTAGTTTATAGTGGTGTTGTCTCATTTTTTGAACTGGGTTATTTTCTTGTACTTGCATGAGCTTCCTCAGAACAGATGATAGTGTGATGTATTGTATGCAACATGTGATGCAACTGGCTGATAAAGAGACTCCCTGGAGGAGAAATGAGACACATCATATCCCTATGGCATCCTGTGGTTGAAGAGCCAAAGAAGAGTTTATGCTCTTTCCTTTTATGCTGTTTTATAAAATGCAATCCAGCAGACCATTAGGAAAAGTCTTGTGGGAGACAAGGTGGGGTTGATTTAATAGAATTTTTAATGATGAATGCAGAGCTACATATGAAAATATAAGGAAAAATTTTATATATATATATGTATATATATATATATATATATATATATATGGTATAAAATGACAATTGTAAAAAAAATCTTATTTTATACCAATCTGTCTTGTCCACAGAATTGATCTGGGAATTTAACTATATATATATATATATATATATATATATATATGGAGTCAACTAAAAACATGAAAAGAAGGTAGCTAACAAAACCCTACTAATTCAAAATGTGCAAAAAAAAGAATGGTCAAATATCTTAACAAAAACCAGAAGTAAGAAACCCATATTAGGAAACGAAACCAAGACAAAGATGTAATAATAATAAGGAAGCTGTCTTGAGGCACTGAACTAAAACCATTACTCTGAGTTTCACACCAAGAGTAATCATCAGATGATTCCAATTAGGATCATAATTGTCTGATGATATTTTTGAAGTACCGTTTACAATTGTGCATACACCCCAATCACACTTATAAACCATTTACAATTGCATTTGCACCCCATTTACAATACCACATACACCTGATACAAAAGTGCACTTACAAATCATATACAATCACACACATTTACTCAATTTACAATAGAACTTACTTGCGGAACAGTGCCATAGCCTGTTCAACTGTAGAACTCTCTGCCTCAAGAGGAACCCAGATAAGGCTTTGCCAAAGGGCAAAGCTTCATCTGGGAAGGTAGACAGACCCTGAACCTGTTTATGTGGGTTCTAAGGGAATATTTTTGGCTGAGCCTATAGGCTCAGAGAACCCACAGTAAACTCGACCTCGTACCACATACCTCCTTCGTGGAGGGTGGGGGGCTGTTAAATATTAATAGAACTTACATGCTATTTACAATTGAATTTACACCCCATTTCTAATTCCAGTTCACAATAACACTTACAAACCCTCTCCAATAGCACAACCAAAATCCTTAAAATGGATTAACTGAAAGCATTTGGAATGAACTATCATTTGGACAGTTTCTACAAGCACTAAATCTAAAATGAAATCTCTTGTTCACCTGCAAAAAAAAAAATACAATAAAAAACTAAACAGAAGTACCTTGTCAGTCAATTTTAATGAGATATATATTAGAGAGAGATTCCATGCCAAATACGCAAATATATATGTATGTATTGATGTAAACTGCATCTGTTCCTGAGATTTTTTTAATAAATCAATGGCATTATTATTCTAAGTAACTGTTTTTTTCTTTTTTTCCTCAGTGTACTGCTTGTTGTCAACACCTGCTAGAATTTCTGAGAGTTTAGTTTAAAGATACATGAAAAAGAAAGAAATATTCTTTCTTTCTTTTTTATTATACATAGTGACTACAATTGTTCCAAATTAAACTGAATGTGTGGGTAGTTTAACAGTGGCTTGGAAAGAGAAATTAAGCCAAGTTTGAATTCTAACTGAATTTGTTACATTTATTTTTGCACAAATACCATTGTGAAAGGCATGAATCCATCTGTTTTGTCTCAAGCTATAAGTTTAATAGTAGGGAATAATGAGCTCTCTAGCAAACCAGTCTAAACCAGTCTAAGAGAAGGACAACTCTGAATTCAAAACCAGCCTGAAGAGAGATGGACTCCATCAAGCTACCTTGCCTAGACACACCCAATGCTGCTATGACTGTGGTATATGTGTTGCTCCAATGACCTTACAGAGTTAGGGCATTCATGTATGTGAAGATAGGGAAAAATAATCTATGTTCAGATTATTTATTTGAATTTTATTTTATTTTTTGAATTGAATAAATATTAACCCTTAATATTAACCATATTAATCCATGCTCCTCAAAAGCTTCTGATCAGAGGCCTTGCTGTTGGACGTAGTTTATTGTCTTACCCAGGACATCCAATAAAGTAACACTGAAGTGTATAAATATATGGAACCTAATATACTCATCATATCACCCAATCTAATAAAGGTATATTCACTGTGTTGTGCCAGACCAATTTTCTTGCCAAGATACATTTTGCACATTTATAAATCTATCATTCATCTGTGCATTGAATATTGCTGCCTTATCTGGTCTGGCGCTCCTACTATATATCTTGAGAGTCTTGACAGTATGCAATGAAGGGTCTGTGATATTATCGGTCCTGACCTGGTATCTTGACTTCAGTAACTTTACCATCACCGTGAAATGGCTTTCCTCTATCTTTTCTATAAATATTTTCATGGCAATTGTTCTAATGAGTTCTTATTGTTACCTCAACTGCATGGATTTAAGAATACTACTAGATTGGTAACTAAGTCACATCATTTTACTGTTGAAATAGCTAGATGCAACTATATTTTCTATTCTGTTAGTTTCTTTTCTCACCTTTTTCACCTGTGATAAGTATCATTGAGCTGTATTATTGCTACTATTAGATAGATATTACTATTATTATATAGATAGATAAATATTACTATTATTATTATTATTATTATATATAGTTAGATATAGAAGGTGGTACTGAAAACTTCTATGCCAAACTCACACTAAAAAATGTCAGGTTTTTATTTTGGAAGGGGTTCTTCATTAATCTAAAGATTTTTCAGCATTTCCTCATTTATATGTGTAAATCTCTCTCTCTCTCTTTCTCTCTATGTGTGTGTGTGTGTGTGTGTGTGTGTGTGTATATATATATATATATATATAATATGTGTGTGTACGGCTGTGTGTAATTTTTATATTCATAAGCATATATATATATATATATATATATATATATATATATATATATATTACTGCACAGAAGTAAAGATGGAGCTAAATAAACAGCAAAACATGTTAAATTTATAAAAGTCTTCTTGTTCTGTATTTAATCTTTTTGTCAGATTAAATCTATGCTTCTCTTAATATTGCTCAAATTGAATTTTAATTGTCAACATATGGTTCTACTCATCAAATTATGTAAGTATCAGCTTTAGAAAGGAAATGCAGAAAATGCACCAAATCTGCTCTCATGAGACTTCAAATTTGACTTTAAATATTGCTTAAATTGAATTTTAATTGTCAACATATGGTTCTACACATCAAATTATGTAAGTATCATCTTTAGAAAGGAAATGCAGAAAATGCACCAAATCTGCTCTCATGAGACTTCTAATGTGACTTTAAATATTGCTTAAATTGAATTTTAATTGTCAACATATGGTTCTACTCATCAAATTATGTAAGTATCAGCTTTAGAAAGGAAATGCAGAAAATGCACCAAATCTGCTCTCATGAGACTTCTAATGTGACTTTAAATATTGCTTAAATTGAATTTTAATTGTCAACATATGGTTCTACTCATCAAATTATGTAGGTATCAGCTTTAGAAAGGAAATGCAGGAAATGCACCAAATCTGCTCTCATGAAACTTCTAATGTGACTTTAAATATTGCTTAAATTGAATTTTAATTGTCAACATATGGTTCTATGGTTTTGGTTAGGGATTATGTGTTAGGGTTGTCGGGCTTATATATATATGTACTGGGTATAACAGCAAATTTGTCCAAATTGTGTAAAAGCATAATTGTTCAGCCCCAAAATGTTTAACATGTATAAACCACTAATGTAATTGAGTTTCTTTTTTCCAGGTTTTCAGATAAGATGTTTTACCATCTTAACATCATTTGTCATAAGAATCACTGAAAAACTCTTTATCCAGCTATAAAGAGAACAGGTTAAAATCCTTTTTTTTGTCAGCCCCACTGTCTTTCTAACTGAGCAACCATGAGAGAAAAAAAGATCATTCAGGCCTTCAGCAATGGTACCAACATTCATACTCTGGCTTCCATCTTCAAAGTCGATTCAAGAACCATCAAGAGAACAGTGAATAAATTTAAAAAAGAGGGAACAGTAGAGAGGAAAACTGAACCAGGAGGTCACAACAGCAAGAGAGGTCATCATTTTCAATGTAGAGATAAAGAGATCAATTTCAGCTATGTCCAAAGAGCATTGAAAAAGAGACTTGAAAATGAGATTGTCTGTGAAACCTCTGAATCACCTTGTTACTCCAAGACAGAAAGTTAGAAGGTTAGAGAGGGTGTATGTGCATGTCTACATGCGTGTACGTATGTGTGAGGAGGTGTAGATTTGTTTGGCAGTGCAGACAGCCAATCCAAAAAGAGTCAAGAACACCCCAACCTGCCCCTTGTTTAAAGAACATCACCACATACAGTCTCAACACTGAAATAGAATTACAATTGTGTATGTATGTATGCTCAAATGAATGGGTGTGTATCTGCACCTAATCTCAGATTGTTTATATGGGTGTGTTTCTGTGAACTAAAATGTGTACACCTGTATATATTTAACACAAAGGCATATTGAAAAATTCTTAGCCTGACCAAAATGCCCTCCCCTACAAAAGCTTCCTGATATTTAGCCAGATTTTGGGAAGCAGGTTTGGCTGAGAACTTTTTCAGTATCCGTTAGTAGTGATGAGAGTAATTATTAAATCAACAATTTTTTTTTTTTTTTAAATAGTCTACAGCTAATTGATTTATTGAAACATCTGATATGCAAGAGGGGAGAATTGAAAAGTTCTGAGCACAACCAAGAAGGATTTTATAAAAAAATATGATTTTGAAAGTAGTTCTGTCTGGGAACTTTTCAGCAACTCCTCATAAATGCAAAAAAAATTTCTGTTTAATAAAACAGAATAATAATTTTCTGAATTAAATAAAAATAATTTAAATTAGCAGGTGAACTGTTCAAATCAATTCATATATATATATATATATATATATATATATATATATATATATATATATATATATATATATATATTTATAAAAGTGTGTGTGTGTGTGTGTGTGTGTGTGTGTGTGTGTGTGTGTGTAATGAATGCATGGCTGCAATTTTCGACAGATTTGCACCAAAATTTACATGCACATGCTCCAAGTTAGCGGAAAGGCCAAGACTGACTTTGCATTTCCCAACTACCATTGATAGTGAAAATAATCGATTTTTTCATGCTTCTACGGCAGTTTTCATGTAGTTTGCGGCCATTTTGTACTGGCCAGAGTGAGAGCCAATAGCTGGCTGCCATGAATAGGCAGGAAGATTCTATTGGCCAGCATGAGAGTCAACAGCTGACTGACACGAATGTTAACTAGCATGCTAGCATGCAAAAAAATCGATAGCTGCATTCGTCACAAGTGGGAAAAATTTAAATCTGCATGGCACTTTACTCCAATTGGCTCATTTGCTTGCTTAAACTCAACGTTGATTCTGATTCCGCAGAACTGGGTTGGGTGTGAAAAAGTATTTGTTGTTAACATTCTTTTTTCATTTGGTTTTTCCAGTTATGAGTCCTTTTTTAAAGCTGATCGTTTTGTGTTCATTTTGTTTAGTTCTTTTTTTGTAACAGATTTAATGTTTAGTATAGAGCTTAGAAAAAATTTGCAGTGTGAGATAGGCAAGAAGTAAGGCATGTAACAACATCATCACGGCAAAGGGCACTCCTTTAAAGGCAAGGAAGGGCAAAAATATTTTAAGTCAAGTGATAACCATTGCTGTATGAGTCGTATGATTTTTGAATCAAGCACGGGCAACGCTGGGCCATGCTGCTAGTATATATATATATATATATATATATATATATATACATGTGTGTTTAGATTTTGCTCTAATGTAATATTTTGTTTTATTTTATAATATTGTACAAGCCAAGATACAGTGTTATTGAAGGAACATGTTAAATGGATTCCTATTAGTTGTTATTTATTTTTCTAGTTTATTGCAAGTAGATGTAATAAAGTGAATTTGAAATTTGGAATTTTAATTTTAGATAAAAATAATTTGAGAATCTTGTCAAGAATAATTATTTCATATGATCAATGGGGATTTTGAAAATAAATGTCGAAAGTAATTACCTTCAAATTGAATCAAAAAGAAAAAAAATATTGTACATATCATTATTTCTGGAAATTATGAAGTTGCAAGCTAGATTTTCATTTATTGACAAGGAAAAACAGAAAACGAACTTGAGTCATATTTAAAAAAACAAAAACAAATGTATCCAGATTTTTTTTATGTTCTATCCTGTTATCGGTTATTTTTATAAAATGTTTCCTCACACTATTTACTTTATTTACATTTGGACTAATTTCCTCATTTTTGTTGTTGCTATCATAATGTTTCAATCATTGTACCACCAGCATAATAATAACTAAGCTGTTGTACTAAAGGATTAAGGCATTACTTTGTGAATTTGGTGATATAGTAATTATGAGTTCAATACCTGGGCCAGGTAGTAGAGACAGTGTCAGTGGAAACAGGGTGAGTGATAACTGAGCAGTAATTAAAAAAAAAAAGAACTAGATGACATATCCCAATATGTGATGAAAATGATTAAATAAAAGGTTTAGTTAAAAATTTCCTGAAGAAGGCTGGAGGGTACAATGGTTGAAACATTGTAATAACAGCAACAAAAATGAGGGCAACAGACCAAATGTAAATAGTATATAATGATAACTCATCATCTGAGAAATTCAGGCCGAATTTGCTTAGCACAAGATCAGTGTGCATAAATAAGAAAGCAGGCAAAACACTCTCCAATGGCTACTTTGTTGCTCCCATAACTGACCTCAAAAGAATACAATTGTCATATACAGATCATTTCTTTTTAAGCTGATTAAATTGTGATTTGGGATGTGTGGTTAGCATAGAGGTTATGTGCATGGAAAGTGGAAAGAGAAAACTGAGTTCAATTTCCAACCTAGTTTATTGCATTCACTTTCATGTGAATGCCCTTGAGAAAGACATGAATTAATTATGGGTTAAATAGCTAGGAGACTTAGTTCTGTAGCCTTGGTTGGCAGCCAGTCTAGAAAAAGAATTACTCTGAATTCAAAACCATGGAGAAGGGAATGGGAAATCATTCTACTATCTTGCACAAGAAATCATAGCAATTCAAAGATAATATAGAAAAGGAATCAGTGAAAGTCCATGATTGCCTACATCCTGAAGGGTTGTTACATAGTTAATTAATCGATGGGTTAAATTGCAGGTTAGGACGGACTTTTTAGCCTAAGTTGGCAGTCAGTCTAGGATAAGAACAATTTTGAATTAAAAACTGTAGAGACAGGAACAGGTAATCACTCTACTATCTTTCTCAAGAAGTTCATGCAATTAAATGATAAAAAAGAAAAGGAATCTGTGGAGATCATGATTGCCATGATTAAAAAAAAAAAATTATGATTTAATACTCAATATAATAAAAAATAAAATATTGTGATATAATACTCAACATAATAAAAAAATAAAAATTGTGATATAATACTCAACATAAAAAAATAAAAGATTGTGATTTAATATTCAACATAAGTTTATGCAAAACAATTTTCTATGTTTAATAGAAGAAATAAATTCAAAACATTTCTATGAAGGTTATTAAATTTTAAGAATGACTATTCTTTTATGGGTCAAGCAGTATATGCAGATATATGAAAGTGGGTTGGGCTGATAACTTTTCACACACTCACAGTGAAAGAAAATTAAGTTGCAACACATGAATATATATTTCAATTTACTTAAGAGTAATGGTGAGATTAGCTGTTTCTATACAGGAGACTTAACTTTATTGTTGGTTGAAATATATAAAATCTTAGAACAGTTTTTCAGGAAATTAGCATTCTCAAGTTCACTGTTATCACTCTAATATTAATTCTTATAGTAAAAATAAATTACAATGCATTCCAATAATAGTCATCTACAATGCATTCTTGCATTAAAGTCATTAACAATAAATTCCTATATTACAATTGCTTGACACACATTCCCGCAGTAAAATCATTCACAATACATTCCAATAGTAAAAACATTTACAATGCATTTCTATGGTAAGATTAACCATTTCCCTACAGGAAGTATCCTGTATTCATTGACCAAACATTTAACATTACCGTTGGTTGAAATTTATAAAATCTTTTTCATAAAAGAATTTTTCAGGAAAGTAGACTTCTCAGGTCCACTAACTCTTATAGTTACTTCCAGTCATAATGGTAGTTTTCTTCCAAAAGTCAATGTCTTCCTAATTATTTTCCCTTCTAGTTTGATGAGCTACTCATTTTTGTTGTTGTTGTTACTGTTGGAGGTATTCAAGCAATGTATTTTTTGTTATTTTGGTAAAACTTTTTGCTTGTGATTTTGTAGCATCAGTCTACAAAATCTGATGAATGATTTTCTTTTTTATGACCTAAAGGGTTAATTGACTTTCTAATCACTGATATGATATACCTGCTGTCTGTAAATTATGATTTAGACATTTCTGAATAAATTGGATGCCATGCACAACATCCATATCAGAATTTAGATTTGATGAGGCTATTTAAGAACAGGACTCAAGTTATCAGGTTAATATTTTGGTTTTGTACCATCTTAGAGTGTTGGACTAAAGAAACCCTAGCAAAACCTCTTTTGTATTCAATTTCCTATATTAAATTTATGAGGTGAGGTATTGTAATTATTTACATTATTTGGACTGTTGCTCTCACCTTTATTGTCATGGTCATAACGTTTTGGTTGTTGGTTTGATCCAGTGACTTCGCCCAAAGAGTTGTGAGTTCAATACATGGTTACGGCAGTGGTGAACAAAAACTTGAAGAGGTGAGTCAAAGGGAGATAAATGAGACATTTGGAAGAGACATGGCACGTGGAACTAGAACAATCTACCCCAGTGGATGAAATAAAGGGCTCAGTTTGAAATTCCAGTCACCTGACGAAGGCTGGAGTTTACAACAGCCGAAACGTCATGAACATAGCAATAATGATTTTGACAACTGTTTGAATAATGTAAATATATTAAATTTTTTACATTTGAGCCATACCCTAAGGTATTTGAAGTATTTTGAATTTATTAATTTTATATTCTATATTTTTATGATGGATTCGGGGTATGTACCATTACTACTTCCATTATAGCTGAATCCCACTAAATGGTTACATATACAAATCAATACATGCACAGGTTTCAAAATAAGAGACACATGAACAATATTGGAGAATATGATATATAAATCTCTATATATCAGAACAATGTTTTTCAAATAAATAACAACCCATTTGGAAAAAATTTGCATAATTTTGTTTCATCCTCAAGAATTTTCAATCAGACTACTGTAATGTTTTTTGAAATGGAAATAAGGGTCGGAATTTCTGATTTAATACAGGTCCTAAGATAAAAGATTTAAAAAGGCCTCCATAAATCACATAGTTTTATAAACTAAAAAACATATTTATTTGTAGGAGGAAAAACATGTTGGAGTAATGGATAGCACATATATATTGAAATGGGGAGGCATGGTGGAGTAATGGATAGCGGCTTTGATTGAGGAATCGAAGAGCCGAGTTCAAATTCCAGTCGAATCCATTACATTCACTTACGTGCTAATACCCTAGGGAAAGGTGTGAATCCTCTTCTTCTCTCTCCAGCTATAGGTAAATAGCAGGACAGACTCAGTTCTATAGCCTTGTTGGGCAACTGGTCTAGGAGAAGGAAAACTCTGAATTCAAAACCTGTGGAGGGTTGTTTGGGAACCTTGTGGCACGTAGTGCACCAGGTCTCTGTAATCGGCCCTTCAAAAAGCGTGGATGGTCCTGCACGAAACCTTCACCACTATAATCAAATCTCATGTGCTATACATGCGGGTGGGGACTGCTTGTGAATTCCAAATTCCCATGAAACTCCAATATTGGAGCCAGCTCAACCCATCCTGGGTGAATGCCATTACAAGAACAAGAACAAGATACTAGTATGGAGTCTTGGTGAGTCGTGCAAATAAAGGATATCAACCGAGAACATGCAACATGGAAACACTAGCTGGAAATAAATATAGAAGGAACTGAAGGCACATATGAACATTGAGAGAGGCTGATCATCAGTTCCAACCCAGAACAACATTAATCAAGAAATAACCAATCGCAACTGAGCAGCCACTGTCACATGATCCACAATCAGATTCTAACAGAACTGTGACCAGCAGTGGTTGTGTAATCAACAAACCAGCATGTCACATAAATATATGGTTAACATAATGTCAAATGAACGTGAAGGTAGTCTACCCCTACTCACAAAAGTTAAATCCCATTAAGTTAATTAGTAATACTAACTTATTCAAGAGAGCTGATGTGATGTGTTGAGTAAATAAAAACCTCATTATTTCCCTTAGCTCATTCCTTTATTAACCAATCAGAATGGTAATAAATATTCACTGTGGGTTAGTTGTCTCTTTGTTCATAATGGCACCCCATTGATTCAAATGTTAATCATGTTTGACTTATTTCTTTAAACATATACAACAACATCATTACAATTTCAGTGTGGCCCTCTTCTCTTGACACTTTAAGTACATGCTTATTTTGCTTGAATAGTTAATCCAGCTCTAGATACCCTATACTGAAAGATCTTTGTTTTATGGGATCAATTATAAAAATTCAAATATACTTTAGAAATAACAGAATAAAAGACATGTGAAAATTTTGGAAATTTTAAATTTTAAAATTATAATGTTAGGAGTTGTGCCACTTTACAAGATATAACCAATAAATAAAATAATACAAATGAATAAAAAAATTTCTAAAAATCCATTTTCCCATGACCAAGTTGCAAAAGAACTACACTATAGTTTTCTGGTCACATGAGTTAATTTATGATCCCACTTCCAGAAAGGACAGAATTTACCTTTTTCTCCTCTTGGCTTCAAGATGTGAACCATGCAATAATAGCTAGATTCCATCTTTTCCCTTTTCCACAGGTGACAGAACTTTTTTCCCTTACTTCATTGGATGTGTTTAGCAGCTCTGCTCATGTTTGGCCAGAGAACTCATCGTGAAGCTGACATGAGCTCAACCTGTTTAACCTGTTCATATTCTTATATTCCATAAAGCCTTTTAGAACCAGAGAAGAAAAATGGAAATTTTGGTCTTCTCAACTCAGCACAAAGCTGAATGGGGCAGTTGACCATATTTACCCATCTATCCTTAATTCCCAGAAATCATCAGACTTATGCAAGAACCAAAAGGAAAATGGACATACTCAAGAGAGATTTAGCTTTTCAATGACAGTTAACATAACTGAAATAATTTATTCTTATTGTACTGGTTTTTTGGTATGCTTCTTTCTTCTTTGTTTCCATGTTGTGTTTGTACCTTTACCTAAAAATTAACACAAAATCTACAATTTGTTAAATTTACTGAAATTGATTCTCAATGATCCCATCCAAAACAGGTCAAGTTCTGTCATACTTTCTTACTGTTCCTCTTGTGGATCACCATTTAAAGGTTTTTGTCCATGCATACAAATTAGTGATATTTTAAAAGTCACTAGAAATACTTTAAACGCAATTCCCTGTTATATCTGGAAATAGTGGCTCCGACCAGGCAGGTGAGACATTGTGACCTATTAACCACAGGTAGGTTGAATTCCTTGGTCTCATTCCACCACACTATCCTTTGATCTTGTGATTACGAAAGTGCATTTGACCATTGTGTGCAGATCTTTTCTAAACATCCTCATCATAGTGTTAAAAAAAAAATATTTCAAAGATACAATGAATAAATTGGAGAATATATGATTTAAACAGAGAAAAATGAAATTCCCTTGACAAAATGCAAAGGCATTTTACCTCTCTGCAAACAAAACACTCCACTGGAAAAGTTAGCATGATGGTGATAAGTTTTAAACAATAAAGCTACGTTGACAAGACTGTCATTATAACAGATAATTTTTCAATAAATCACCTGAAATAAAAAAAACAAAATTTCAAATTATTTAAAGCATATAAAATCAAAATTAACAATTTACTATTAGAAAACTAGAGATCAGGTATATTGCAATGGAAAGTTTATCTTTATGCAAATTATTTAAATTCTAAATCCAATTATTGTTAGGATGGATATATTACAAAGGTGTCTTAATAATCAGGCATACAAATTTTTTCCTCATATGCTATAAAAAAGGGGCTTTAATAAAACAGTTTTGGTTTAACATTTTACCTAATTGTCTCCCTGGACCGGATTTGAATAATTCATGAATTTTCTGTCTTTGGTAAAAGTGTCCAATAAAAAAATTTGTAGTTTTTTTTTTTTAATTGAATAAAGTCTATGAAATGGTATATGAGTGGTTATAAATTTCTTAATTCATTTCAGGTAGATTGGAAAATCATTTAATATACTGAAAACTGCAAAATTAATATCTAACTTAAATTCTGTGTGTGTGTGTTACTAAATCATCTAAAAATACATTGAAAATTTGCCCCCCCCATCATCTATAGACACCTAACAGTGTCAAATTGAATAACATTGTTCTTCTTCTATAAAAACATATAAGAATATATATATGAATATATATATATATCTATATAGACACCTAAAGTGTGTGTAGTTGAATAACACTCCCTCGTCTATGAGACACCTAAAAATTTAAAAATATGTTCTCTCGTCTACAAGACACCCAAGAGATGGGTAATTTAATAACCCAACTCGTCTATCAATAGTGGAAATAATCAATTTTTTTCATCGTCTTGAAACACAGTTTGGGTATGTAGTTAACAACCCCCCACGTCTATGAGACACCTAAGAGTGGGTAGTTGAATAACACCCTCCGTCTATGAGACACGTAAGAGCAGGGGTATTCTAATAACACCCCCCACGTCTGAGAGTCAACACCTGAGTGGGTAGTTGAATAACACCCTAGCATGACACCTAAAAGCAAAAAAAAAATTTAAAAATAGCTCCTCTCGTCTACAAGACAAGTAGGGAAAAATTTAAATAACACCCCAATTGTCTATGAGACACCTAAGGGTGCTTAAACTCCCAACGTCTATTGACATTCTGATAACCACAGAACTGGGACACCTAAGAGTGGGTAGTTTTGAATAACATTTTTTTTCATTTGAGACACGTAAGAGTGGGTAATCTAAAAATATGATTTTTGTATGAGATTTTAAGAGTGGTTCTTTTTTTGAATAACACCCACCATCTATGAGACACCTAAGAATGAAAAATTTTTAATCCCCAAGAAGTAAGACATGTAGCAACATTATCAGCACACCCAAAGTCTAATCCTTAAAAAGTCAAGGAACACCCAGAATTTATTTTTAACTCCCCTCGTCTATGAGACACTGTAATGAGTGGGTAATTTAAGAACAAAATGAAAAAGGAAATCCTATATGATGCAATTCAATCTTCAAAATTATTTCTTCAAATTAAATAATGCTTTTATTGATGAAATTATATATATGTCAATGTAAGCACTTCAGCATGGTGTAATGATTAGCAAACTTGTCTATATAGATCAATTACCACTGTGTATATTGTTCAATCCTCATTCAGTGCCCCACACTTGAATAATTACTAATTATTTCTGAATCAAAAATAAAAAGTTTTTATTTGTCATTCCCAACTCAGCACAAAAATTACTTGAGATACAAATTATTTATCCGTTCATATCCTTACTTTCCAAAAATCATTTCAGGAACCAAAAGGAAAGCAGAAATACACAAGAGAGCTTTTATTTTTCAACCAAAATTAAGCTACATTTAGTAAAATGTTTTTTATATATATGCAGGGGAGGGTATGAGAATATAAACAGACATTGACTATAATTAAACATTGGAGAGAAAATAAAAGAAGATGCAGAGGTGCTTGTTTTTAAATTTCTGTTTTGTCCAATGTGTCTAGATATACAGCATTTTCCGATTTCATTCAACTTCTTACTGTTTTGTTTTTATTCTTGTTGTATTTAATATCCAATCTCTGATGGTCATTTTTTGTCATGGTGGAAGGGCTTGTCTTGGTCCAATAATGGCAGAGTGATTATTGTACATATGTATCAAAAATAATTGAAAATAAACTAAGACAAAACAACCCCAAATTATAAAAAAAGTGGAACAAGCAGATGACATTTACAACAGATCTCAACGTTTAACCCAACAAATAAGGAGGGTTATGATTATAAACATTACCACTCTGTAACAGTCAGCAGCAGTCCATAACTGGATTCTGCATATCTCATTGCATTTTACTAAAGAGTGAAGCCCATGAAATCAACTGTGTGGGTCACAGAGTTCGGGAAGTTGAGGTCCATTTTATACAATTCAAATTTTCTTAAACTCTGATTGTCTTTACCAGTTCAACCAATTTTGGCAAAGCCAAATAGTGATAGGAATGGATGAAAACAGGTTTTAAAGAAACTGGAAGCTTTTCCTGGACTTGCACATTGGCAATGAATCTAGCCATCAATATAATCATAGACAAAGCAATTAGCAAAGAAGAAATTAAATTCTTTTTTACAGGATTTTAGAAAATAATAAACTTTAAAATTATTATTTTTTACAATCAATTTTTTTCTCTTGTTTGATACCATAACCAGTTCAACCATCTTTTTGCCTTTTCCCTTCTTCTCCTTCTTCCTGTTTCCTTCTTTTAGAACTCATTTCCTTATCGAAAGAAAATTCTTTCCATTTTTATGTATCATTGACAGCCAAAATTGAGAAAATTTTAAAGATAATCTTGCCATTTGTAATCTTACTCCAAGAATAAACTATTTTAAATAACTGACCAGACAGAAGCTGACATAATTTAATATTTAAACAGTTTACATGCAAGACAAGTTCGAATTTTTCAAAACAGGTTGGAGGTAATAATTTTATTTGTGATTATATTCTATTGTTTCAAAAATACATGCAACCCTGGGCTTCTTTGCCGCCTTCTAGTAGTTCACAACAGGGATAAAGGTGGCAATGCCACCAATTATAATATTAAACATTGTAAGCTGTGCCATTTTGGTTCTGTTAAAGAAGATGAAATCCATGTTGCAAATTTACCATGGAAGACCTCTCAAGTTAATGCATTTTAAATGCATATTTCTTTTTCAATCATGAATGTGTTCCTAAATAAGGTGATAAATACACTAAACCAGGGGTTTACACATAGTGAATGTATAATGAGAAAATAATCCAAGGAGAAGTGAGGAAAAGGACATTAATGAAAGGGATTCAAGGAAACAAAAGAGTGCACTAATGAGCCCAATTTAAATTTTGAAGACATGATATGGAATCCCTACCAGTCTGCATGATGCTTTCTTAATAACAGGTAGGCATAAATTGTGAGAAAACTATGCCTTAATAAATTGATTTAAAAAAATAAGACTACATTCTTTAAGATGAATTTATATTTAGACGTTGTCTATATCTCTGAGATGATTATTATGATTATGATTATTTACATTATTCAGACTGTTATCCTTATCTTTATTGCCATATTCACAATGTTTTGGCTGTTCTATGCTCCAGCCTTCTTCAGGTGATTGGAATTTTGAACTGAACTCTTTATTTCATCCACTGGGGTAGATTGTTCTAGTTCTACGTGCCAGCAGTGGTGAACCAAAAATCTTGGAGAGTTGAGTTAAAGGGAAATAACTGGGAACATTTGGAAGAGGTATGGCATGTGGAACTTGAACAATCTACCCCAGTGAAGGAAATAAAGAGTTTGGTTCAAAATTCCAATCACCTGAAGAAGGCCAGAGTGTACAAAGGCTGAAACATTGTGAATATGGCAATGAAGATGAGGATAACAGTCCGAATAATGTAAATAATGTAAATGACTCTGTTGTCATCCAATTCTGTTTACCATACTGTTTCAATTATTCCATTTGGATTTAAGCTTATATTTCATATCCGCCCCCTACTATCAGCCCCCAACAATTGAAATGTGACTCACTGAACCATGCTACATGTTGGTAGTTCTCTAAAGTCCAGTTGGTGAAGTACTGTGTCTGCTGTTGTGGTATTAATAGGAGTGTTCTGGTGGAACTTCTGCTTTTATATTCTATGGAAAGTACAGAACTGACCTGCTTGATATGTGTCTTTTTTGTGAGGTATGGTGGCCGTTAATAATTAACTATAATTCAAGACTTCAGTGTTAAAATAAAACAGTATTTAATTACGACTGCAAATAAATACTTAACAAAAACAAAGAAGTAAAAGTCAACCAAAGATAATTAACCATTTCAGTAAATACCTTGTTAGTAGTACAGCTCGGCTTAACATCCAGTAAATCCAAAATCAAAATCAAAATAATTGACACACAATAATTCACATCAATTTGACTGGATAGTTCCACTCAATAGTCACTTAATAATCACTGCAGTCAGTAGCCTGACACCACTATTTATACACCTTGTCAGAAAACATATATAAGTATGGAGTGTCACGCTCTAACTGTACATCACCAATTGTACTTTAGAGGACTACCAACATGCAGCATGGTTCAAGCCTCAGTTTTGGTAGTTACTTATTTTCTTCCTATATGAAAGTCTCTTAGTTCCTACATTGAAAACAGATATCATTTATGACAGTGTCTCTTGTCTGTTATTACAAACAGTCCTCGGCAGACATCTTTGAATAGGGTCATAAAGGATTTGTGGTCAGCCACTGCACTGTTTACAGTGGGTATTAATACCTGTCACCAAATTTTTTAAGTACACATTTGACACTTTCGATCAAAGAATGTATGATGCCCCCACAATTTCAGAAATAGAATATTCCATCCACCATGTCACATTTGAACTGTGATTATTTCTACCTCCTTATCATGAGTAGCCAAGCTGATATTCATATTGACTCACCAGATGTCAGAACATAACTGATATAGGACTGGGCATTTCTACGATATAGAATAGTTTTGGTCATTAGAGCCAAAAGAATAGTGGTGCCACCTACCATTACATTTAAATACTGCTATCCCTTAACTTTTGGCACATCAGTGTGTATATACGATGTTGCTTATGTGAATATGTTCATCTATGGTTAAAAATATTCAATGATATACATAAAAGGCTTTCGATAAATATCTGTTAAAGCAACTGAACTTCAGTGTGTAAGAGTTGCCTTTCTTTGAAGGTCTGGAAAAATGTCCCTCTTCCTTCTTCTGCATTTCAATCCAATATTTTACTATGCTTTCATTATATCTGTTGCTTTACATTAAACTCAGTGTGTTTTTATTTTCTGTTGCCATTTCCGCATATCCAGTTCAAGCAGCAGCAAATTGAAATCTCACGATGGCAAATGTTTTAATTTCCTCAAAGCTGTTTGTAGTCATTTTCCAGGCCAGCCTACTTCAAAGGGTTTTGGACAGTGTAGGTGCACCACCTGTTGATTTTCTGTTGCACCTGGGGCCCTTAATGGCAATTATCAATTTTACCAAGTAGAAAAAAAAAAAAAAACGTACACGTAGGACAAATCATTTCAATATGTTGCAGGTATTTTTCTTTCTAGGCAAATGAATTCACATTATTAAATTCTCAAAAATATTGTTTATTTTTGTCAATCATATCGGATTAACTCTTTTGTAAAGCATTCTAGATATTTAAAGCATGGGAAAATCAAGCGATCATTTTATGAAAATGGATTTTTCGGTAATCTAAAAAAAAAAATGAATGACGTTTTATGAAAATAGTGTTTTTCTTTTTTTGTAGTAGATACCACCTAATACAAGGCTCGAGAGCCGCTGAAGGTAGTGTGTCACAGTCAACATGGTAATGATGAATGAAGAGGCAAAGGTTGTAGTTTTCATAAAAGCATCAATGTGAGAGTTGGAATGTGGTAGTTCTTGTAGAAAAAAAAAAGAAAAATTAAAAAGAAGGAGTAGAACTTCTTTACATTTGGAACATGGAGGAAATAAGTAAGGGATTTAATTCTCTGGGTGCTATATCTGGTCAGTAAAGGCATGAACTGACAAAAATAAAGAAGGGAGCTAATCTGAACATTTGTCATGGGAATAAGAATAGAGGAGCAATAGGCTTGCAATATTGCATCTATGGGGAAAGAGGTTGCAGAATGGGAAATAAGTCATCCTGAGTAAGACTGCATCAACATTTTTAAACTCTATCAAGGCTGAAAACTAAGGATTGAACAGCTCCAGCCAGCTCAAATATGGCAGCAATATTCCATTTTGGTTAAATCTGACTAAGGTAATAAAAAAACAAAAAAACAAATAAAAATGTTTTATGAAAATGTAGTGTAAGGTAATATTTCTTTGACATATTGATATTAATTAAACAATTAAAGATATTTGAAACTTGTAACTCTTTCATGGTTTTTGTTGTAACTTTTCTCTTTTGTCTTTATCAATTAAAATTGATAATCATTAACATTTTTTAAAATACATGGCCTCTATTAAGGAGAAAAGACTTGGGGTAACAGAAATGTGGTTCTACAGAAGGATGATGAGCATACCCTGAACTGAACATAAATATTAAAGTTTTAGAGAAAATGGAAACAAAATAGACACTTATATGTAGCATCAGAATGAAACAGTTGAAATTTCTAGGTCATATAATGAAGAAAGAGAGCCTGGAAAATGTTATACTTATAGACATATTGAAGGCAAGAGGGTCAGAGGAAAGCAGCCTACTGGTGAGATTATGTAAATGGTTTGGCAGAACAAGAGATATAGCAAAACAACAAACTTTACAAAGGACAGGAAGTTGTGGAGAGTTATGATCGCCTATGTCTTGAAAGGACACAGCTAATAGATAAAGATATGAGTAAATATCAGAGTAATGATTCTAGAGAAAAATTAATCTAATATCATGGGATACTGTTAGTGAGGTTAGTGCTCACTAGGTACTGAAATATTGTGGCCTTGTACCAGATTTTAGTGAATATCTTATTAGGTTACAGAACAATGTTTAGTCATACAAAATATTGCAGGTGTATTCATTTCTCACCATATGTTTAGTTCAGCGCACATGGGGATCGGATGATCCACCCTTATGGCTTTATATCTGAACAGACTACACCTAGTAACTATTCAAGTCAAATATTATCTTGTAAAGGCTGTGATTCTGTCATTCACTTTACTTAACAAATTAAATGAAGAATTTTATAATTTCAAGATGTTGTTTGATATTGTTTGAAATTATTAATCAGACAACTGTAAGATAAATTATTTTGTTAAGATCATTTAAATTTTAATTATTTCTTCTTTTATGTGATGTGACCCTTCAGGATGTGGACGGTCATGGCTCTCCATAGCTTTCTGCCTCTTTTAGCTCTAAGTAACGTCTGACTCTTTACTATCCCTTGTTTTTTCTACTTTCATGTCCTCATCAAATTGAAATTTTCAGATAAATATTATTCAGGAACATCTAAACTGTCATTTGTATACAACTGCTTTCTAAGATCAATGGTTAAAAATGACTTTGAATGAGTGAAGTCTGTAGGACTTAGTGAATACCATCCTTCTTCAAACTTAGTTACTATTGGTGTAAATAAACAATGAATAAAATAAAATAATAATAATATCTGGACAGAAGACAAGTTTAAGGTATTGTAAAGGAGAAGATAGTTTATCAATTAATAAATTTTTCTCTTTCATCAGACTACAAAGCAAGACTTGGAATTGGAATGAAAGCCATGATGGCATGTAATCTAAATCCATTATAGAAATTAAAGATATTAGTAAATACTAAACACTTCAAATATCTTGATGTTTGGATCAGTTATAACACGTTTAGCAGAGGGGATAAGGACATTGAATATAAAATAAAATTGCATTAGGAGTACTTTCACTAAACACTACAAACTACTACAAAACTAAAATATTAACCTAAAAACTTGAGTCATGTTCTTAAATAATCTCATCAGATCAAGACTTTCAGATGGTGTCAAATTCATTCAGAAATATTTAAACAATCATCTGTACATAATTTCTTTCCCAGATCAATGGTTAAATATGACCGAGTGAAGTGTGTAGGACTTGATGAATACCATTCTTCTTCAAACTTAGTGACTGGCATTACAGAATCACAAACAAATAATGATACCAAATAACAGAAACATCTCTTGAGGAATTTAAACAGCAGCAACAACTAAAATGCATAGCACATGTAAGTCAAGGAGAAAATAATAACATAATCATGATGTTAATGTTCCAAACTGTTTCAAACAAAAGGTTAGGAAGGAACCCTCCATTGATACTGGAAACAGTTAGGGGAGAAACTTATCACCAGTGGAACTCCATCCTTATTTCATTTCCTTGTCACCTATAATCTCCAAAAATTTAAATATATTGTCAATCACCGTCTTCTGTCTTCCTGAACTCTGTTCTTTTATAGACCTTTCCTCGGTTTGCCCCACTAAAGTCTTCTCATTCTCTTTCACTCCCTGTAACCCCCTGAATACTAGTGATATTATTGCCTTACTTGGGGTGAAAAAAAAACTTTTGAGAAGCCGACCAAAACATTAAACTAAAAACTCGAGACATGTTCTTAAATAGCCTCGATAGATCAAGACTTTCAGATGGATGTCATGCATGGTGTTAAACTCATTCAGAAATATCTAAACTGTTAGCTGTATACAACTGCATTCATGGATCAATGACTAAAATTGGCTTTGACTGAATGAAGCCTGTAGGTCTTTAGGAGGACTATCCTTCTATGAACCTTACAGATTGGTTCTACAGAATCACAAGAACTGTACCAAATAACAGAAACCATATCAATTGAGGATTTGCAATAACAGCAACCGCTAATATGGATAGCACATGTAACGTGAAGAGAAAATAATGACATAATCAAGATAATGATGTCTCAAACTACTTTAAATGAAAAGTTTGAAATTAAACCCCCCCCCGCCTCTAATCAATACTGGAAAGAGCAATAACAAAATTTCTTTGTTATGTGTTCCAGAAATTTAAACTATCTCTTTCTGATTGTAACTATTTTAGTAGTTGTAGTATTGTAGTACCTATTTTCAATAAAATTTACTGCCACGGTATTAAGCCTAGAAAGTATATTTGTTATATTCATTTTAGTATATTAATAACATCAAGTTGACCCTAAATTCTCACCAGTCAATTCTCTATCTTTACAAGAGTCAAATCAGACCAAAAATGGTATATTGCTGCCATATCTGCACTGGAGCTGCACAGTCCTCACTTTACAACTTTAAGAGAGTTAAAAAGTGCTTACAGGGCTTTGTGGGTGATGAATTATTTTTTATCCTTTCCGACATATGCAATAACACAAGCTTAGTGCTACATTCCTTAGTTCCATCAGTTCAAACCTTTACAACTAAGATCTGCCATGCCATGTACACAGCAGTGGACTATCCTTATTCCCTTCATACACCAGTTCCATCTAGAGAGCTTTTTCCCAAAGACCTCTGCTTTATGGAATAGACTCCCAAGAAGATGCTTCCTAAAATACGTAAATCTTAACCCCTTCAGTTGTAGATTATAAACATATGTAGGATAGATAAAAGTTGGTCCTGGACTTCTAGTCCAGGAACAATTGTTATCCATCCTAATTATGTTCATAATCTACAATTCTTACATCCATAGCCTTGGGTGGCAGCCAATCTTAGAGAAGAACTACACTGATTTCAAAACAATGTAAAATGACTCAACAATCTTTCCCAAAAAGTTATGACAATTCACAGGAATCTGTAAAGAACCATTATCATCTGTCTTGATTGATTGATTGACTTGTTTTCTATGGCTTATCAAACTTTGATAGTTATTTAAAGCCAGAAAATATTTTTTGAGTATTGTAAGAATTTTCTTTATTTTTTGAGATAATAATGGTTTAGTGATACGGATTTTACATTTACTTATGTGCTAATACTCTTGGGAAAAGTATGAATCCTCTTCTTCTACCCACCAGCTATGGGTAAATAGCTGGACAGACCAGGATGGCAACTTGTCTACCGCAGAATGAAATGGCAACCTACCACAGGAAAAAATCTGCCTCATCAGTCATGTATTGAAAGATACATGATTGCCTAAGCATGACACATAACTGACATAACTGACTGATACAGGTCTTCCTAATTAACCTTTAGCTGCAGGGAGAAGAGGTGGATTCATACCTTTCTTAAGAGTATTTGTGCATAACTGAATACAACAAACCCAATAGGAATTAGAATTCGGTTGTCTGATTAACACTTTCAATCCATTATCCATTATACCACCCACACATTCAAGCTTACAACACCTGCTATTCCCAAGTGGTCACCCATCTAAGAACTGACCAGGCTTGACATTGCCCAACCAGTGATCTTATGGAACCTGTCTTGAAAGGATATGGCATTGAAATATATATTGCATCCATATACCCAACGCTTCTTATTAATAAATCTTTCTGTACATAAAAACTCAGGGCCCAGAAACTGGCATATTAATATAGAATTATTTAATATTTTGTTATACAAGAATAAAGTGTCACTATCGACCCTGAGTTTGAACAGAGATCACCATATCTAGACTATCCTCTATTACTATTCAGATCACAATTTCTATTCCATCCTCTATTACTATACAGACTGCTTTTTTCTACTCTATTTACTATATTATTTGTCTATTCAAATCACTATATAGATTACTGTTTGAGTGAGTATTATCAAGCAAGTACTATTAGTGCAAGATTATTCAAAGGTGTCTGACACCAGTATTGTTCAACGGTGTACTACATTTGTATCTGCAATTACAAAGTCTCTACTACAATGAGCATTACGAAAGTGACAACGAGTATTCATTGGCATGACCAAAAGTGGCAATGAGTGTTTGTTGTCATCACAAAATATTTAAAATAAAAAAGAATACCATATTGAAATATTTAATAACATTTGATCGACCACATGGCTCAATGGTTCATGCTTCTAACAAAGATTTTATGAGACTGATGTTGCCAAACACAATTTCTATGGAATACAAAATATTAAATAAGAATGGAAAGTAATCATTTTTTCCACACCTGTAATTTGAGAATCTCACCTGCATTATATAATTATAAAATTCACTGAATTCCCTTTTCATCAATCAAAATATCTTTTTCTTCTCCTATGTCTAATACTTTTCCTCCCTGTGCATTCCACGTCACAAGAACTAACAGAAAATGAACATTTAATTTCCGCCTGAATTTCTGGAATGAGGAGTATTATTTACAGTTAGACTAATGTGTTTATCTTTGTTGTTATTAACACAATGTTTCAAACACTGTGCCTGCTGGATTTCTTCAGGTGACTGACAATCAAGATAACTTTCAGGGAATTTTGAACTGAACACTTTATTTAATCTACAGGAGTAGATCATTCATGCTCTACTTGACTATATATGAAAAGAGAATTCAGTGGTATATTTCAATGTATTCTTTTTTAGTACTGCTTAGTAATAGCTTGTCCTATTTTCACTGAATCTACATCTGTACTACCTATGCCCAGGGATTGAACTCATACTAGGCCTGCAAATTCCTGAAGAAGGTTGGCGAGCACAGCAGCTGGAAATGTAATAATTCCTATCTGTATTGTTGGATGAGTAGTTACCATTATTTACAATCAGATTAATGATTTCCTCTTTGTTGTTACTATCACAATATTTTGGTCATTGGGCCCTCCAGATTTCTTCTGGAGTCTGGTGCTTCAGATAACATTCAGGGAATTTTGAACTGGACCCTTTATTTAATCTACATGGGTAAATTGTTCTCATTCTGCTATCTGTGTCTAAAGATGTCTTGTATTGGTCTTCTTTAGTACTGCTCGGTTTTTGCTTGTTCTGTTCCTACTGAGTCTAAGTCTGTAAGAATCAACTCAGGATTGAACACACAATTACTACACCACCAAAATCATGAATCAATTCTTTAATCCTTTAGGCTATTGTCCTGTAGGACACCTGTAGAAGGCCAAAGAGCACAATTGCTGAAATGATGTGATAATAACAACAAAGATGAGGATATTAGTCCACCAGTAAATAATGATAACTCGTCATCACAGAAATCCAGAGATTGAATAATCTGTTGGGTGTATCTTCTTATAGTCTCTTAAATGATTGCATGCAAGTATTTTGTGTAGATAATAAATTTCCTTCATTCTTTTCTTTTCTATTAAATAAAATCATCTTGCAATTCATCTACATATTTTATTGCTTCCAATTTAGTCACATAAAATTTTTCAGGCTTTTTTCTGCAGACACTAAATAAAATGCAGAATTGTAGCTGTAGTCTAACATGTCTGCTTACAAAAGATACACGACAAATCTTGTCTGGCTGAGCAAAGACCAGTCTAAAATCACTTTAGTTTCTATATGCTTGCCTAATTAAATGGCTTGATGGCTCAAATAAGCAAATAATATTACTCGCTTTTTTTGCTAAGATTTGGTTCCAATAAACAGATACTCTGATTTGACCTAACTGAAATCTTTGATGAAAAATAAATATTGTTCCAATAACTTGGACTGATTTTAAATGTGAAGTTAAGTTTAAGCAGCTAATGATTTTTTTTTTCACATTTAACAAACTCAAATCTTTGGCAATTTCAACCATGGAAAGATTAGCAATCAGACATGTTAAAGTTATTGAAGCCTATTACGAAAATGGATGAGTTAATAAAGCATATTGGTGAGATCGAGGAGCAAGTATGCAGGGACATCATCAAAGATTTTGACCATCGAGTGGAGATGTACCACAAAAAACCTTGCAATTTATCTACATATTTTATTGCTTCCTATTTAGTCACATAATTTTTTTTCAGTTTAATTTTTTCTGCAGACACTAAATAAAATGCATAAATTGTAGCTCTAGTCTAACATGTCTGCTTACAAAAGATACACGACAAATCTTGTCTGGCTGAGCAGAAACCAATCTGAAATCTGTTTAGTTTCTACATGCTGGCCCAATTAAATGGCTTGATGGCCCAATTAAGCAAATAATATGATTATATGAACATTGTTTGAAAATAATTATTCAAAAATAATTATTCAAAAACAGTTATTCAAAAAAAATTTATCCTTCAAGGGCGTAATTAGTTCTAGGCAAATCAGCATTGACTCTCTCAAAACAAGACCACAAATGTATTTCAAACATAGGTATTTCAAATAATTATCATTTAGTATAATTGTCTCTTTGATTAATTTTCATTCAATCAATTTACAATTCGAATTGCTTTTTTTGTTAAGATTTGGTTCCAATAAACAGATACTCTGAGTGAATGTGAATTAAGTTTAAGCAGCTAATGATTTTTTTTTCACATTTAACAACTCAAATCTTTGGCAATTTCAACCATGGAAAGATTAGCAATCAGACGTGTTAAAGTTATCGAAGCCTATTATGAAAATGGATGTGCAAACAGAAATGCAATGAAAAGTTCACAGGTTGCATCATCTCTCAAAACAGCAAAGTCAATTGGCCACCACAAATGTGCAACTTGACACCTTTAGATTTCTTCCTTTGGGGCACATTTCAAAACTATAGTCTATACCAACAAGCCAGCAATAATTCAACAGCTGAAGGATGAGTTAATAAAGCATATTGGTGAGATTGAGGAGCAAGTATGCAGAGACATCATCAAAGATTTTGACCATCGAGTGGAGATGTACCACCAAAACCTTGGCTGACATTTGGGTGATATGATTTTTCACATATAATTGCCATAATTTAACTAATATGATCCAATAGAGAAATAAATAAATTTTCACCAATAACACTGATTTATTTACTGCTGACTTTGATCCATCTTAAGGAAACATCCTTTATAAGTTTTCTGAATACATAAGGTATTAAAAACTAAAGGAATATACATATATATATATATATATATATATATATATATATATATATATATACATATACACAGGGTGTATCAAAATACTTTTACAAACATTGGGGAAATTGGGTTCTTCATTACAAAAAACAAAACAAGGACAAAAGTCCATATAAACATATAGTCCACAAATGAATTTAATTTTTTGAGTTAAGTTTAAAGAAAGTTTATGGTAGATGGTGCTGTGTTTGTATGTAGACTAGGCTACATTTGTCATTCATGTACATTTGTGGCTATTCTGTCTTCAACATTTAATGTGTGTAGTAGTGAGTTAACTGGGAAGTGTACCATTTAAATGGCATGATATTTATATTTTGCGCAAGAAGATATGATTTTTACATATGGCTGCTTGAATAGTAATGGGTGCAAGACGGCACAGCTGTATTAGATTGCACTTACAGACTGAGGGGAGCCAAGTCATCCAGCTTTTGTGTTGTTTATTATTATATAGCTGAGACAGGATCTGAGGCACCACAAATTATGGATTAATGAAGACCGAGATCTGATAGTATGGCTGACCATAAAGAATATATTCTACAGACTATCAGAGATAATCCAGGTATCAGCACATTATCAAGTGGCCCTAGTATGTAATATATCTCACAGTACAGCATGGAGGGTACTTCAAGAGCAGCTCCTGTATTCATATGATTTGCAATTTCACCGTCTGATTACTCAACATGGGAGAACATCTGTTGATAGTTTATATGTGGATTTTACTTTGTCTTGTTGTCAGCAACCCACTGCAAAGGTGTGTAAAAATATTTTTGATACACCCTATATATATATATATATATATATATATATATATATGCATAAATTTGACGATTATTTATTTGCTTGCTTCGTATGCATACCAGCACATGTTTCATTTATCCACTCTACAAGTAATATATATATATATATATATATATATATATATATATATATATATATATATATAAATGGGTGTTTGTTGAGTAGTTAGAATGTTTGCTTTCTGACCATGGGTTCGAATCTCAACATGGTCGATTTGTCAGGAAGGTGACTTCCTGATGTTATATGGGCCTGGAGAGAGATACCAGGACCTTTGGAATATCCTCAAAACCAAAACACGGGTTTACCCAAGCCATGTGAGTGAAATTGGGTAGACAGAACGCTTCTGTACCGTCGATGGCTGTGCTAGCACGAAGCCAAAAGTCATCGTGACCGAGGTTTGAGTGTGCTGGCCTTGTTCAGATTGTTGACTGTGCTAGATAACACGCACTCTCCCTGAAACTGTAACTCAGGTCCGCTCAGCATAGTTGCAGTATAAACCACAGGTGGCTTCTGTGAGTGTTGGAGAAACACAATTGTACTTGAGCAGACGTCTGCAATAAGGATTGGCTAGCAGCCGTAGACAGGTACTCTCGAATACGAGTGGTCAGCTATTATATATATATATATATATATATATATATATATATGCGTGTGTTTTTCCCAATATCACATTTCCTAACAGAATCACTACTCTCCCAAGGCAACGTACACAACAAATATATTAAGAAATCAAATGAAAACGATTGAATCCGTCAACACAACAATAAAAACAATATTTCTATACGTGAAAATATTCTCTTCAAACATAAAGTAATTGACGTAATTTTTCAATTGACCATATGAATATACAACAGCGTTTTTAAATTCTTCTAGTTGCTAACGACATTTTGTTTGTTGTTTATAGATACTGTTTCAATAAATCCATTTATTTTTTTTTTGCCTTGAAAAAGTCCACATTGGACGAAATGCGTCGGCTAAATCTACAGTTTTCCTATTGGCATTTCCACTAAATACATACATACAACACACACACACACACACACACACACACACACACACACACACATATATATATAGTTTTAGACAGAATTATTCACCCCCCACTTCCATAATTACAAGTGAAGCTGTAAAACCTCAAATTTTCATGGAAACTTCATGTGCATCTTTTTACAAATGACGAAAGAATAGATTTGGAAAAAGAGCAGCAATGCCCAATACAAAATTTATATTTTAATGCCAAACAATAATACAAAAATCGCCAGAAAAACATTCAACATAGGGCAAAATTATTGGCCCTCTTGCCTCAATAATCAATTGTGTATCCTTTATTCTTGATTATTACTTTTAATCATTTTTGATAGTTCCTTACAAGATCATTACACACATTGATAGTAATTTTTCTCCATTCTTCCTTGGCAATAGCTTCTAGTTCTTCCATTTTTGACTTATTAGGACTCACGTACTTTTTTTTTTTCAAATATGCCCATAAATTTTCAATGGGGTTTAGGCCAGGACTGTGCTTTGTACACTAATATCTTAATTTTGCTGTCATCTAAGTATTTTGTAATAATTTGTGCTGTGTTTTTCGGATGATGGAACATCCAGTGTCACCCAAAGATAACTTCCTTTTTTTTGTTTTTAACTTTGCTTTATATTATTTTTAAGAATAGCTAAATACTACTCTTTATCCATGATACTCTCTACTCTCACTAGTTCTCCTGGTTCAGAAACAGTAAAAGGTCTCCAGAGAAGAATACCCCCATCATCTCGCTTAATTTTAGGGGGGTATTTTTTTGATTTGTGAGCTTTATTCACTTTCTTCCATACATACGGAAGATCATGTAGCCAAATATTTCTAGTTTGGTTTCATTTGACCATAAAATAGTGTTTCAGTATTTACTCTCATGTTCTAGATGGCTTCCAGCATAAGCTAATCGGCATTTTAGATGTTTAAACTTAAACTGGGGGAAGGGGGTTCTTGGGTGACAAGCACAAATTCATGAAAGCATCTAGTGACTGTCTTCGTTGATAAGTTAAACCTTGATATCTTTACAGCACTGACAATTTCCTTAGTCGTTAAGTGAAGGTTCTTTGAGACATTTTTAACAATTTTCCTTTCAATTCTCTCAGAAATTAATCGTTTTCTATCATTTCTTATTCTCAATACAACGAGTCTCGTTGTACTTCTTGATATTGCTATGAATTGTCAATCTAGGAACATTTAAACGCTTAGAAATTGGTTTATATCCATCATCTTGTTCGTCCACATCAACCATCTTCATTCGAAACTTCTTGTCAAGTTCAGCCGTCTTCGCCATGGTTTGAGAATGAATGAGTTATCGCGGTATGTGGCATTCCCATATTGTCTTCTTCATTACCTTTTAGAATGTTTTAGAATCAGGTCAATACTATTTAATTTTTGTAGAGTGTTTGTATTAAATTTCAAATTCCGAAAAAAACATTACAATTGGCAGAGAGCAATATTATTTCATAACTTCCATCAGTTGTGGGGCGGACAATTTTGGATTGCCCCAATTTTGAGAAAAATCTATAACTATGAATATAATATATTGAAACTTCACAAAATTTCAGGAATTATTCAAAACTAAATGTGGAATCAACTATTTATGGTAAATTGAGCAACTACTAGCAGAAATTGCATTTCCTTAGAAAATATGCAAATATTCAGTGGGGGGATAATTCTGTCCACGACTGTATATATATATATATATATATATATATATATATATATATATATATATTATATATATATATACAGAGAGAGAGAGAGAGAGAGAGAGAGATATACAGGTATATATATATATATATATATATATATATATATATATATATATATATATGCAAATATATAGAAAATAGGAAAGAAACTCGTTTCCAAAGATTTTGTTTGAAGATGAAACAGATTTGAAACATGAGAACTCTTATGTAGCAAAGGAATCATATTTTTTTAAAAATTTATATATATATATATATATATATATATATATATATATATATATATATATATATATATTTATAGAGAGAGGTTTGAGAGAGAGTATGCAGGTGTATATATATATATATATATATATATATATATATATATATATATATATATGTATACAAGTATGGGATTGGTGTATACGGAATAAATTCCAATAACCAACAAATACTATTTTAAAAGAGTGCTCAATACAGAGTAGAGCAAATATAATTATTTATTCGAAAATTATAACATAAACAGTTTAAAATCGCTACAAAAATAGTCATTTTGTTTCAACAACACTTCTGGTGTCTTATCAAGAGATGGTGTTAAACCATCACTTGATAAGACACCAGAAGTGTTGAAACAAAATGCCTATATTTTAGTGGTTTTATAACATGTTTATGTTATAATTTTCGAATATATATATATATATATATATATATATATATATATATATATATATTGTGTAGTTAGGCAGCAATATCCCTTTTATGCAGGTTTCATTAAAGACAACTGACAAGGTGCTGCGATTAAGCTTTTTATTTAACTTTTCTTGCGTTCGTACAATTTTTTTTTCTTTTCTGGAAACAAAGTGTGCAAAAACTGTCGAAAAGTTTTGCACCTCCGGTGCTTTGGGCTTTTGTTTTAGCCATTATCAAGGACGATTTTCATTTTTTATTTTCATTTTTAAAATTTTTTTAGCTGCATGTCTGGGCTTTTATGCCTGTGTTTGTATGTAATGAAGTGGTGAATCTTTTATTGTGTAGAAAATATTACATTTTAAAAATTTCCCAAACCCAAAATACGTGTCCGCTACGTAGCCATGAATTAAACTTTAATTGGGTCTCCTGTGTCCCTTCTTTCATTCATGCAGCCATGAATTAAACTTTCGTTGTGTCCCCCGTGTCCCTTCTTTCATTAATGCAGCCATGAATTAAACTTTAATTGTGTCTCCCGTGTCCCTTCTTTTGTTCATGCAGCCCTGAATTAAACTTTCGTTGTGTCGCCCGTGTCCCTTCTTTCATTCACGCAGCCATGAATTAAACTTTCGTTGTGTCCCCCGTGTCCCTTTTGTTCATGCAGCCCTGAATTAAACTTTCATTGTGTCTCCCGTGTCCCTTATTTCATTCATGCAGCCCTGAATTAAACTATAATTGTGTCTCCCGTGTCCCTTCTTTCATTCATGCAGCCATGAATTGACACTTTCGTTGTGTCCCCCGTGTCCCTTCTTTCATTCATGCAGCCATGAATTAAACTTTCATTGTGTCTCCCGTGTCCCTTCTTTCATTCATGCAGCCATGAATTAAACTTTCGTTGTGTCCCCTGTGTCTCTTCTTTCATTCATGCAGCCATGAATTAAACTTTCATTGTGTTTACCGTGTCCCTGCTTTCATTCATGCAGCCATGAATTAAACTTTCATTGTGTTTCCTGTGTCTCTTCTTTCATTCATGCAGCCATGAATTAAACTTTCATTGTGTCTCCTGTGTCCTTCTTTCATTCATGCAGCCATGAATTAAACTTTCGTTGTGTCCCCCGTGTCTCTTCTTTCATTCATGCAGCCATGAATTAAACTTTCATTGTGTTTACCGAGTCCCTGCTTTCATTCATGCAGCCATGAATTAAACTTTCATTGTGTTTCCCGTGTCTCTTCTTTCATTCATGCAGCCATGAATTAAACTTTCATTGTGTCTCCCGTGTTCCTTCTTTCATTCATGCAGCCATGAATTAAACTTTCATTGTGTTTCCCGTGTCCCTTCTTTCATTCATGCAGCCATGAATTAAACTTTCATTGTGTCACCCGTGTCCCTTCTTTCATTCATGCAGCGATGAATTAAACTTTCATAGTGTCTCCCGTGTCCCTTCTTTCATTCATGTAGCCATGAATTAAACTTTCATTGTGTCACCCGTGTCCATTCTTTCATTCATGCAGCCATGAATTAAACTTTCGTTGTGTCCCCCGTGTCCCTTTTGTTCATGCAGCCCTGAATTAAACTTTCATTGTGTCTCCCGTGTCCCTTATTTCATTCATGCAACCCTGAATTAAACTTTAATTGTGTCTCCCGTGTCCCTCCTTTCATTCATGCAGCCATGAATTAAACTTTCGTTGTGTCCCCCGTGTCCCTTCTTTCATTCATGCAGCCATGAATTAAACTTTCGTTGTGTCCCCCGTGTCCCTTCTTTCATTCATGCAGCCATGAATTAAACTTTCGTTGTGTCCCCCGTCTCCCTTCTTTCATTCATGCAGCCATGATGCAGCCATGAATTAAACTTTCATAGTGTCTCCCGTGTCCCTTCTTTCATTCATGCAGCCATGAATTAAACTTTCGTTGTGTCCCCCGGGTCCCTTCTTTCATTCATGCAGCCATGAATTAAACTTTCGTTGTGTCTCTCGTGTCCCTTCTTTCATTCATGCAGCCATGAATTAAACTTTCGTTGTGTCTCCCGTGTCCCTTCTTTCATTCATGCAGCCATGAATTAAACTTTCGTTGTGTCCCCCGTGTCTCTTCTTTCATTCATGCAGCCATGAATTAAACTTTCATTGTGTTTACCGTGTCCCTGCTTTCATTCATGCAGCCATGAATTAAACTTTCATTGTGTTTCCCGTGTCTCTTCTTTCATTCATGCAGCCATGAATTAAACTTTCATTGTGTCTCCCGTGTCCCTTCTTTCATTCATGCAGCCATGAATTAAACTTTCGTTGTGTCCCCCGTGTCTCTTCTTTCATTCATGCAGCCATGAATTAAACTTTCATTGTGTTTACCGTGTCCCTGCTTTCATTCATGCAGCCATGAATTAAACTTTCATTGTGTTTCCCGTGTCCCTTCTTTCATTCATGCAGCCATGAATTAAACTTTCATTGTGTCACCCGTGTCCCTTCTTTCATTCATGCAGCCATGAATTAAACTTTCATAGTGTCTCCCGTGTCCCTTCTTTCATTCATGTAGCCATGAATTAAACTTTCATTGTGTCACCCGTGTCCATTCTTTCATTCATGCAGCCATGAATTAAACTTTCATTGTGTCTCCCGTGTCCCTTCTTTCATTCATGCAGCCATGAATTAAACTTTCATTGTGTCACCCGTGTCCCTTCTTTCATTCATGCAGCCATGAATTAAACTATAATTGTGTCTCCCGTGTCCCTTCTTTCATTCATGCAGCCATGAATTAAACTTTCATTGTGTTTCCCGTGTCCCTTCTTTCATTCATGCAGCCATGAATTAAACTTTCGTTGTGTCCCCCGTGTCCCTTCTTTCATTCATGCAGCCATTAATTAAACTTTCATTGTGTCTCCCGTGTCCCTTCTTTCATTCATGCAGCCATGAATTAAACTTTCATTGTGTCACCCGTGTCCCTTCTTTCATTCATGCAGCCATGAATTAAACTTTCATTGTGTTTCCCGTGTCCCTTCTTTCATTCATGCAGCCATGAATTAAACTTTCGTTGTGTCCCCCGTGTCTCTTCTTTCATTCATGCAGCCATGAATTAAACTTTCATTGTGTTTCCCGTGTCCCTTCTTTCATTCATGCAGCCATGAATTAAACTTTCATTGTGTTTCCCGTGTCCCTTCTTTCATTCATGCAGCCATGAATTAAACTTTCGTTGTGTCCCCCGTGTCTCTTCTTTCATTCATGCAGCCATGAATTAAACTTTCATTGTGTCACCCGTGTCCCTTCTTTCATTCATGCAGCCATGAATTAAACTTTCATAGTGTCTCCCGTGTCCCTTCTTTCATTCATGCAGCCATAAATTAAACTTTCGTTGTGTCCCCCGTGTCCCTTCTTTCATTCATGCAGCCATGAATTAAACTTTCATTGTGTCTCCCGTGTCCCTTCTTTCATTCATGCAGCCATGAATTAAACTTTCGTTGTGTCCCCCGTGTCTCTTCTTTCATTCATGCAGCCATGAATTAAACTTTCATTGTGTTTACCGTGTCCCTGCTTTCATTCATGCAGCCATGAATTAAACTTTCATTGTGTTTCCCGTGTCTCTTCTTTCATTCATGCAGCCATGAATTAAACTTTCATTGTGTCTCCCGTGTTCCTTTTTTCATTCATGCAGCCATGAATTAAACTTTCATTGTGTTTCCCGTGTCCCTTCTTTCATTCATGCAGCCATGAATTAAACTTTCATTGTGTCACCCGTGTCCCTTCTTTCATTCATGCAGCCATGAATTAAACTTTCATAGTGTCTCCTGTGTCCCTTCTTTCATTCATGTAGCCATGAATTAAACTTTCATTGTGTCACCTGTGTCCATTCTTTCATTCATGCAGCCATGAATTAAACTTTCATTGTGTCTCCTGTCCCTTCTTTCATTCATGCAGCCATGAATTAAACTTTCATTGTGTCACCTGTGTCCCTTCTTTCATTCATGCAGCCATGAATTAAACTATAATTGTGTCTCCTGTGTCCCTTCTTTCATTCATGCAGCCATGAATTAAACTTTCATTGTGTTTCCCGTGTCCCTTCTTTCATTCATGCAGCCATGAATTAAACTTTCGTTGTGTCCCCCGTGTCCCTTCTTTCATTCATGCAGCCATTAATTAAACTTTCATTGTGTCTCCTGTGTCCCTTCTTTCATTCATGCAGCCATGAATTAAACTTTCATTGTGTCACCTGTGTCCTTCTTTCATTCATGCAGCCATGAATTAAACTTTCATTGTGTTTCCTGTGTCCTTCTTTCATTCATGCAGCCATGAATTAAACTTTCGTTGTGTCCCCTGTGTCTCTTCTTTCATTCATGCAGCCATGAATTAAACTTTCATTGTGTTTCCTGTGTCCCTTCTTTCATTCATGCAGCATTGAATTAAGTTTTTTTCATTGTGTTTCCTGTGTCCTTCTTTCATTCATGCAGCCATGAATTAAACTTTCGTTGTGTCCCCTGTGTGTCTCTTCTTTCATTCATGCAGCCATGAATTAAACTTTCATTGTGTCACCTGTGTCCCTTCTTTCATTCATGCAGCCATGAATTAAACTTTCATAGTGTCTCCCGTGTCCCTTCTTTCATTCATGCAGCCATGAATTAAACTTTCGTTGTGTCCCCTGTGTCCCTTCTTTCATTCATGCAGCCATGAATTAAACTTTCATTGTGTCTCCCGTGTCCCTTCTTTCATTCATGCAGCCATGAATTAAAATTTCGTTGTGTCCCCCGTGTCCCTTCTTTCATCCATGCAGCCATGAATTAAACTTTCATTGTGTCTCCCGTCTCCCTTCTTTCATTCATGCAGCCATGAATTAAACTTTCGTTGTGTCCCCCGTGTACCTTCTTTCATTCATGCAGCCATGAATTAAACTTTCATTGTGTCTCCCGTGTCCCTTCTTTCATTCATGCAGCTATGAATTAAACTTTCATTGTGTCTCCCGTGTCCCTTCTTTCATTCATGCAGCCATGAATTAAACTTTCATTGTGTCTCCCGTGTCCCTTCTTTTGTTCATGCTTCTGTTTACTCTTTCATCGTTTCTCCCATGTTTTTGTTTGTCACCTGCACCCATTTACTACACCTTCGTCATCTCTGCCATTTTCTGTCTTTTCTTCATCCTAGAGTTAATTACATTTTCATTGTGTCTTTCATGGTAAAATTCCATCGTGATCGACTACAATATGTGGAGTATTATTTTATAATTGTATGCTAATCCACTTTGGCTTAATGAAACATGCCTGTTAGATAAAGATTTATATGGTTGAATTCCCTTAAATGCAGTTACTTTAAAAATCAGAAACTTACCAAAATGAAATACTTAAGTAACAGTTTAATATGGCATTAGGCTTTTGTTTTGCATTTAATTAAGCATCATCTTAAATAGTTTTTATCAAAATAATTTAATAATATCATGTAGCAAAAGGTTGTTGTTTATTCCTTTGACACCGCTATTATTGTATACACTTTTGAATCCCTCGGCAATGTTTATTGTTATAAAAAGTAATGATTGGAATTTCAATAAAACTCAAACATATCAAGGTGGATTTAAAAGTTTTCTTTATTTTTGAGAATTAACTATAAATATATTAAACGCTATTTATTCATTATATTGAGGAAAAATCTTTTTTTCATAGTTATTTATAAAATGGCAAATAATAAATTTTGCATTGAAGCTAGTTTACATATTCTGATAATTTTGTATTTTTAAAAAATTTTTAAAAAGATTTCTTTTCAAATTTACTACTTTATAAAGTGATAAATAAGAAATCTTTATAAAAGGTAAATAAATATACAGTGTAACCCGGATATAAGAGAGTTGTCGGGACCGGAGAAGAAGTTTCTTATATCCGGTTTTCTCTTATATTCGGGTTTGGTCTATATGTATACATTAACACAGGCTCTAATTTGGGACCAGATAAAATCTCTCTTATATCCGGGTTTCTCTTATATCCTGGTCTCTCATATCCGGGTTACACTGTACTTGATTCACATATTTTTATAATCTTATAAATAAAGATTACCGAAAGGGTCAAAAGTCTATATAGTAATAGCAGTGTCAAGGGAATAACTGTTCTTTTGACACCATTTTTGTGGGCACAAAGTTTAAACATTTCTGACCACCGAAACATATATTTGATTAATACAATATCCTAAATACATGAATAAATTATTTGACATGTTAAAAAACTTGTCATATCTATATCAGTTGATCGTATTTTGTGTAGTTTTTTTAACATGTCAGTGAAATTTTTACATACTAGCTATTTAAATTATTAAAAGTTTCATATCATACTATTATAGTTAGAGATATTAATGCCGTGTTTGGGTTTAACGGATATTTCAACTTTGAATATAAGACCACGGGGATATTTTAAGTCATTTTTCCTGGGAAATATATAAGTAACATGCGATTAAGAAAATATCCTATATATCTGAATAAATTAATATTCTATTATTTTACATGCTAATATATGCTCCTTGACATTCTGTAATCTTCATCAGTCTTTCGACCATTAATTTTCCTGACTTTTCTGTTTCGCTCTTAGCATTACTGATAAAGTATTTTATTGCTTTCCAGAGATATTCTTTGCTTGAATATCGTTTTTCCATTTGCATTTATGTTGTGTAGGAACCTACCACCCCTCTTGAAGATGAACTCGTCTACAAACAAGGACGTTAATGAGTGGCATGTAAAAAGACAGTGTCGGAGAAGTTCTGGGCTGAGTTAGTTATAGACTTCTCAGGCGATATCTGTACCAACTTACCAACCGAATAAACCCCATTTTATTGTTACATGTTATTTGGCGTTTGTCTTTATTAACCCCAAATTAACATCATAACAATTTACAAATCTTTTAATGCTAGTTTCCTTTTAGATTAATATTTGAAGATTGGGGGGGGTCATTTTATTAGTTTGGTGTCTGTAAAAGCTTTTTTGAAAAGCGGTTATTTTGCCAAATTGAAGAAGCAGTCATCCATGGATATACGCTTTAGCTGAAAGCTTCTTGGCTGTGATCTGTGCCACTCAAAAAGCATATTGTCCAAGAACTCGCAATAATTCTCTGCATTTATCTTGAGATTATTAACAAATCTGAAGAATTCTATAATTCTATTGCATTCCATTCTAAATATTCTCTATTTGAATACTTACATGATTTGGTGTCATTTTATCAGTGGTGATGACTAACAGAAACCTTTAATATAAGAATACAAATTATTATTATTTTTTTTTTTTGGTTTCTGGCATTTACACATTTCTTTCTGGGTCCCGCCCAGGGACCTAAGGTTAGAAATGGCATCATGACACTTACCACTGACAAAAAAAAAAATAAATAAAATAAAATATTACATAGATAAAGCCCTTCGTAAAGTGTGGGCTATACTTGTCAGAACAATTTTTTGTATCTCTTTGAGGCATAGACTTCCATGAATCCCTTCAATTAGTCTACTGGAATCTTTTCCAACCAGTCCTAGGGCTCCAAATACAACAGGGATCGTTCATGTTCCCATATGCCACATTTTTGAGATTTCTATTTCAAGGTCCTTGTATTTTGACAGCATTTTGAACATCTTTTTTTTGTGGTCTTTAATAACAATATTTGGCTTTGATTGTTCTGTCAGTGTGTATTGTGTAGTCCCATAGAATTGTAACAGGTCCTATCTCCGTAACCGGGTCTGGTTGGTGTTCATACCAGTTTCTTTCAGTTTCCTTCTCGTAGAAGTTGCAGATTTTCCAGTGCAGATATTGGCTTACTCTGTCATGCCGGGTTTTATATTCAGTGGGTGCCAATAATGTGATACAATATGATCAATCGTTTCTGGATATTTATCACAGAATCTGCATTTTGGGCTAACACAATATTTTAGTATATGTGCTTGATAATTCCTAGTTAGCAAGCATTGGTCTCGTGCAGCAAGGATAAAATCTTCAGTTTCAGCTTTCAATCCTGCACTACGTAGCCACTGATGGGTACAAGTTTTGTCTACGTTAGCTTGTTTGGTACGGGCAGAGTATGGGCCATGAAGCGGTTTATCTTGCCATCGCTTCTGTATCTGGTCGGTTGCATTCGTCTTTGCTTATTATTATTATTATTATTATTATTATTATTTTCTTCTTGCGCATTCTGGTTTTTGTTTTCAACCAGAGACCTTACATTGAACTCAAACAGATAGCACCTTTTGTAGAATATTAGCAAAGTCAAGCAATGTAGATTTTTGAAGCAATTGAATACTAGGCTTTCTTCCAATCCTTTTTTAGTGTAGATCTTTATGTGCGGTGGTACAGACCCCAACACCCCCAATAATAACTGGGATGATAACCGTCCCACATTCTGATAACCTCAATCTGGATGTCACTCTAATTTTTAAGCTTTTCAATTTCTTTGATCTTGAATGACCACCAGGAACAACCACATTGATGAGGGTGCATGTTCTTGTTTTATTTTCAATGATGGTGTTGTCTGGATTGGTGGCGTCAAGGAATATTGGAATCCCATAAGATTTTGACTTGGTCGTTTTCAATGGGGTTTTTTTTGGGTGGGGGGAGTACTATTTGAATTCAAGTTCATACTTTCTACTTAGGCACAAAGGTAGATGGAACAGCATTTTATCATGGTGGTGCTCGTATTCCACAAGCGCTAATGGTGTGGATGACATTTTCCACCAGACTGTCTGCACTTGTCTGAATACACTTATTGGGAGATGTTCTTCCGGACAGCATTAGTATTTGGTCTTGGGTGGCTACTATTAAGTTTTCAGTCTTGTGTTTCTGTTCACCTGTCATCACTGTTTATCAAGTACTAGTTCAATGACCTTCATTCACGTGTTACACACTCTTTAATGCTGATAAACCCACTCCTCCTTCTTTTCGTGGAGTGAATATCTTATCACATTTGACTTTTGGTGCAGAGCACCATTCTCAAAAAGCAGTGTTCAGGTCTTTCTGTTCATAGTTTGTAACTCCTCCTTCGTCCACTCAACCTCTCCTCCATTATACCTTACCACAGATACCGCCCAGGTAATAATGGCAGTTATAAGATTGCGGGCATTCAACTTGGACTTCAGAAGATGTAAACTTTTCATGTATGTCTCTGTAATCCGTTCTTTCATCTCCCTCCCAAGGATGTCATCCAACTCCAGAATACCAAGGTATTTGTATTCAGCTTCTTCTTCTTCTTCTTCTTCTTCTTCTTCTTCTTTATTATTATTATTATTTTCATTTTATATTCCGTTGAAGTAGAATTGGGTATAAACTATTTTCTTGAGGTGCTGTAAGGGATTAATATTTGGAAAGGCTGAGGATCATTCCAAAAATCATTACAAAATAATAATTTATTCATGTGCATGGAATAATTGTGTTAATCAAACATTTACTACTTTGGCTTATATAATTTGGCTATATTTATAAACTATCCTGGGAATGATAATAAACTATATCCACGTCCTGGGTAAGATGATAAACTGCGTCCAACAGCAAGGCTTCTGATTGGGAGGTTTTGAAGAGTGTGGAACTACTTCTTCATTGCTGATGTTCCCGGGTCCACTCTGAACTGGGGTGGTGGCACCTGTTGGGGTCCCAGCTGTGGGCAAATAGCTAACTCCAAAACTAGCGTAAAACACTATGAAAGTGTAAAAATAGGTTTTAATACCAGAAATACTTTGTAAAAAATTATTACCAGCAATAATTTTTTGAAGAAAGAAAATTATTACCAGCAATAAATTTTTGAAAAAAAAAAAATAATAATTACCAGCAACACATTTTTGGAAAAAAATATTTCCAGCAGTACATTTTTGAAAAAAAAATATTACCAGCTATAAATTTTTGAGGAAAAAATATTACCAGTAATACTTTTTTGAAAAAAATTACCAGCAATATATTTTGAAGGAAAATATTACCAGAAATAGATTTTGAAGGAAAATATTACCAGAAATAGATTTTTGACAAATCAAAATATTACCAGCAATAAAAATTTTGTCAGCATTAAATAACCCATTGAGGTTGATATGCTGTAAAACAGAACAAACTAAACCATATTTATAAAAAAGAAATATTGTATTTATTTTGCTTAATAGAACCTGACACTTCTTCAAACAAGTTAATAATTTTAATAAGGAAAGACATTATAACTTGAAACTTAAAGGATACATTGCACATATAACTATAAATATGTCCTGAAAATTTTGCTAGCATCAGTTGATTAATACCAATTTATTTTGTGGAAACATTGATTTGCACAAAAAAAACAAAACAAAAAAAAACACTGAGATAGTGTCGTCTTCTCCATTTCTAAATTCATTTCTGCAATCAAAGTTTTATTGGAGTTGGTGTGAATAATTTTGAACTGCCTAAGGGGGCAGGCATTTTCACTGAATGTTATGAAGTGTTTGATTAGCATGAAATATGGGAGTGAAAAATATAAAATAATGTGTTGTGTGGGTAGTGGAGATAAGGATGTCAATAGTGAGTGCTGTCATTGGTCATTTGCTAAAATGGATTGGTCTCATTAATTATTCAACTGAGCTCTTAGTGTGAAAATGAAAGATGGTGATGTGAATCAAAAGATTCCTGTTCTCTTTGAAAGGCGACCCAATCTGATTGAATTTCCTCCACTGATTCAATTAGGTCAGCAGCAGCAGCAACAATTCTAAAAAAAAAAAAAAAATAAACAATCGCAGAGCCAAAAAACACACAAAAAGTAAAACAGAAGAGTCAAACGACAATGGGATTACCAATTACAAGGAATGCAGAGTAAAGTGTAGGATGACATGGCCTGGGATTAAGTCACACAAATTGCCAACACAGTTCAGTACAGCTGCTCCCAAGTGGCAAAAGCAGGTTCAATTGCAAAAGTCTCAGGTTGAACACTACAAAAATGTACAAAGGACAAACGATGATCTAATTAGTGCACTAAAGGGAATTAAAACTTGCCTAATTATTGAGTAATTTTTTTTAAAGAAAAAACTAAAAAAACTTTAATTTGTGGAATTCAAAGAGAAGGCTGTTGCCCAAAATCTGCCGCAAGGTTCCTTAATTTAGTGAAAAAGAAATTTATAATCAATTCCCACAAAATTAAATTTGCTAATGTTTCACTGGTTTCTTGTGGTTGCTAATAAACTGAAAAACAAATTTTGGGGTCTGTTTAGAATAAAGATCACTTATTAGTTTTTGTGGCTCTGTGTTTAAGCAACAAGAAAGCAGTATGAGTATAGCAATGTTTTTCTTTTTTTTAAAATGTTATATATCTTCAGGTGAACATGTCTCTCCATAGCTTCCTTTTCTTTATTATCTGTGAATTGCCATAACTTTTGTGGGAAAATAATGAAGTGGTTTCCTGTCACTTCCACTGAGGTGTTGAGTTCAGACATCTTACTTCTAGATTAGCTGTCTTATCAATCTTCCAGAAGTATATCACACCAGAAGAAAAATAAGTACAAAACCTTTGACACTTTGAAGAAGTTATAGGAACATTAAATGATGACATCGTTCCATACTGGTTGACAAATTGGGTTAAACACAAATCAGTAGGAATCAACAATCAAAACTAAAACAAATAGGATTTGCACTTGATAATATCATTGTTGGAATAAAAAGTATAAAGTGGAATTATTTGTTCCTTTTTACTCTGTTATTTAACTCATAGATAAGGAGAGAAGAGATGGATTCATGCCTTTCCCAAGGTTGATAGTTGTTATGGGGTCCTCCCCTTTTTCATATAAGTGGACTCTACCAGAGTGTTACTTGGACTGCTGCCGTTAAATACCCAGAGTCAGTCAGAGAGTGAGTAGAGATAGTAAGAAGACTGAGTGATTGTGATTGAGTTGGAGGTAGAGTAATAGTGTGAGGTAACTGCTTGTAGAAGTCAGTTACAAGCACGTAGACTCTAAGGAAGTCCTACTTCGAGACTGTATATATCTATATGTTATTGCTACTAACCGCGTTCCTGGATTTACTAACAGTATTACCCTTTGTATTATTGTATAAATACATTTTATTTCTTATATTTAATTCTTGCGTTTGTCATTCATTGGAGACCGAATTTCATCTCAGAATCCACAACAATAGCACAAAAGCAAATGCAGCAGGCTAAACTAGAATTTGAACTTGGCTCACTAATTCCACTTTCTCATCTACTCGCTGTTTAGGCTACCTGCACATCTAGCTAATGTTGAAACATCATTTTCTCACACCTGCTTTTTTTTTTTTTTAATTAGATTGGTTGATTTTGCTTAGAGACACATCAATGTCTTGAGACCACTTATTGCTGAACTCTAAATATTTTGAACACAATTGCCTGCCTTCAGTTACAGATAAAATGTATTGTTGGTCATTTTGCTATAAAATGTATTGTTGGTCATTCTACTATAAATATGTATTGTCAGTAATTTTACTACAGTGCAACCTCGGTTCTTGAACGACACACATGTCGAACAAATCGGTTTTCGAACAGAAAATTCGAGATGAAAATGCTTATCGAACAACATTTCGGTTCTCAAACAACATTGCTGAACCGAGTTAACCCGAATGGAATAATTTCTGAGTCGACCACCGTGTTGTATATATTTGTGTGTTGTGGCGTGCTTTTCCTTTCCAATTTTATTGTTCTGTAACTTTTTTTCTCTACAATGATTCCTATTAGAAAAATAGTTTTGGTTTATGAACACTTTGAGCTACAAATAGTCTTCAGGAATAAATTGAATTTGTCAACTGAGGTTCCACTGTATATGTATTCCTAATATCTTTACTATAAAAAAAAGTATTTTTATCTATTCATAGTATTTTGTTTTTGTTTGGAGGTTCACTATTTGCCCATAGCTGGGACCCTAACAGGTGCTACCACCCTGGGTCAGGATGGACCGGGGAACAACAGCAATTAAGAGGTTGTTCCATGCTCCTCAAAATATCTAATTAGATGTCTTGTTGTTGGATACAGTTTATTGTTATACCTAAAACTATTTTTTAATTAGAAGAATATCCCTTTTTTTATGAAAAGGAGAGCCCAAATTCTCAAGTTGAAATTTTGTATTTTACGATTAATTAGATTTTTTTTGATTTCTTTCAAAAATTTAATTAATATCATTATTATTTTTACACTATGCAAAAAAACAAACAAAAAAACTCATTGCTTGCACTTCTATAAGTCTACCGTTCGTCTGCATTGAATATTGTTTTCACATCTGGTTTGTTCTGATATAATGGAATATGTATACACCTGTGTTCCCCCTCATTGGAATATGATTGGCTGGTGTCCGTCATAAATACCAATGGATGTGTAGGTATGACAGAGTCAAAAGAGCCTTAGTCTGAGAGCTAAGTCTATAACAATGCCCATTGGACTACGCTATTGATCTACACTTCTTACCTGCGACTACGATGCGTACCAGTCGATTACTGCTACCATATTCTACTTGGTTATAGTAGCCAAAACCACTTAGCTACTTCATTCAAATATATCCCTTTCTGTGACATATCATGTTCCTTTTGATTTATATATATAGATTCTCAACATAATCCAAAGAAAAATCTGCAATGTTATTGGTCTTGATCTTGTATCTTGGTTTCAATCACTTTCCCACCACTGTAATGTAGCTTCCCTTTGACTTTTCTATAAATATCTTCATGGCAATTGTTTTGATGAGCTTTCCTCTTTGGTGCCTCAGCTGTATGAATTGAAGTATAGTACTAGATTGGCAGCTAGGTCTCATCATTTTACTGTTGAAATTGCAAACTCTAACTGTAAGTTCTATTCTAATGGTTTCTTCTCTCACACTTCTCACCTGTGAAATTCTCTTTCAGCATCTTGCTTTCTTGTCAGCTACAATTTTAAAAAATTTAAATGCGCTGTCAATCATTGCTATATGTCTCATCAAATCCTGTTCCTTTTATTGTCCTTTTTTTTTTTTAATAATGCTTTCTCGGTTTCCTTTACTTTCATAACCCCTTGTGACTTAGTGGCTTTATCACCTTGCTTGGGGTGAAATGATTAAAAAAATTGTATGTGCATGATGGTGTTAGAGAAAGGAGAACTTTAGAAGATATATTTTTGCAGAGATTCAATAAATGTATCACAGAGTATGACACTCCCTGTATTGTTTGTATATCAGTTTTAAAATGTCTTCTTTTATATTGTTTTGCCCTTCACTAAAAACTATAGAATGCAAATAAATGTAAATAAAAATAAAGTCTTTAAAATGTTATGTTAAGACACTGGATTTCTTTCTTTCAATATCTTCAAACTTCAGTACATAAACCACTTACCAGCTTGATAATATCAAATAAAGTCAACTGCTCCTGTCCTGTTTACACCCCTTCACAGTGTTTTGAACAGGAGTAGAAGTTTATCCCTTTTTTTCTGCTTAGGATCTGGGTTTCTGGTTCCTTCTAAAGTCTTCCTCATTCTCCTTCATCCCTTGCATCTTAGTGACATTATTGCCTTGATTGGGGTGAATTGATTAAAATAAAATTCACATTACAATTTTACTAGTCTAATCATATCACCCTTTACTGTAGACTTGTCAAAATGCTCTATTCTTATCTACAAGATTGATGAAGCAAAAGTAGAAAGCATTCAAAACAAAACTTTCATGGATGAAGAATTAAACTGTATTTATCAAGTTCTGTGTGACAAACTGTTCAAATAACAGCTTTCATTTCATAAACTTTCTCTGTTCATTTTATCCCTTGATGTTTTTGTTATTTTGGGCTGAATTTTTTCAGTTAATTTATTTAAACGTTTAAAAACATTGTCTGACCCATTGAGGTAGCATAACATGAATTGGTGAAAAGAACTTATGAAAAATGAGTCTTCCTGCACTCTGTTGCCAATTTCATTCATTTTTGAATTGCTGGAGCAGTGTCATGAATGAGAATCATTTCTTTTCTGAATGTGTTTGGCTTCTTCTTTAAACATGGCTCCACATGTGCCTTCAAAAAATCAATGTATTTCTGAGCTATCATCTTAACATCATCAAGTGCCCACCACTTTACTGCCTATAATCCCATACCAAAACCTTATGAAGACACTTTCTGTTAGTAGTCACCAGCCATTGCTATATCCATCTGACCCATTAAAAGTAGCACCATAATTTGTAGATGAAAAGAACAGTAAAGATATTAGTGTTCATGTATTCTCTTGCCTATGAGAGAACCTTTTCTGCTTTCACATGCTTAAAATATTGCTGCCACATATGGTTCAGTGCTCCTGCTATATATTTAGAGATCCTTGATAAAATCCAAAGAAGAATCAGCAATATTATTGGCCCTGAACTGGCATCTCGGCTTCAGTTAATTTCTCACTAATGTAAAATTGCTTTCTTGTGCCTTTTCTATAAATACTTTCATAGTAATTGTTGGGATGAGCTCTTTGTTATGGTACCTAGACTTTATGAATTTAAGTGCAGTAACAGACTGGCAATAAGGTCTCACCAATTTACTGTTGAGTTTGATAGATGTAACTAAATTCTATGCTAACAGTTTCTGTTCTCACATTTTTCAATTGTGGAACTCTTTTCCAGCTCCATGTTATTCACTCAACTTTAATCTTTAAAACTTTAAATGAAATATCAATTATTGTCTACTGTCTTATTGATTACACTTTTATTGTTCTTGCCCCTTAGTTATGCTTCTGTTTTCTAGTTCTTCCATATCCAGTAACCCCTTGTGACTTAGTGGCTTTACTACCTTGCATGGGGTGAACTCAATTAAAAAAATTTACTTCCATATGGATGTCTTTTAAAGTGATTGGTATCACATATTTTGCCACTTGATTTAGGACCTGATATCTTGAGCTTTTTGACACTAACTTGCTGCCAAAAAGCTTAACAATTCTTATAGTGTCTCTGTTGATCTTTTATGTGCTATGTGCTCTCCACAACTTCCTACCCCTTGTAACTTTTAGTAGTGCTGGTCTTGTTGTCATCCCTCCTACTCCATTCCATCATCCATTCACACAATCTTGTCAGGTAGATGGCTTGCTACCTCTTCCTATCCCTTTTGCCTTTGATGTGTCCTGTGAGTGCCAAATTCTACCAGTCATTCTTCCTCATCCTTTTGATTCTGGGTATGAGTGACATTTTTGTTCCCTTTTTTTCTTAAGACTTCTTCGTTGTTTATGCACTATCCTTCTGTAGAACCACATTTCTGTTGCTTAAAGTCTTCTTCATCTGTGAGGAGATTGTCAAATATTTTCTGCCATATAGATGGATTGATATTACATAGCAGTTCAGTACTCTTTTCTTTGTTGATAATGAAATTTTTCTCTTTCTTTGTACTTTGCTCAGCTTTTGGAAGGCATCTTTTTACTCTTCTAATGCACATTTGGATTTTAGCATTGCTTTTTCTGTCATGCATTAATACAATTCCCAGATATTTAAACTTATGTATTTCTTTGATCAGAACAGAGATTGGTGAGATAAAATCCTCAATTTGCCCTAATCATACTTGTATTGACGTTATCCGAGATTTTCTTCACAATTTAGTGTTACCTGCTGATCATTTTTCCAATTTCCAGCATTGTTTTGTCTTTTGTAAGCTGTAAAGTCCTTAAACATTTTTCTTTATCTGTCAAATCAGTTGTATGGTCTATTTGCAAGCTTCAAACTCAAAATTTGGCTGTTCATTTGAGACTTCAAACTTCAGTAGATTTTAGATAAAATTCAGTTTATTTCAGATAAAAAGCTGCCATTTATTCACATATGCACCGAATGAATTCACTTTCATCCTGTGTAGCTAAATGTTACCATCATTCAAGAAACCTTTAGAATTTTTCAACCATTTATTTTATATGACAATGAAATACAAAGTAGGTAATAATATAAAACAGAGTGTAGATTGGCTGGTGTAGAGTTTGAACTCAAGAATCCAAATGAAAATCTCAAAGGAAATCAACATCTTATTTGGATTAGACTTCTACCCAACTTATTGATCTACTTTATTTGTGGCTGTCGTGGTTAAAAATCATAGCAAATCATCTTAGATTTCTGTTATTTCATCTTGGATTTCTAATTTACCATCTCAAAGAGGCTCATATCAAACTGGAAGCAATAAATTCCTCTTTGATTTCTTCTCTCATTGTAAAAGGTTTTCCTTCTTTTATTTGTTCCATATCAGCCGATAACTAGTACCAAAAATAATCCTTGCCTCAAAGAGATTAGCAATTTCAGTTTTTGTTACATTTGTTTTTTTTTTTATAAGCTGCCATGCAAAACTTTTGTTGCCTCAATTTTTACTAAAGACAAGACATATAAATAAACATGTGCAGTTTGCTTGAAAGTCACATGACACCTTTCAATGGCTTTATGTTCATTCAGATGCTACAGTGTATTGTGCTTGGTGACATCAAATATAAGAAATTCAACTTGTTTCAGTCCAGCCTCAATGACTTTTGACCAATATCTTCATCTTTAATGTCTTTGTACCATTATCTTTTAATCAGACCTGCATGACACCTGGTAACATTTAAGTGACATTCGAACAAAAAGTATTTATTACATTTCTAAAGGTATGATCTTCTGATTGAGTTTCAAATAGATAGGGTGGCTGGAATGAAAAGGGTGGCTGGAATTTTGTTATAATCATTAAAAATTTTCAGTAACAAGATGTTTTATTGAAAAATGTTTGCTACCTAAATTAGTTGTCAGAGAAATAAGGATGTCCTGTTTGGATTATTTTTAGTTGTTCAAAGAAGAATCATTTACCTGTGTGATCTATTTGAATCTCTGTTGTAGCATACCTATGGATGATAATGGGTATGTCCCCATTCACATAAATACAGTAGTAAATACTGTATGTTGGTCTGTAGTTGGAGATTCATTGTGGAATTCCCTTGACTCACTTCTAGCAGTTGACTACTACATCTACGCACCGCTGGCAAATCTTATATGTGTTGTTCTTGTCTTAAGTATTATCGGTCACTACCAACCTTTGTTTGATTATTCTATTCAGTAACCTTTCCTAGGTTACAATAGATATCAACATGGAAAGTGGAGTTGGCAAGCTGGGTTAAAAATAAAGTAGACAATGTAAATAATGTCAGTTTTCTGACTATTATTCTTGACTCATATCATTGATCATTGAAATTGGTGCTTGTTGTGGCATACCTATGTATGATAATGGGTGTGTCCCCATTCTCATAAATACAGTAGTAAATACTGTATATTGGTCTGCAGTTGGAGATTCATTGTGGGATTCACTTGAGTCACTTCTAGCAGTTGACTAATTCTTCTACATGCTGCTGGTGAATCTTATATGTGTTGTTCTTGTCCTAAGTATTATTGTACATTACTGACTTTCATGTGATTATTTTATTCAGTAACCTTCTCTAGGTTACAACAATCTTACAGATATTTATATCACAATAGAAAGTATGTAATAAGTTGTCATTTTTGAGTTCAACTTTTTGTATTTTTTAAAAAATTAAATGTGCTAAACTTGCTAATGTTATAAATTTCTTCTGATATCTTTTTTAATCATTTCACCCCAAGCAAGGCCATAAAGCTACTAAGATGCAAGGGATTACTTGAGTGTGGGAGAAAATGAGAAAAATAAAACAACTGTTAAAGAGAGAGAACACTAAAAGAAGAATTAAGAAGACAGAAGATAACAATTTACATAGCATTTAAATTTTTGAAGATCAAAGTTGAATAGAAAGCAAGAAGCTGGAAGAGAGTTTTATAAGAAATGTGAGAGGAGCCATCTTGCAATTTCAACTGTAAAATGATGAGACCTTACTGCCAACCTAGTGCTATACTTAAATTCATAAAGTCATTTGTATGTTATCTATAGTGATCAATTTTGCCTAAAACTACAAACAAACAAAATAAAAACAGACTTAAATATATAAACAAATATCACCAAATTGTTACTGAAATCTTTTTACTTGGATTATGGTAGATGGGAAAGAAATCAGTTTGTACTTTATTTATTCTAGTAAGAAATAAATATAGTTGCATCATCCAGACATATGGTTAGAAGATTTTGCTTTTTAAAAAAAAAAAAAAAAAAAAAAAAAAAAAAAAAGAAACAAAATGTGATACAAAAATTGAAAGGGGTGTACATATTTGTAGAGTGAAGTTTAAAATTACATAGCAATTTTTAACATTTATTAAAAACTCTTTTCACAATTTCTCTGCTTTGAAGCTCAGAAGTATGAAATTGATAAGTGAAATTTTATTAATTTTTATTAAATTTGCTGAAGCTGTAAGAAGTAAAAACGGTCAGAAATATAAATTTATTTTTCTGGAAGTGACAAAAAAGGAAAGCATACATAGCAATGTTTTCCTTTTCATTTTTGCTTCATTGTTGATGTTGCAGGATTGTAAGAGCACCACATGTTCTGCTACCATAGCAGCAGAGGTGTGTCTTGGGCAAGATAGCCTGATAGAATCCAACTCCCTCCAGGTTGGTTTAAATCCAATTTTCTTTCTCCTAGACTGGTTGCCAAACAAGGTTCTAGTTGATCCTGTTATTTACTTATTGCTGGGGAGTGGGGAAGAGTGTATTTGCACATCAGTCAGTCAGTTATGTGCCAGGTGTGATACATGTGTGTGTGATCATTTATATTTCAATACTTGACTGACGAGGCAGATTTTTTCTTGTGGTAGTTTGCCGTTTCTTTCTGTGGTAGACCAGTTACCACCCAAGGCTATAGAACCCAGTCTGTCCTGCTATTTACCCATAGCTGGGGGGAGAAGAAGAGGATTCATATTTTTCCCAAGGGGGTTAGAATGTAAGTAAATGTAATGGATTCAACTGGAAAGTCAGTCTGTCAGTGATGTGCCATGTGTGATACATGCTTAGGCGATCATGTATCTTTTGATACATGACTGCCGAGGTAGATTTTTCCCCGCACAGTAGGTTGCCATTTCTTTCTGTGGTAGACCAGTTGCCATCCAAGGGTATAGAACCCGGTCTGTCCTGCTATTTACCCATAGCTGGGGGGGAGAAGAAGAGGATTCATACTTTTCCCAAGGGTGTTAACATGTAAGTGAATGTAATGTATTTGACTGGAATTTGAACTCGGCTCTCTGATTCCACAATCTGAGCTACTATTCATTACTCCACCATGCTCCAAAGCGTATTTGCATATAAGTGAAAGTAACAAACCCAACTAGAATTTAACCTTAGTTCTCTGATTTCTCATTCTGAGAGACAATCTATATTTTTCCCTGTGTAAGAAATGTTTCAAGATAATATTTCTGAAATAATATTATTGCAATGATTATTGTACATCTTTAGGTTTCAGTAAAATTAGCATTTTATATGAAGTCTACTTTATGAAATTTGACATGTAGTAAGAGTGAGGTATCATAGATTTGGAGGGGGTTCATGAATTCTTAGCACCAGCACTGGTTAGAATATTTAACTTAAACAAAAAGATAAAAAAAAATACCCTAATGTCAACATATTTATTATTCAAGAGTGTTCTCATTCAGCACACACACCCTACCTGTGAGAGTCTTAAAGTATACCTGACCCCTTACAATAAACAGTTGAAATCTAATAAACAGCTGCACACTCGACTCTAAAGCAGAAACGTACACAGAAAGCAGTCTGCACAACAATTTGCACTGAGCAGTCATTCTCCTGGCTGATCTGCATGTAAGTGGTAACTTTGCACACCAACAGAAGGCTGCATATTTTCCTGTACATAGGGGGCTGTGGCATCATGGAAAGAGTGGCTGATGGGTGGTGAGCTGTCTCATGCAAGAAACCAATACCATTTGTAGACAAAAGGAATGAACATGCAGAAAGAGAAACAGAACAAAAGTCTGCAAATGTCTTTTTTAGCATATCAAACAATGCTCCATGCTGAGTGCCTACCAAATTTTACATAGACTTTGCTAGGCATTACAAAACTGGCGAACATGCAGTTTGAAGAATTCTCTGAGGAGATTATATACAAGTTATGATGAAATTAGGGAGACTGATTTGAAAAAAAAAGCAGAAAAGGAAGGTCTATATAAATATATTTTTAATAAAAGAAAATATATCTATTTATAAAAAAAAAACTATTTCATTTTATAAACAAATCATTGTATAGAGTCTAAAAGGATGTAAGTTAACATAAACCCTATTGCCTATTTTTCCATTTTTAAATGAGAAAATGGATCTTTATAAAAAATAACATAGACAACAATGGTAAATATAGAAGAAAATTTGTAAAATCCTTTTTTTTTTTACATGCTTTGGTGATCAAACAGCATTATCACCAGAAAAAAAAAAGATTTCATTATGATGAAATTTACACTGGTGACACAGAACATGCGGTTTTATTAAAAAATGAAGATATTTAATTCAGATAAAAACTCATTGCAAAATGCTATAATCTACAAATGCCTTAAGTTTAATATATTATGAGGCTTCAACCTATCATCTGCTCTTAATAAACTGGTGTAGAAATGATATGTGATATAAAAAGTCTTAAAAATGAATATATAAATAAAAAACTGAGTTGAAATTAGTAATATCTAATTTGAAAAAAAAATAGTTAAAGCAAAAAAGAAATTCAGGAATCATATTCTTTATCATTAATGTGATCAAATAAATCCATCTTAACAAAACATGTTAAAATAAGAATTTTCCAAATTGTCTTAACATATATATTAATTTTTTAGTCAACTTCATGTATGGTGCAACCCCTGAATTTTCTGCATGAATTTCAACACCTTGAGAAAAAATTTACCTGTGTATAGTGCAACTGGTTACCAAAAATGCATAATTTTTAACCTCTTTAAAAAATTACCTGTGTATAGTGTGACCTATTTTTTTGTGTAAAAAAAAAAGCGATCATAAAAACTTGTAATATACTCAAGTATATACCGCCTATATTTACCATTCAGTCAGATTCATCCAAATTTAAATCATAGACAATATTCCAAAAGACTTATTGTGAAGTTAGGCCTCAAGAGAAATATGTGAGAATTATTTTTGTTTTTCTTTTAGCTATTCTTTCTCATTTCACAAAAAAAATCACTTACACCCTCTTACCATCACACTGACAATAAGTTACAAAGAATACATTAATTTTTGACAGAAATTCTCAGGTAACATTGTTTTTAATAAATCTTAGAAATGTAACATTCACTGCTTTTTTCTTTACGGAAGATAGTCTTTAGATGTGTACATAAAATAAGCTTTTGAGTAATGGTCTATAAAAAATAAATATACATTTGATATTCTTAATATATAATAATTATAATAGTATAGTGTAGTTACAGATGTTTACATAGAAAAAGCTTTGGAATAAAGGCTAGAGAAAAAGAAAATACTTTTGATAGTCCCTAATATATAATAATAATATTAATGACACAATGGAGTCATGGATAGTCTTTAGATCACAATCATGATCAAAGTTTGCATAGCTGATTAGGATCCTAGGGGTAATCGGTATTGTGTCTTGGGCAAGATAGTTTGATGGAGCCCAACTCACTCTAGGTTGGTTTAAATTCAGAGTTTTCCTTCCCCTACACTGGTTGCCAATCAAGGCTATATGTTCTGGTCTGTTCTGTTATTTACTTGGAGGAAGAAGAAGGTATTTGTGTATCTATGAATGTAACAAAATCATCTGGAATTTGAACTCTGCTCACTTGCATGTGACAATGATTTTTTGACAATGAGGTTAGCAGTTTTTAATTTTTATAGTAGATAAATGATTTAATTTTCTTGTTTTTATCGAGTAAAGTTGTATATCTCTTTAAAAGATTTCTTGCTTATTGTTACCATGCATTTGATTTTTATAGAAAATTTTAACATTATTGGGTTTTTTCTGCATGTTCAATGTTGTTATTGGTTACAAGTCTAATATGGTGATTTATGAGATGATTTATATATATATATATATAAATATATATATATGGAGAAAGAGAGAGAAGAGGTTATAGTTGTTCCAACAAGAGAAAATTGTTAAAAAGAAAAGAGAAACTGCAAACATTTTTGGTTAAAATATGGATTTTTTAAAAATATATGTTATATTTTATTTTCCATATTTTTGCTACATGAGTTTCTGGTCTTGCAACCTTTATCAGGCAAAGAGTGGATATTTTCACATATTATTAAAAGGAATTAATTTTCCTTATGTTTTTCATGTTTAACCATTGTTTTTTTTGTGTAGTAGTAACCCAAATGTTTTTCTTGGACTAGTGGCAAAAGTGTTTTTCTGCTTAAGTGGTATTAAAACAATTGGGATTGGTCAGAGAAAGGACGAGAAAGGATGTCTTCGTTCTTATCTTTTTTTCTTAGATCAATTTACCATTTTTGCCTATTGTGTGTGTGTGCGTGTGTTTTGCTAGTATGTATATATATATTCCCTCTCCCTACATACATATTATCTTAATATAAGGAATCAGTATATCAGTATATATATATATATATATATATATATATATATATACACACACATACACAGCCTGAGACAAGACAAGAGGTAGACAAACCTGATTGTTTGCAATGTCTGTGACTGAGTCAATTATGTTGGTGAGATTGGCCCTGAATTTCATTTCCAATTCAACAATCTCAAAAAGTCAATTAGTGACAACTCTAATTACCCTATTATAGAACAACATTTCAACTTAATTAATCATAATAGAGACAATGTTAACTATGCCCATGTAGCCTCATCCTTTAATTTTTGGAATGGCTTTAGAAAAGATAAAAGCAATTTCATTATCAAATTTAATACCCACAATTTGGGATTAAATAAAAACCTAGGAATTCTCAATGATTATACATATTACAAAAATAACAACTGACACATTTTTGTTGTAATTGTAGTAGAATTGTTTGAGATAATACATATTGCTTATCAGTAACCTTTAATAAACTTAGTATTTACCTGAGATCTCCCCACAATGTGGGATGTGGCACAAGGCTGGTTTTTAATGTGGGGCTTTTCAAGCATGTATGCATGGGCAAAAATTCACTGTAGACCCTGCATACACAGGGTCAAGTGGCTATCTGTTTTACCTCAGATGAGACTCTGCCTGTAGACATAGACTCATCTGAGTTTCTTTCCACCCAAATGCAGAGAGTCTGGCAAGCTGAGCTTTGATAAACTTGGTATTTACTTGAGCTTCCCACAGAGTGGTATGTGGCACAAGGCTGGTTTAATGTGGGACTTTCTGAGCAAAAATTCCCCATAGACCTTCCATACATGGGGCTGGATGGCTGTCTAGCTTCCCCAGTTCCTCTCCACCTGAAGGCAGAGAGTTTGACAAGCTAGAGCTTTGATAAACACAGTATTTACCCAAGTCCTCCTCGCAAGGTGGGATGTGGCACAAGGCCGGTTTTTAATGTGGGGCTTCTTGAGAGCATGCACTGGGCAAAAATTCCCTATAGGCTCTGCATTCACAGAGTCAGGTGGCTGTCTACCACCCCAGATAAGACTCTGCACTTTGGCATGGCCTCATCTGAGTTCCTCTCCACCCAAAGGCAGAGAGTTTGACAAGCAGAGTATCATTAAATTCAGAGGTTTGATAAAATCAGTATTTAACCAAGTCTTCACCACAAGGTGGAATGTGGCACAAGGCCAATTTTAACATGAGGCATTCCAAGCCCATAGGCTTGGGCAAAAATTCCCCGTAGGCAATGTGATAATAGGATTGAATTTGTTTACCACCCCAGATGAGATTTTGCTCTTTGGCATAGAGAGGTCAACAAGCAGAGTATTTCAAACTCAGGGGTTTGATGAACTAGGATTTACCCAATTCCTCCCACAAGGAGGGATGTAATACAAGGTAGGTTTTTATGTGGGGTGATTCTGAGCTCATAGGTTCAAGCAAAAATTCCCCCCAAATCCTGCATACACGGGGTCAGGTTTGTCTACCACCCTAGATGAGACTCTGCCTGTAGGCATAGCCTTGTCTGGGTTTCTACCTGCTCAAAGGCAGAGAGTTTGAGTACTGTCAAACCCAGGGGTTGGTAAACGATATTTACCTGTTACCTTCCCACAAGGTGGGATATAGTACATGGCTGATTCTTTTACATAGGGCATTACAAGCCTGTAGGCTTGAGCAAAAATTGTTGACGAGATTTTGTCTTTTGGCGTAGCCGCATTTGTATTCCTTTCTGCTCGAAGGCAGAGAGGTTGACAAGCAGTGTATTTCAAACTTAGAGGTTTGATATACTCAGTATTTACCTAAGCTCCCCACAGAACAGGGTGTGGCACATGGCCAGTTTAACATGGATCTTTCCAAGCCTGTAGGCTTGGGCAAAAATTCCCCATAGATCCTGTATAAACTTACATGTTCCCATTATTATCTTTTATGGTAACTATTATTATTAGTTAATATTGTGTGTCTTATATTCTTGCATATAAATTCTTATTAAAATACCAATAACACAAAGTAAAAATAGTTTTCTCAGATACACACCTAATCTTACTTATTGTGTGTGTGTGTATGTGTCTGTACGTTATATATATTGGATCAGATTTCCTACATTTTTCAACCGATTTCAACAAAACTTTTTTTTTTGTTTTTACATGAAATCACAATTTTTTTTGAAAAACACGATTAAGAGGCATCACGAGAATGAAAGGGGGACAACTCATATCGAGTTATACTTATTATAAAACCCAGGTTGTTTGTGTGTGTGTGTGTGTGTGTGTGTGTTTGTTTATATATGGGATTGGATTTCCTACATTTTTCAACCGATTTCAACAAAACTTCACTTTTTTTGGCAGGTAGTGTTTCTTATTGTCTTGCACACTTTTTTCTTTTATTTTTACATTCAGAATGCTTTAAAATTCCATTTACAAGACAATTGTTTATAATAAAATTCTATTCAATCGTTAGACTCATAACGATTGAAAACAATGTTTTTGTTTGAGTTTGGGTTTGACCAATTCTTAAAAAAAAAAAACTAATTAAGACATGTGTGTCCATCAACCTTAAACAATAATGTTTGTCAATTTTATTTTTCAGTCTTTATGATGGTCGATACTTGATCTATCTTTTTCTGTTACATCCCCGGGCAACGCCAGGCTCTACTGCTAGTCACTTATAGTTGGCATCATCTGACTGGAGTTCTTCTTCATGTGCCATAGTCCCTCAAGACATAGGCAATCATGGCTCTGCTCAATTTTCTGTCCTTTGTAGCTCTTAATAAATTTTGTCTTTTTATTATTTCAAACAAACCTTGTTCTGCCATCCATTTACTCAAGATCACTATGTTTTGTGTTGTTTTCCTCTGTCCCTCTTGCCTTCAATCTGTCCTGTGAGTATCAGTTTTCCAAGCCTTCTTTCTTCATTATGTGACTTAGAATCTTCAGCTGTCTCTTCCTGATGTTAAGCATAAGTTTCTTTTTCATTTCTATATTCTCTAAAACTTTGTCATTCCTCACATGATCGATCCATGGTATTCTCTGTATCCTCCTGAGAACCACATTTCTGATGTTTGTAGTCTCTTCTTCATCTTTGAGAAGATTGTCCAGCACTTATTGGCATATAGGAGGACTGATATTACATAACATTTCAGTACTCTTTTCTTTGTTTTTAATGATGGTGCAGAAGCAATAAAAATCATTATCAGTTGTCATGATCAAAGCATTGATTCTTACATCTGCTGTATTGAAAATTTAGCCAAATGCAAAAAAAAATTCAACAGTAAGAACCAAATAAGACTTGTAGAATAGCCTAAAATTCCAACTAAATAAAAAATAATATAAAGAATACCTTAGTCATCAATTTATATATATATATATATATATATATTTAGCAAATTACACCCCAAGCAAGGTGGGAAGCCACTAGCATGCAAGAGGTTACAGAGAGTTGGAGTGAGAGCAAAGAGGAGTGATAGAGAAAAGGATGAAGAGAAGTTTAGGGGATAGATCAGGGCATCTGGAGACGTCAATTGACATTACATTTGAATAGTTGGAGATTATAGCTATCAGGGAAACAAGAAATGGGGAGGAAGTTCCACAGGCGAGAAGTGCGAGACATGAAGCTATTGGAGTAGAAGAGACGGTTACTTTTAACAGTTTCAACAGTGAAAGGGTGTGAGCAAGATGCCAGCCTAGTAGAACGCTTAAATTCATGAAGTTTGGGAACCAGAAAAAGCAGCTCATCGATGCAGTTATCATGTAAGTATTTGTAAAAAAGACAGAGGGAGGCAATGGTACGTCTGTGAGAGAGCAGCTGCAAACAAGATGCCAGATATATAAGAAGTTCTAATACGAACATTTCAGAGTATTTGGGTGTTGATCTGAGAACAGTGCGGAGGATTTGGAAAGAGTTGGATAAGTGTAATGGTGATTACGAAGGCATTTGGAATGATGACTAGTGATGGTAATATTATGCCTCCATTCAGCTTCCCACAGGGCCTCAGACACAACACAGAGGCTGACATCAAGTGCTTTGAGGAGGTGGTGCTGCCCTGGTTCAAGAGAGTGGCTGGTGGAAGATCCTATGTCTGGCAAGAGGACTCTGCACTATGCTGCACAAACAGGATAACCCAGACATGGCTGTCAGACAATTTCTACGACCACATCAACCCTTACATCTGACCACCTAACTCTCTAGACTGCAAAGCCCTTGATTATTATGTGTGGGGTACAGTTGAATGAGAGACCAACAAAACTTGTAACACCAAAGATGAAATGAAGACAAGGATTATGGCAGCATTCAGCAACTTAAACAAGGAGACTGTCTAGAAGAGATGCAGGAAATTCCAAAGTCATTTAGTGGGTGTGGTTGAAGCTGTTATTGTAATTTACCCATACACAAATGGACTCTCCCAGCTATAAATAGGAACAAGTACTGCCTTTTAGAGAGGAAAATTTCCAGTAGTCAGCTCTGACAGTCAGACCAAACATACTTGCTGTAACACTCTCATTTGTATATGTTTGCATTACTGTTTCTGTTAATATATTTGTTTAACTCAAAGCCTTTCTTTGTGTCATTATTTCTGGCCCTAACAAGGCCACAACAGAAGCCAATAGTGATTTTATTGAATAAATATACTTTTCAGTATTTCAAGATATTTTTGTGTAATTTTGGTAATATTGGTTTTGACGTATGAGGATGTGACAACTTAACCAATTGATTTAGTTATGAAATTTTGTGTGATAATCTTAAGTGGCACTTAAGACCCACTAGTGATTTACAAAGGAGGCTGCATATGGAGCAAGAGTGAAAATTGTGGGATGAGATCACTGTTAGATTGGCTGACCTTTTAGATCTTGTTCTCACTTCTTGAAGACGATTCAGACTAGCAGACTGAAAACTGTCCACTACAACACGTTGATCTCCATTCTACCCACTCCAAGGCTAAGTGCTCAACGGTGTTATGTGGTATATTGACTGCTGACAACTTGTTCTTCAGTTTGTCTTTGTATCTTAGCCATGGGCGTCCTACATTCCTGTAGCCCTGATCTAATATATATATATCATGTGAGATAATGATATGTAAATTTTTATATATCAATAACAATATTGGACAGTATTGAGGGAAAATGTTTGACAAAGTGGAAAAAGTTTTCATGTGATGCATTTCATAGTTAGGACTTCATCAGACTAAATTTGTTATATTGATGTGACAACCATATGCATGAATGAGGGATGCTGGGAATTTTAAATTTAATTTTTATATATATAATCTAGATTTCATTTAGATTGTTTTTGCTTTTGTTTCCAACACTTGTTATTAAATATCCCACACTAGTGAGTGCCTTGATCACAAGTGAGTGCCTTGATTGCAAGGTCATCCACAGTAAATTACATTTCACTATTTTTGGCAATTCTTCTATTTTCACAGTGTATTATTACAGATTATGTGCTCTCTCCCAGAAATTGTAACTATGGTCTGCTCAGCATAGATGCTGTACAAATCGCAGGTGGGCTCTGTGGATGTTGAACAAATATAAATATGCTGGAGCAGGTGTCTGTGACAAGGATTGGCTAGCTACCCTAGCAGATGGGTGTGTTCAGAAAATAAGAGTACTTGGCCATCACATGCATGAACACACACACATACACAATGAAAGAAGACCAAAAAAATCAACCTTGCATTAATTAAAGTTATTTAAATTATTTTTCAACTCAATATAAAAGAAAAATGAGAAAATAAAAAAAAATCAATCTGATATCTTCTGACGAGTGGACGGAACGATTGCTGGAGTGTCCATCTATAAAACTATAGAGTTGGGATACTGAAGATAACATATATCAGCTAAGTGACAAATTTTACATTTTTATTAATTCTTTCTCTCTCTCACTCTATCTATCTATCTATCTATATATATATATATATATATATATATATATATATATATATTTTCATGAAAATTTCTCAGACATTCAGGCCAGTAAATGTTATTTAATACTGTTTATTATAAACAGAGCTTTTACTTAAAATACTTGTATCTATAAAAAGAATGTTAAACATAAAAATGTCTTTAAATAATTATTGGATTTTGTCCATTTCATAATGTGTGCCTCATTTGTTTACATTTGAAACGCCATGAGCTGTTATGAATGTATGTGAGAGATTCATGGAAAATTGAAGTTTATAAGCAGTAAATTCGACCTTGCCAACTAAATGATCCTTTGTGGCTGAGTGGTAAGGCACATCAAGCTATATGATGGTTCTGTATAGGATACAGGTTTGAATTCTGTCGAAGGACGAATATTTTCTATGAATATTTCTCAGACATTCAGTCTGGTAAATGTTATTTAATACTGTTTATTATAAACAGAGCATTTACTTAAAATATTTGTATCTATAAAAAGAATGTTAAACATAAAAAAATTTAAATATATATATATATATATATATATATATATATATATATATATATATATATATGTATAGTTGGATGGATTTGAGTTTGTAACCTGGGAACATAATTTTATGTGATCCTCAGACAAACTGAGGATTGCATAAACAAAAGCCTATGGTTACAAACTCATATCCATTCAACTAAATATTTATCTCTATCACTGATATTGAGTGCTATCCAGTAAGCACTGCATATATATGATATATATATATAGAATTTTTCTATATATATATATATTTATATATATATATAATTATTTATTCGAAAAATTATTACATAAAAATGCTATAAAATCACTACAAAAAATAGCCATTTTGTTTCAACATTTCTGGTGTCTTATCAAGTGATGGTGTTGAATATAGAATAAAGGCTTTTATTCTATATTCAACACCATGTATGTTCATTATTCTATATTCAACACCATCACTTGATAAGACATGAGAAGTGTTGAAGCAAAATGGCTATTCAAAAAAGTTCGTCTTATTTATATTTATGTTATAATTTTTGAATAAATAGTTATATTTGCTGTACTCTGTATTGGGCACTCTTTTAAGAATACTATTTGTTGATTTTTGGAATTTATTCCATTTACACCAATCATATATATATATATATATATATATAATGTCAGTCACTTTGTGGGTCTGGAGGTGTGTGTGTGTGTGTGTAATGTTTTGATTATTTTTAAGGAGAGAAAGTAGAAGTCGATTGACACTGAACCATTTATGATCGTTTAAGGATGGATATACTTAATTTATAATTAATTTAAATTTTAAATTTAAAAATGCTCAAAAATATTCTTAAGGCTAATTGCTCTAGCCAAGGTAAGTTAACCTCAAGAATATTTTTGAGTGTTCATAAATTTAAAAGTTTTGAAAACCGAAAAATGGTTTTCCTTCTGTCTATAAATACCTGTTGCAAAATTATATACTTACATTAGCCTTGATAAAATTCATCAGATAACAAAATGCCTTGGTACAGAAAATTTTTTCTTTTGAAATTTATTCATATTCATTTTTTTTATAGTTCTAAACACTATCATCGTATATAAAGTGAACAGTAAAGAAGGAGTTAAATTATTGGATATGAGATAAAGCTGTTATGATATTTTCTTTTTAAAGATATATTTTATTTATATCTAAATTTTTACACACACATATATAAGACATAATTAAGTTTGACTATCCTTGGTTCACACTCCTCCCTTTTTTTTTGAATGGGAGTATATTTCGTGTTTAGGATTAGATTTCTGGTTCCTTTTAAAATCTACTTCAGCTCTCTACTTCTAACGTCTCCACCTAAACTCTGAAATTTTATTTACTATTTATTTTTTTTTTTCTTCGATAGTAGTAGATAGGTTTGAGTATCATCCAGTTCACACTCCTCCCTGGAACAGCAGAGGTTTATCCCTTGTTTCCTGTTTATGATTGGGTTTCCGGTTCCTTCTTCTCATTTTCTTCCACTCTCAGCAGCCCCTTGTTTCTTAGTGGTATAATCACTTTGCTTGGGGTGAAGTGTTGAAAAAAATTTTCTACAGGAAAATCCACCTTCCTGCTGCCCACTCTAAATCTGACACCCCCCTTATACTATATAAAAAACTAAATGATATTCTGGAACAATACCCAAATTGGGGCATTTATATACTGATGGCTCCAAAGTCAAAAAACAAAGTAGGATGTGCGGCTATCTTTAAAAGCACTGTTCTACAGAAAAGATTACCTAACAACTCCTCAATTTTTAGTGCTGAAATTACAGCCATTGATTTAGCTCTAGACCTCATCATTAAACATAATTTAAATAAATTTATTATTTTTGCAGACTCATTATCAGTACTTGAATCATTAAAAAACCAAAAATTAAACAATCCTTTGCTCATCAAACTCCTATATAGAATACATGCAATCTTACAAAATAAAACTATCATTTTTCTGTTGGATTCCCAGCCACTCTGGTTTTTCATGGAAATGAAAAAAGCTGATGTTCTTTGCAAAAAAAATTCTCTGAAACTTAACACAAGTAACATAAAGGTTCCATACACTGACTATAAACCCCTAATAAATGTTTTTTTTTTTTGAAGAAATGGCAAGATGCTTGGAACATTGTCAAAACAACAAATTATTTCAAATCAAACCCTCCAAAAGAAACAACTAACTGAACACAGAAAATTTTGCAAAAGAAGAAGTGGTTTTTATCCTGTTATTCAAAAGGTTTTTCCATAACTCATTCCTTTCTACTAAAAGATGAAGACCCTCCTGAATGCATTTTTTATACCGTGAAGCACTTCCTGCTTGATTGCGGTGACATGGCACATATTCAAAAACTATTTTACAATACGAACAATTTGAAAGAACTTTTTTGAAAAATCAAATCAATTTGATCTTGACATTTCTTAGGAAAGTTGACTATATAATAAAATATAATTCCAATTTGGTGTCTGATGATGAAAGGAGAAACCTTTTGATACTTGTCGGGAAAAAGTGAGAAATTTTCAAAGAATGCATCTCTGAAAACAGTGAATTTTTAAAAAACAAAAAGCAAGACAACATCAAAAAAAAAGAATGAAAGGAAAGTGAAAGTTATTTGAAATTCCATTTCAACCTTATTTAAAAAAAAAAAAAAAAACAACTGTTTGACCTTAAATGATCTCTTGCTGATCGATGGGTCGTTAAGTTTTAAACAAACAAACAAACAAACCTTCCTGCTACCATGGTTTCCCCACCAGTAGTGGAGATGAAAAATCTAACTCATTGCTTGATGGTAAAAGGAAGGCTGGTACTCTTGTAAAAATTTTAGGTGTTAAATTACTCTGCATTTTCATTATTTGAATTTGCATTGAGCACTTTTTATTTAGATAATAGTTTTTGAGAAATAGTTTATTTGTCAATAATATATATATATATATATATATATATATATATTGACAAATAAACTAATATCATTATATATATATATATATATATATATATATATATATATATATGATATTTTGTTTTTGCCCTTTAGAGTTACAGCTTGATTGACTTACCTATGTAAAGGTCTATCTTTAGGTCAGAGAATTAAACAACAGTTGTTGGAGAAAAGCTTAAACACCCTCACACACACACATATATGCACACATGTATATATTTGTTTCTTGCTTGATTAAGTGTGTGTAATAAGTATATACATATGTTTGTGCTTCTAAACTTGGTTGAGAGTAGCTTGAGGGTTTATAATTTGACAGTTGGGTTTATATCTAACGCCACAAGGAAAGAAGACCAGTGCAGTGAAATAAGAAAGAAAAGAAACCAGCGAGCGAAGCCAATGTAGATATAAATAGTGATATGCATTCATTATGGAATTTTGTGAAAAGATCAAAGCACCAGTGGAACTGAAAATGTATAAAATCTTTCCAATAGCTTTAGAGGCACTTAAAAACCACAGGTCTTAGTATTGGTTTATTGCTGCTAATCTTCAGAACAGCCACTTGTCTGCCAATTGAAACCTAAGAATTGAGCCTGCCACATCTTAGAACCCTCAAGCCTATCAGGAAAAAGTGTGAAAAGTCCTTTCTTTAATTGAAAGCTCAAATCGAAATTGAAACACCGGGTAATCGTTTTGGAGAATCAAAAAATAAATTAAACTGAAGTGCCAAAAATTGAGAGACAGCAGGACACTAGACAGCTTCACTTTTCCCACGTGTAGAAATAGATGGGTGGCATAAGATGTAAAGAGGTGGTGTAGATGTGGCAGCAATGCAATGCAGATAGGACTTAACACTGACAGTTTTTTTTTGTTTTTTTTTAGTGCCAGAAAGATATTACTGTAGGATTTTCTTGGGCAACTGTAGAAAGAGTATGCCATCAACTGTTCATACAAACTGCAGGTATCCACAGGGGACTCACAAGAATAGAACCACTGGCAATTGACAAGAATGGTAACTGTTAAATGAAAGGGATTGTTGCATCAAATCCCCTCCCACTTCAAAACTGGTGCTGCTCAAACAATTGGTCAACACACTGTACAGTCTATACTGCTTTTCATGGACGTTTCATAGACATCAACCAGCAAATGTATCTTTATTGACACCATGGCAACAGCTACTGCACTTCACCTGCGCCAGAGAAGATCACTGTAAGAAGACTGTTGCTGTGTGGCCTAGTCAGCTCTTTTGGACAGTGTTATATTCTGTGCTAATAGGAATATGGAATGGACAAACATTGTGGATAAATAGTAACAGGTTTATTGTAGAAACCAGTACAACAAGCAGGGAAGTAATAGTTATGCACACGGTCGTCGCAAGTCAGTACAGTTGTGTGCGTGTTGCTATCGGAAGACCACTAGTTCTTGTAGATCCCAGCTCGATTCTCCTGTCCGCTGTCCTAATGAATACTTATAGGTGGTTACCACCTATAGTGCAGCCACTCATAGGGGTGGCAGGTTATTCCATTACATCAGACATGGTTGAATATTTGTGTGGAGGAAACTGCATGAGGATATTGATTCAACCTACCAGTAGAGTGTTGTGCAAGCTGGTAGAGGTTCTGTAACAGCATTGGGTATATTTCGATGTGGCTTCTGTTAACTGGTACAGTTTTTTAGGATTCTGTAATACCTGTCCATGAGGTTTGAGGATGGATGGCCCTTGTTGAGACCTACACACTTCACTCACTCTGATGGTTTCTTTCAACAATATAATACAACTCCCTCATAATACTTAGGTGACAGGGAACTGGTTCAAGAAACACTCAACTGAGAAATAGCCAATTGTGACTATTGTGACTAAGTTCCATGTATTGAATGATCTTGAAATGGCTCAGAGAATGAAAAAAAAGACGTTTTAGGTTCTGACTATACCTTTACCACACGGGGAAAAAAAATTTAAAAAGATGAGTGATTTTAATTATTAATAGATATATATATAGAAAGAGAATAAAAAGATGGGGAGGAATAATAATAATAATAATAATAATAATAATAATAATAATAATAATAATAATAATAAGGGCTTTATTTATATAATTTTTTTTTGTCAGTGGAAAGTGTCATGATGTCATTTCTAACCTTAGGGAAATGCGGGACCCAGAAAAAAAATGTAAATGCCAGAAATCAAAGGAAATAAAAATAATAATAATAATAAAAATTCTAATAATAATAATGAGAAGAAGAAGAAGAAGAAGAAGAAGAAGAAGAAGAAGAAGAGAAAAATAGATGAGTTTTGTGCAATAAACAATTGCAATAATTCTATAAAATTAGCTTAATGAACTCAGGACTATCGTATATTTAACTTGTTTATTTAGATAAGTCTTCCTTTTAGCAGTAAAAATCCTTCTTTAATGACCAGTTTGTATAGTGTGTTTGCACTATTTTATATTGTCCATTTGCATTTGAACATAAAAATCTAATTAATTCAAATCTTTGGTTGATGAGAGTAACAATAGTTCTCAAACATGTACCAACGTTCAATAAACAAAAATAAAAATTGTACAGTTTTTGTCTACAATTTAACAATCTTATCATGTTGCTTATATGGTTAAATAATTGCTCATCTCAAATATAAATATAAAGCCATCAATATAAATACATACATATATATATACATATATATATATATATATATATATATATATATATATATATATATATATATATATATATATATATATATAATAAATTGACATTGAGGTCAAAACCATGCAGCAAAAGTTTGTTTATGCTTTAACACAATCTTCAGGACATGTTTTTTGTGTTTTAGCTTGACTATTTATACGTGCTGGTTAATGGTGCATTATGGGTAGTAAGGTCTATTGTATTATTCTGATGGTTATTGGTTGGGTGGTAACAGCTATGTTTAAATTTTTGTAGAGGCTACTGAGATAAACTCTATCTCTAATATCACTTTTACGCATAAGTATAGCATACCTCAAAACTATATTTTTATTATATATATATATATATATATACACACATAAATGTAATGAGAATGGAAAGAATATGACATATAACTTGAAATGTTCATAGCATTAATTTGAAAGAGGGCTTAATACCAAGAGTAGATCAGTAGTTATTTAATGTATAATGAAAAAAAAAAGTGATCTTTCATAAGTAGCATTTTTAAATAGAAATGTTTATAACCATCTTCATTCCTCACTTATCGAGGTGTGTTTGCATCGAAACAAAAATGCGTCTTTGTCGTGAGTACATGTTTGTCCATATGTAACATCTTTATGAAATGGAACTAATGTCTTTAATTTAATCACAAAATTAAATTCGGGGCTTTTAGCTTCCATTTTTGAACATGGTTAGAACTGTGTAGTGAAAAATACCATATTTTAAATAAATGAATTTATAATATTGATGCTCTGTAAATTTACATTGAGCACTATTTTGTAAAAATAAAAATATCTATAAGAACACCAGATTATATATCTTACTGTTCTTTCTTTTTATTTATATATATATATATATATATAAATTTTTGCTTTTACATTGAGCACTGTTTTATTATTATCACCAGCACTCACTGTATACTATTATTTATATATATATATATATATATATATATATATATATAAGAAATAATGGATTTGTTATTTATTACTCTGAAAGATGTGATCACTTTAAATGTTATTTTAAGTGGATACTCATATTTGAATAGACAGTTCGTTTCATTAGTAAACAGTATATTTATTTATTTTCATCTACTTACCTGAATATTTGAGAAATCTTATTAAAGGGAATATGCTCTCTCTGGCAGGATTCAAACCTGTGTTCTCCTGAGCAGGAGAAATCATCATCAGATTCAAAGTTCTTAGAACCGACTAACACACAAAAAACTTTTTCTCATCAAGCAAAGCAGAATAGTTCTTTAGCTGAAATCCTTATCATAGATTCTTGAAATTTCATATCTGCTTAGTTTTGAGAAATTTTACTAAAGAAAGGTATGTGCTACCCAGCAGGATTCAAAACTACATTTCTCCTGCCCAGGGGACACAGGTTTGAATCCATTTTTCCTCATTACTATTTAATCATTTTTCCTACCCAAGTACTTTTGATCTCCTCTGAGTACTATGTAGGAAGAAACTACAGTGTCTTCCTTAATGAATTTCATCTTAACATCAAGAAATATATATATATATATAAGCAAATATGTGGATATAGATCCGACAGTATGAAGAAAATATGGAAAAACAAAAATCCGAATATGCAAGTATGCTGTTTTAATGTTGTTTCAATGTCGACATCAGACGTTTCGGTCTAATTTTAATTATGTTTTAATAACTATGTCCTGAAGAAGGTCTACTAGACTGAAACGTCTGACGTTGACATTGAAACAACATTAAAACAGCATACTTGCATATTCGGATTTTTGTTTTTCCATATTTTCTTCATAAATATATATATATATATATATATATATATATGAAGAAATATATTTTTAAGGTGTGCTATATTTATGGGATAAAGTGCTCAATATCAGAGATAGAGTGTACGTAAATATAAATATAAAAGTGAACATTGAAGCCAACATTCGGAGGCGATAGGCTGTTTCATGCTAAGTGCAATTGTCATGCCTGATGATTTCACCTAGCATGAAACAGCCTGTCACCTTTGAGTGTTGACTTCAATGTTCACTTATATATATATATATATATGATATAATATAATATAATATAAAAGGCTCAAACACTAATATTCCATGGTTATAATTTATCACATTGGAATCGTAATCATGATCCAATTTATCAGAACTATAAATTCAAAAAATTCAAATTCTTTCTCTGTCCTGGACACTGAGCTCTACTTGGATTCTATCTTCTGGAAAATTTTATATATATATATATATATATATATATATATATATATATATGTATATATATATATATATATATAGTGACCAATAATATTATCTATATATCTATCTATCTCTCTCTCTCAAGAATATATATATATATATATATATATATATATATATATATATATATATGTGTGTGTGTGTGTGTGTGTGTGTGTGTGTGTAAAGTGAGAGATCAGGAGATAGATAATGTTTAACAACATTCAGGTTGCTATTTGAATTATATTAAACATAATCCCTTTGCCTAATCTTTTATGTTAATCTGATTAATATCAATTTGTTCTAATAAAAACAATTTTACTCAATAAATTACAAAGAAGTGAACATTTGGTTGTTTTCTATTAGTTTTCTTTATTACAGAAAGAAAAAAAAACTGTTTTGCTTTATTCCAAAAATGTAGAACACCAGAACAAAAAACAAACCTGATTCCATTTCCAACAAAATTTTCCATGAAATTCACATGTGACAGAAAAGAAAACAGAAAATATTCTTTATGTTCTGAATCTCTGACTATTAGCAAAGAATGGAAATAGTGCTTCAAAACTCTATTCTACTAACAAGTAGCAGAGATAATTTATTTTCAACAATACAACCAACAGTTAGTCATTAAATATTTGTAAGGAAATTTGGTTTATTCTCTCTTCACAAAATTATATAATCTTACTTATTATAAAACACAGATTGTGTGTGTGTGTGTCTGTATGTTTATATATTGGATCGGATTTTCTACATTTTTCAACCGATTTCAACAAAACTTCACAGGACTATGTAAAATTACCTTGTGGTGGTTCTGAGAGTGCCAAAAATTGGAAAAACACAATTGTTTTTGCACAAAATCAATTTGAAAACACGATAAAACATGATTGTCGCCAGAATGAAAGGGGGACAACTCATATCAAGTTATACTTATTATAAAACCCAGGTCGGTTGTTTGTGTGTGTGTGTTAGTTTATATATGGGATCAGATTTCCTACATTTTTCAACCAATTTCAACAAGACTTCACTTTTTTTTGGCAGGTAGTGTTTCGTATTGTCTTGTACACTTTTTTCTTTATTTTTACATTCAGAATGCTTTAAAAATTTCATTTACAAGACAATTGTTTATAATAAAATTCTATTCAATTGATAGACTCATAATGATTGAAAACAGTGTTTTTGTTTGAGTTTGGGTTTGACCAATTCGTTAAAAAAAACCAAAAAAACAAAACAAAAAAAATCTAATTAAGACATGCGTGTCCGTCAACCTTAAACAATAATCTTTGTCAATTTTATTTTTCAGTCTTTATGATGGTCGATACTTGATCTATCTCTTACTGTTACATCCCCGGGCAACGCCGGGCTCTACTGCGAGTTTATTCTATAAATTGCAGTTTGAAGAGATTGCTGCTGTGATAGAAAATAAATAGAAATAAAGAAAGAATAACAAGGAAACCAAAATTTCACTACCTTGAAAAATAGGTCCATATTGAGATTTGCTAGGCCATGAAGTCATATTTTGACCAAACAATCAGAACCAGAAACTGTCACAACCAGGATAAGAACATCATAGTCTAGTGTGCAAATCAGAAACAAGAGCTGTTTCCAACCAGGATATAAGGTAACTAATTGTGAGCTAATGAGAAGCAAAGCAGCATTTTTGTGATCAATCTGTAGAGATGTATATAAAAAGATATAAAATCAAACTAAATCAAAATCGATGAGTTAATTTTATCCATTCTCTGATGCTGCAGACATTATTTTTAGTGGATACCCATATTTGCGTAGATGCTCTGTTTTTATTTTTTAAATGCAGATTTGAATCCTGCTGAAGCTGGGTTTTTTTTTGTTGTTTTTAATAAGATTCCTCAAATAATCAGGCCAGTAAACAAAAATAAAAAATATTGCTTGAAAAAATAAAAATGGAACGTCTACTCAAATATGGATATCCATGAAAAATAACATTTAAATTAATAAAAATATGTTGGATTACAAAAAATTCATTCTCTCTCTTGCTATATATATATATATATATATATATATATATATATTATCACAATATATTTATATATTATCACAATATATATATATATATATTATCACAAATATATATATATATTATCACAAATATATATATATATATATATTATCACAATATATATATATATATATATATATATTATCACAATATATATATATATATATATATTATCACAATATATATATATATATATATATATATATATATATATAATCCTTCACCAGTAGCATGACTCAGAGTTTCATGCACAACACAATGATTACCACTACCACCACTGCTAAAGTGATCAACTTTCTCAGTGTGCCCTTGGACTTGAATACTGAATATTACAAACCATATACAAAAGATATGACCATAGATACTTCATAACATTCTAGATAATTTACACAAATCGGTCAAAGTTAGATCATCTACTAACTCCAGAAATAAGGAAATATTTGATAATAATAAAAGTAAATATATAAAAACTTTAAAACTAAGTAAAATTTAGGGTACATAAAAAAACAAAAAAGTTTAAATAAACAGAAACACCATACGCGTAACATTATATGGTTTAATCCATCTTAATGTTTAAACGAATATTGGAAGAATTTTTTCTAAATTTATTTCATAAGCATTTTAATCACTCACCAACACTAAAAAAGATTTTTAACAAAAATAACGTTAAGATCAACTATAGCTGCATTAGTAACATCAATAAATCTATATCCCAACATAACAATATTATATTAAACAGATACATGTCCAACAAAATTAATTTAAAAAAAAATGCAACTGCCAAAAAATATGATCTATCCTTTAAACAGCCAACATATGACTGATAATGTTCTATATCAAGCCACCATACATTCCAGTAACTGAATTATATATAATTTCAAATATTATTTCTTATGGATACCTGTATTTGAAATAGACACACTGTTTTTATTTTAGACAGTGTGTAGCACATCTCCTGACCTGCACTCCTGGGAAAATTAAGTTTTTTCAGGTGTGTAGGTCGGTAGATGTAATAACCACTGTTTAAAAAAACAGTAATAAAAATGTTGGATTAAAATAAATACATTAATTCTTTAGAAATGTATGTATATATATATATATATATATATATATATATATATATATATATATAAAATACAATTAAAAAGTTTTTCTTTCTCTTTATATATATATATATATATATATATATATATATATATATATATATGTAAATATTCTCTGATAAAGTGTATCTGTAGAAGAGACAAAATGAATAAAAAGAGATAAGAGGAAAAACTATTCTTAGCTGTTGTGTTACGTCCTCTGAAGGACATTATCAAGTCAATGTAAGATTTATTTTGCTGCATGCATTTATATACAAAGGTGAGAATGTAATTGGTTTATCAAAGCTTATAAATTTCATACCATAACAATCTAATCACAATATAAGCAATATTCATTTAAAAACTAAAAAAATGAATATTACTCACTCACTTTACTTTTTACCAGACATAAAGTAATATAAAAAGGTAGAAAACAAAAAAACCATATTCACTCACTACCACTAAAGCTTTGTCCAACAGAGAGTCTTCTACCAGAAGAGTCTTTTGGTTGAAGCTTTAGTAGTGGTGAGTGAGTGAATGTGGTCTTTTTTTTATTTTTTTACCTTTTAATTTAAAGTGATATTATTGCTGCTCTGCTTTCACTACCTAAATCTTTTAGGCTTACTAGCAGTGAGGAAGTGTCATATTCTACCGAATATTGAAAATTGACTGAAATAAACTATAGAATACATGAAGACTCATTTTTCAAATATTCTTTTCACTGTCAAAAATGTCATACTAATCTCAATGTGTTGGAGAGACAAGTCAAAGGTTGAGTGGTTACTGGTGGAAACTATCTGAGCAGGTTATGACAGGTGTGAGGAACCTTTTTTTGTGCATGAAGGCCACATTGAAATTCATCGTCCCTCATAGAGGCTGCATTCATCAAGTGATTTTTTTGACAGTTACATATTTTATATCTTCGGTAAATAATTCACAAAAATAGATTTTAATAAATATATAATCTAATAAAAGAAGAAATTATAAAACTGAAAAACAAGACATGTTCAAAGAAATACTTTATTCACCTTTTAGAAAAATTAATGACTTTCTTGATATTCCTTCTTTTGAGATAGCATTTTGATATTAAGCTCTAATATGGTGGTTTTTAATTTTAATTGGTCTTCCAAATGCTCATCTGTCAACAAATTCTTGATTTGTGTCGTGTACAAGAATGTGGATTCACAAATGTATGTTGAAGAAAAACATGAAATAAGTTGGCGTGCATGTTCACGAAAGCAAACATATTCTACCGTTCTTTTTCAAATTTCAATTGGATCTGTCTTGCTGTCAAACAAAGTTTTCAGGATATTATCTTCAGACAACTCAATAAGCTCCATTTATAACTCATCAGCAGCCCCTGATACGTTAACTAAGTGAGTCTGAAAAGCAAGTTTCAGGATGACGTTGTGCTTTTCGAAATCACTGAATCTTCTGCTGTATTCTTTTATTAATGAGTCTAAAACTGATTGGTATTCCTGAAAAGATTCATAGATATTCTCTTCACTTTCACTCATTACTTATGATAAATAGGGAAAGTGTTCTTCTGAAAGTTTTGACTGAGTAAAAAAGGACTTGAAAAATCAAAACTTCTTTCTAAATGAAAGATTTTTTTAGCCACATGTCATATATTGATTTATTTTTGCCTTGTAATGAAATATTTAACTCATCTTTCTTTGTCCTTACATCACACACAAATGCAGCATCTCTGTGAAATTTTGTATCTGATAAGTCACAAACTTATTGTTTTCTTTGAAAAAACAAAATTTTGACCAATATGTGCCTTTGCGATACACTAATTACCACATCATCTATTATCAACATATTTTGAAAGTGACAATGCTTTGTAAAATTTGCTCGTATATAGTTCACGATACTTCTAATCTTTTGTTAGGTGTTATTTAAAATAGCAGATTTTGCACAGAGATGTTGCTGGTGCAGAATACAATGAAAAGAATTCAGCACAATTGGCGCTGTGGTTTTTCTTTTTAGATATGCAATGAATCGTTCATTTTTAGCCATCATAGCCGAAGCACCATCAGTACACACACTTACCAATTTAGCAAGATTCAGCCTAACCTTATGACATTTCTTTTTGAAGTTATTAAAAATAGCTACTCTTCATGTTTTTCCTTTAAGGGTGCCTAAAGCAAGTAACTTTTCAGATAACTAAAAATCGTCAGTTATTGAATGAATGAAATACAATACTTGTGCCAAATCAGTTTAATCTGTCAATTCATCCAAAGCTAAGGAGAAATATACATTGTCTTTTTGGAGATGCTCTGTCACATTACTAGCCAATTCATGCTGTCAATCTGTATTAGTTATTCATGAAAGATGTACATTTTTACATTTGTTAACCTTATCTGGATCTAAACATTTTACGACTTCTATAAGGCATTCCTTTATTAACTTTGCACTGCTGAATAATTTACCATTTTTTCCAAGCAAATATGCAACTTTATAGTTTGCTTCTGTTGCTGCATTTTCTGAATTTCATACAGAATGGAATAATTGTCTCTACTTTTGCTTTGCATCCTTTAGTTTCTGCAGTGCAATCCTTCAAGCTTAGTCCACCAATTTAATAGTATATTTATGGTCTCTTTATGAACAGCATAATGTTGATAATTATCATATTTTTTAACTGTTGAAATTGCACTATCACAAAGCAAGCAAGACATTTTACCACTGTTAAACACTAAAAAATATTGCAATTCCCATTAAAGGTCCTATTTTCTTCTTTCAAAGATTTTTTTAATTTTTGGAGCATAATGGTTTAAAATTAATAAAGAAAGAAATTATTTTATTCTGATAGATAAATAAATAAATATTAGCACAAAAGATAAATATTAGCAAAGCACTGTGGGAGGTATATATGAATTATTGTTGTTGAAAATCATGCTAATTATATGCATCATAGATCAGTATACATAATCAAAAGTAGTAAAGATGCTATGAGCAGTTAAAATGTCTGGGCACCATCATTATTAAAATTATAAAAGTTGTATTATAGCCTCAAATAAGAAAGGGAAATTTTATGTTGAAAATGAAAATTTTGATTGCTTTCCTAAGGTAATATGGTTATGGCTACCTGGTAATTCTGCTCGAAAGCAGGGTTGTAATGTTGACATCTAAATCTTCAGCTCCAACTCCGGCTCTGGCTCCAACTCCGGCTCTGGCTCCAACATTTTGAATTTTCTGGTTCCAGCTCTGGCTCCGGCTCCAGCTCTGGCTCCAGTTCCCAGCTTTAGCTAGTCTCACAGTAATGATATACCTTACTGAAACTGGACCTTGCTCATTGCTATTCATAGGCCATAACAGATGGCTATTAATCTAAATTCTAATGAATATACCTCTGCCTTTGTTAATCTCTTATTATTGATTATAATATAATCAATAATTGATTATTGATAACAATATAAAGTTAGCAACACATTTTAGTACAACACAATTATCCTTTGTTAACTATAAGTTCAATGTTTCAGTGAAAATTCAAAAGAACAGATAATCAATAAATATAAAGTTTGTTGTTAACTGAAGTGGGGTGAGATTAGTATTTGAAAAGTGATAGATGTAAAGAGTCAATGCTGAAAATATTTACTTACTCAGGTTGAGAAGTAGTAATTAGGCTGGTAGCAAGCTAGTGTATAAGTTTATCAAAGAACATTTTTCACTGGTCGAAGGGAATGGAATTTGATTTTTTTATATTACAGCATTTCTTTGTTTGGTTAGAGTTCTTTTTGTGCAGTAAACAGTTTTTCTTTGTAAACTGAGTTGTAGAAATAAATTTGTCATCAATGTTCTGAAAGGCAAACTGCTAAGTTGAATTACATTTGCATCCTTCTATGTCCAAGTCTCTTCCTTTTTTTTTTTTACTGTTCTGTCTGTTGTCAGCACTTTGTATTTGTTTATATGACAGATTATTTTCTTGCACCAGCTCGTGAATTTATTTCTTTTCTTTTTCTCTAATTTCCCAAAAGTGATGCTTCTCAGTGGTTGAATATTCATTTTGAACATAGGCTTGAGAATGCATTTCCATAATAGTTATTTAAAATGGATTTGTATACAAAAGTTAATTACAGTGCATTCTTATATTAAAGGTGTTAACAATTCATACCAATAGTAAAATCACTTAAAGTTCATTCCAATAGTAAAAAAGAATTTACCATTCATTCCAATAATAAAATCACTTACAATTTATTCCAGTAGTAAAAAGAATTATAATACATACCAATATTAAAATCACTTGCAATTCATACCAATATTAAAATCACTTACAATTCATACCAATATTAAAATAACTTGCAATTCATACGAATATTAAAATAACTTACAATTCATTCCAATATTAAAATAACTTCCAATACTAAAAATAATTTACCATTCACTGTAATCATAAAACTACTTACAATTCATTCCAATATTAAAATCACTTTCAATTCATGCCAATAGTAAAAAGTGATTTACAATTCATTACAATAGTAAAATCCCTTGCAATTCATACCAATAGTAAAATCACTTATAATTCATAATATTATTAAAAGCACTTACAATTCATCCAATAATAAAAAGAATTTACAATTCATTCTATTAGTAAAATCACTTACAATTCATACCATTATTAAAATCATTTACAATTCATACCAATATTAAAATAACTTCCAATAGTAAAAAGAATTTACAATTCATTCTAATAGTAAAATCACTTTACAATTCATTCTAATATTAAAATTACTTACAACTCATTCTAATAGTAAAAAGTATTTACAATACCTTCCTATGTTAATATTAATGGTAAGATTAGCCATTTCTATATAGGAAACATTTGATATTTATTGTCATAAATGTCAGTTGAAATTTATAAAATCTTTTTGTTTTCCTGGAAAATAAGCTTCTCCTGTTCACAAACTTATCATTCTTCCTTGTATTGAAGGGAATTCCCTTTCTAACCTTTTGTTTAAATTGGTATGGAAAGTCAACTGCTTAATTATATCATTATTTTCTCTTAGAGTTATGTGTGCTACTAATTTTTTTGTTGTTATTGTCAAAATTATTAATTTTGGAATGTTATGTTTTGATGACTTTTAATATTTTGGAACTTGCTTAAAATCCAGTTAAAAATTTGTAAAGTAAAACTATAGTTTATTAAGCAAAAATATAATTCATTAAGTAAAAATGTAATTTATTAAATGTAAATATAATTTATAAGTAAAAATATAATTTGTTATGTGAAAATTGCAGTCATTGTTTTAAATTTACATTTCTTGAAATTTGTAGACACGTTAGGTTGCAAAGTTTTGTACAGATCTTTTCAGCCATTTAATTCTTATTGAAAGTTCATTAAATGTGATCTTGTGCCATACTGAGTTCAACTGAAGTATAACTAGATATTTAAGTGTAAAATTTGTTTTTCTGATAATTTTGTTTTAAAAATGGAATTAAAGCCACTCCTCACTAAATGACCAGGTTCCATGCCTGATCACTAAAGGAGCTGGTTGGTAAATGAGAAGTCATATCTGGCCACTGTTTTAGGCATACTACACAAGTAATGGGTTCATGTCACTGAGCTTCAGATAGTTTAAATGTCAGTTTTGTACCATTTGTAACATTTCTAATTTATTTCAGAATAGAGTAGTGAGCAGTAAAAGCAATAAACAAATTTGAAAAGCAGTTCTATATTCTGTACATTGCTTTGCATTCTGTAAATTCAGTTAAAAAGTTACTTTTTTTTTTATTTTGGTTCATTTTGAAGGAAGAGAAAATAATAATTCTGTACATTTGCATTCTGTAAATTCAGTTAAAGTAGTTCTATATTCTGTACATTGCATGCTGTAAATTCAGTTAAAGTAGTCCTATATTCTATACATTGCATTCTGTAAATTCAGTTAAAAAGTTATTTTTTTTATTTTGGTTCATTTTGAAGGAAGAGAAAATAATAATTCTGTACATTTGCATTCTGTAAATTCAGTTAAAAAGTAGTTCTATATTCTGTACATTGCATGCTGTAAATTCAGTTAAAGTAGTCCTATATTCTATACATTGCATTCTGTAAATTCAGTTAAAAAGTTATTTTTTTTATTTTGGTTCATTTTGAAGGAAGAGAAAATAATAATTCTGTACATTTGCATTCTGTAAATTCAGTTAAAGTAGTTCTATATTCTGTACATTGCATGCTGTAAATTCAGTTAAAGTAGTCCTATATTCTATACATTGCATTCTGTAAATTCAGTTAAAAAGTTATTTTTTTTATTTTGGTTCATTTTGAAGGAAGAGAAAATAATAATTCTGTACATTTGCATTCTGTAATTTCAGTTAAAGTAGTTCTATATTATGGACATTGCATTCTGTAAATTCAGTTAAAAAGTTACTTTTTTTATTTTGGTTCATTTTGAAGGAAGAGAAAATAATCATAATCAAAATTTTCTTCTCACTTTCCAGTCTCAATAGAGTTCAAAAGTGTCTCTGTGTCCTTGTGGGTGATGAATTATTTTTACTCTGCAGCCTCTTTCCCACAAATGAAACCTTGCAAGCCTCTTGGAAAGTTTTCAAATGAACTACATACCTTAGTTCTAACTTTCACGTCTACAACTCTGCCATGTCACACATGTTGTACTAAGCCATTCTCATTTCCTTTGCATTATATTAGTGAGACGTATGTTCCATTTGAACAGTTTCTTTCTACAAAATGCTGCTTTGTGGAACCAACTCCCAAGTGGATGCTTCCCCGATCACTACAATCTTAACCTATTTAAATCTGTTCCAACCATTATTCTCCCTTTATATACCCATAAACTCTGCCGCTTACGCTGTAACTCTCAAATGGCCCTTTGTCCTTGTTCAGGATGAATAGTATTGTATAAAAAAAATTACAATTTGGACTGGTTGGATTTTTATTTTATGAGATTATAAAGCTGGACATAATCTCTGGTGTGGGTGGGGTCGTTAAACAGGTAAGTCATTAAGTGAAGAATGGCTTTATTTCTTTTTATGAAATATATTAAAAGTCTCCATTTAGGTTATAATGAAAAGTAAGAAGAACAATCTAGAAGGAAGCAGCATTAAATAGTAAGTATGTAAAAATAAATAAAAATATACCTGGAAACATTTTAATGTGTGAGTAAAAAGGCCATTGTATATTGTGTGTTAGTCATAGGCAAAGACAGTTAAAATCTACAGTGAGTTGTTAAACTGTCAAAATCCACTTAGCTTGTTATAGTTCCATGTATTTTTTTTTTATTTTATTTTTTTAGGGGAGGCTGGGTTATTTGAGGGAGGGAGGTTTATTACCTGTCCACTTATTCATCATCTGTCATTGGTCATAGGTTACTTTAAGGTCAAATTTTTGCACCTAATGAAAGAAGCCAGAGTTTCCAGTAGATTTAGTTCAAGCTGAAATCAGTTAAGCTGGACTGGATTAAGATTTAGTTTACCTTTCTTCATCTCCTGTGCATTCATCTATGACTTTATCTGCTTTGATACAAACACCTACTCTGATATAAATGCCCATTGATACTAGGGCTTTCTGTCTCCCACCACCAGGTATGCATATGGGTACACACACACACATGCAACTACTGATAGAAACACTTATTCTTACATGCATGCCTATAGATATCTAGCTTTCTGTCTCCCACCATGATGCATGCACGTGGGTTCACACACACACACACACACACACACATGCAACTACTGATAGAAACACTTATACCTACATGCGTGCCTATAAATATCCAGCTTTCTGTCTCCTACCATGATGCATGCACATCAGTTAACACACACACACATGCAACTACTGATAGAAACAAGTATACCTACATGCGTGCCTATAGATACCTAGCTTTCTATCTCCCACCCTGATGCATGCAGAATTATTCACACACACACACACACACCCCTGATGGTAGTTGACTTGTTAAACAAGTATGACAGTTGCTGACAAGTTAAATCAGTATTTTTTGATTCCGTGAGAATGACAATGGCTCTTGATGCCTGCAGTTGACTTGCAATCCTTAGTGCAAATGTGACAAAATAAGGTGTTTTGTACAGGGCCTGGTCTGTTTTATGAAGGCTGTTCTCTCTGCTTGTGGGTGAGAGATATATACATATATATCTGATATGATACAAACACTTATTCTTACATACATGCACATAGATACCCGGCTTTATGTCTCCCACCACAATGCATGTAGATGTGTTCATACACATAGAAACATGAACGTGCGTACACATGTGCACACATACAAACATACATATACACACACACAGAAATTAACTCACCCTCACAGATATATACATGCTGACACACATACACAAACATGCATGCACACATAAACACATATGCAGATGCACATGCACACATGTGCACACACATACAGAGGATACACATACAGACTTACATACACACAGAGATACATGAATATGCACAAACTTACATTTATGCACATGCACTGACAGGCATTAATACATAAAGGCATACACATGTAGACATGCATTCACATACACACATGCATGCACACAAACATGTATACACAAGCACATTAACACACATGCTCATATACTAAGATTGTGTTATGGCAAAGAAAAAATAATAGAAAATGGCTGATCAGTGTACAGGTTATACCGAAAAATTGACATCATTTTGTTGTCTAATAACATAGCCAATTCTCATTCAAATGATCTCAAATTTTAACAAAATGTGTAATAACTAAGTTGGCTGTGTGAACGTATTGCAATGAGAGTCTGTCAGGAAGATGGATCCGGCATGCCAGTGATAATGACAATATTCTGTTGAAATGGCCACCAGGTTCAACTGACTTTGACACCTTGTGACTTTTTCTATGGAGCTATGTGAAAGGACAGATCTATATCCCTCAACTTCCTACAAGCCTAGAGGAACTTAAGTAGATAATCACTGTGATGCTGGAGAATGTTATGCAAGACATGCTACAGCTTGTTTGGCAGAAGCGTGTTATAGGTGATCCACATATTGAATATTTGTGAAAAAAATCTACATCCCTTTGTATTCTAATAAGTAAATTATGTTATGACTTCTACAGTTAGAGTTGTGTTAGATTTTGAAAGTAGTCTTAGTGACTGAGCTAATGAATGAATTGGTATGTCTAATATATTTATATATATATATATATATATATATATATGTACAGGGTGTCTGACCAAAATTGACATGAATTTGTAGTCTAATAACAGCCAATTCTCAAATGATGTCAAATTTTAAGAAAAGGTGTAAAAATGAACTAAGTTGATTGTGCAGACATATCTCAGTGAGAATCTACCAGGAAGATGGATCTGGCATGCCAGTGATAATGACAATATACTGTTGAAATGGCCACCATGTTCACCTGACTTGACACTTTGTGATTTTTTTTCTATGAGGCTATGTGAAAGAAAGGTCTATATACCCCTCTTTCTACAAATCTAGAGGAACAAGCAGAGAATCCCTGAGTCACTGGAGAATATTACATTAAGACATGCTATATATATATATATATATATATATATATATATATATATATATATATATATAATAATGGACTCTCCGGTCGGTTTTGATGTATGAGGATCTGACAGCTTATTGATTCAGTTATGAAAGTTTGTGCGATAATCTTTAAGACCCGCTAGTGATTTACAAAAGAGGCCACATATGGAGCAAGTATGAGGATTGTGAGATGAGATCACTGTTAGATTGGCTGACCTTTTAGATCTTGCTTCTTGAAGATGATTCAGACAAGCAAATTGAAAATTGCTGAGTCCACTAAAACACGTTGATCTCCATTCTACCCACTCCAAGGCTAAGCACTCAAGGGTGTTATGTGGTATATTGACTGCTGACATCTCACACACAAATGGACATATATATATATATATATATATATATATATATATAGTTGTTAATTTAAAGGTTCTGATTGAAAATGAATTAACTATCAACAATATTTTTTTAGATTAAAGCAAATAAAGACAGCAGACATATATTACCTAAGTTGGCTGTGCAGACTTAATGGATCGGGCATGACAGTGATAATGACAATGTGCTGTTGAAATGGGTACCACATTCATCTGACTTGACACCTTGTGATTTTTTTCTATGTGAAAGGACAGGTCTAGATCCCCCTATTCCTACAAGCCTAAAGGAACATAAATAAAGAATCAATGGAGAATGTTACATAAGACATGCTACAGCATGTTTGGCAGGAGCTGGACTACCATCTTGATGTGTGTTGTGCCTAGGTGGTACGCATATTGAACATTTGCAAAGTTTTGTGAAATTGGTTATAAAATCTAAATCCCTTTGAATATCTTGTTTGAATTTTGATAAATAAATTTTTTATTGTTCAGCATGAAGCCTACTTAATTTTGTTTACCTGGGATATGTAGTTACTCAGATATTCATGTTTTAAATTATGTCAGTTTTTGGGAGACACCCTGTATTTTGTGAGGATAATACTTTTAAGGTGAGCAGTTTTAAGTAAAGAGCTCAATATTAAGAAACAAAGCATTAATAGTAAATAAATAAAATAGAGAAACTGAAATTTATCTTCCAAATTTAAAGTTTTTCAAGTGTTATCCACTCATCAGGGGTTAGACTGTTCAATTGGATTTGTTATTTATTTGTATAATAAATATTTGTGTGTGTATGGAGGGGGATGGTAATACACATGTATTTATAGACATTAATATAAAACTTTGTTGATAGATTCATTCATTTTTTTATGGCTTATCAACCCTTTTCAGGTTATTTAAAGTCAGGAAATATTTTTAGATTGTAAGAGGTTTTTTTTAGATAATAATGATTTAGTGATATATGTCTTACTAATTAACCCATAGCTGAGAGAGAAAGAGAGAGAGACACACACAGACAGACAGACAGAGACATATATAACATAAATTCCAATGAATGTCTTTTGCATAATATTAGGAAAATCTGGAAATGTAAACAATATCTTTGAAATTCACTCAGTTCTTTAATGATTTTTAAATGTATATTTTTAAGTACTGTTTCAGGAAAAGTGACAAATTTTAAATGAAACTACTGTAAATATTATCAACAAATATAAAATTTGATTCTTTTTTTTTCCATGTTTAATGTGCAGCAGAAACTATCTGAAACTTGTGCCAAGCATATGTCAGCAATATTTTGTTTACTTGAAAAAATTTAAAATAGCTATTTAGTTCAGGGACAAGGAATGCTCTTGTAGACATTAGAACTTAAAAAACTGATGAATTTGAAGAACTTTTAAAAGAAGAGGAAACTCAGCATGCAAACTTTCAGAAAATCAACTTTAGAAAAAAAAAAAAGAAATATAAGGTAGGAAAATGGCTTCAACATTATAAATATGATCATGGAATTTAAACACTTTTCATCCTTTTTCTTGACACAGAAAAAATGAATTTGGTAGAGAAAAGTGGTGAAAATCCAAAATGAAGAAAATAATAGTTTGAATTCAGGCAGCCTTTATTATTTTAATCAAAACAAAACCTAATGGATAAAAGTGTTCTTCTCTGTAATTATAATAAATGGATGTTTTCTTTAGGCATAGATATGTTCATTTATCATCCAGTTCATATACCTCCCCAGTCATTTGAACAGGAGTAGTGATTTATCCCTTGCTTCTTATTCAAGATTGGGTTTCTTGTTCCTTTTAAAGTCTACTTACTATTTGTAACATCTTTGCCTAAAATCTGAAATTTTATTTAATATTTATTTTTTAATTATTTTTTCTTCAATAGGAGTTGATAGGATCACCTGTTGTCCTGTTTACACTCCACCCCGGTCTTTTTAGGAATTTATCCCTTGTTTTCTGTCCAGGATTGGGTCTCCGGTTCCTTCTAAAGTCTTTTAATTCTCCTTCATTCCCAGTAGCTTCTTGCATCTTAGTGACATTATTGCCATGCTTGGGGTGAATTGATTAAAAAAAATGTTTGTAAGCTTGAAAAATTGTTACTGCAAAGTGAGCAACTAGCTCATTTGAATGACACACTGGAAGATAAAAAGATCCTTTTCTGGATAAAGAAGTTAATGCATCAATTCTTCGCTTGGCAACCTTCATACTCCCACTGCAAAAGCATTTGGAATAACAAACACGACAATGCCAATCCTCCAGTACAAACACGACAATACTAATCCTCCAGTACAAAAAACTAGTGCCAAAAGAGGACATTTTTCCACAAAAAGTGTATTCTTTACACCTTTTACTTTTAAACTATCACTTGTTTTGATTCATGCAACATTCCTTGACTGATGTTCACTACCAACGTAAATAGAGAAAATATTAAACAATGTATAGAAAGTGTAACAGTTACCAGCACAAAAAGTGGAATCCGAGTTCATATTCCAGTTCATTCTGTTTTGTTTGTTTCCTGCTAATGCCCTTGGAACAGGCATGAAACTATTTCCCCTCTGCTATGGGTTAAATCGCCAACCAGACTTATCCTGAATTCAATGAGGATGGCTATTTGGAAACTTTGTGGCTCACTGTGTGCTATTTCTCTTTTATCAGTTCTTTAAAAAAAAGTGTATCTGGTTCAACACAAGCGTTAACTAACATAATCAAATCATTTGTGTGGGTAGTATTGTGCTTGAGTACTAAATTGAAATATATATATATATACATATATAAATATATATATATATATATGAAGAAATATAGTCTTAAGGTGTGCTATATTTATGGGATAAAGTGCTCAATATCAGAGATAGGCGTGTGTCTAATAAAAATGAACATAAGAGTCAAAACCAAAGACGACCAGTCTGTTTAATGTTATATATGCAATATAAATAAATATATATATTGCATATATATGAAATATATGTCATATGAAATATATATATATATATATATATAATATATTTTTAAGACATTTTTATGTTTATACATTCTTTTTATAGATACAAATATTTAAGTAAATGCGCTGTTTATAATAAACAGTATTAAACAACATTTACCGGCCTGAATGTCCGAGAAATTTTCACGGAAAATATTCGTCCACCGACAGGATTTGAACCTGTATCTTACACGGAACTGTCATTTAGCTTGACATGCCTTTACCAATTTGGCCATGAAGGAGCATTCAGTTAGCAAGGTCGAATTTAATGTATTTAAACTTCAATCTTCCATGAATCTCTCACGTACATTCATATCTGCTCATGGCGTATCAAATGTAAACAAATGACATCACACATTATGAAATGGACATAGTCCGTCAATTATTTTAAGACATTTTTATGTTTATACATTCTTTTTATAGATACAAATATTTAAGTAAATGCTCTGTTTATAATAAATATATATATATAATAAATAATATATATTATATATATATATTTATATGTATGTATGTATGTATGTATGCATTCATGAATACATATAAATACATATATGTATATATATGTACACTGGTAAAAATAAGTTTAAGACCAATGATTAAAGTTTTATTCATTTCAGATTATGTTTTTCTAATAAAACAATAAAAAATAGTTTTATTGTGTAGGCTTTATGCAGAATTTATTTCTCTTTCAACTGATGTAAAAATTGTATGATTTTTTACAACTTTACAAATTTTAATGTTTGATTAATTTAAATTATTCAAATTTGCTGGCAAAATAAGTTTAAGACCTCATGGGTATTATCATATTTAAAGCAAAAAGTTATAGTAAAAATGAGCTCAAAAAACCAAAATATTTATCAATATTTAATGCTGTAACTTTTATTATTAATTACAGCTTCACATTGCCTAGGCATTGAGCTTGATAAGGAAGCACAAAAATCATTTGGAATGCACTGCCATATTTGCTTAATATAACCGTATAATTAGGCTACATTTGTTGTTTTTTTTTTAGTGTGAACTCTTTTAGAAATATAATTCCATAAATTTTCAATCGGATTAAGATCCAAACTCCATGGAAGTCACTCAATGACGTCTATATTATGGTGATCAAAAAATTGCATTGCTTTTTTGGCTTTATGAATGGGGCTATTATCTTGTTGATAAATAGCTCCAGGTGGCATTTGGTCAGTCAAATATGGCAGAACATGTTCCTTAACTAGCTACATATAGCTGCACACTGTTGAGTTTAACAATTGGAAAATACCAAATTACTACTGCCTTTTTTATAGGAAACAACCGTTTTTTTAACACATTTAGAATGGAATTTTTCTGGTTCCAAGCATCTGACAAAGGTTTTTCCATCCTATCCAAAGATGCAAAATCATGACTCGTCACTCCAAAGAACTCTACACCAGTCATCAGCCGTCCATTGAATGTGACTTTTCTTGAAATTCAGCTGCTTGAGTTGATTCCTCACTGAAATAATTGTTTTTTTTCTAGCAATGTACCTGAATATTCCAAACTCTCTTAGATGGTTTCAGACAGTTTGTGGGAGTAAAAAAACTAATACCAGTTGTACCAGATAATTGGCTGCAAATTATATTGTCAGCATTAGTTAGCTTCAAGCCTATGAATTCATCTATCCAGTTGCACTGTTGTTTTCTTGGGGCTATTGATTTTTACCTATCCTTATATTATCCAGTATCCTTAAAGCTTCAAATCATTTTGCTGCACTTTACCTTGACTTATAAAACAAAAAAATGTTTTGTTGATGAAGTAAACTATTACAGACTCAAGTCACATTTTAAGACTATGTAAAAATTCCCATAGTTAATTAATTTTTATAACAATGCTTAGTTATTATACTGTATATTGCATTAATGACCAACCATGTAACCATCCATAACAAATTATACCCATGCGGTCTTAATTTTGTTTTGCTGGCAAAATTTGGATAATTTAAATTAATCCAGCATTAAAATGTTTCAAGTTTTGAAAAATATACAATTTTTTACATCATCAAAAGATTATAAATTCTTCATAAAGCATACAAAAGTTTAATTTTAATTTATATTGTTTTATTATCAAAAGATATTCAAAAAATAAATAAAACTTTAACCATCGGTCTTAAACTTATTTTTTAAAAATAATGTATATATATATATATATATATATATATATATTATAAAAAAAAAAACAGATATATATATAGAAAATATATATATATATATATATATATATATATATATATTTATATCATGATAAATAAAACAAAACCAGTAAATGGAACTCAAGAGACAACTAGCCAAGGATTTAAACTCTTATTCAGATAAAAGTCTTGAAAAAAAACAAGAATACTGAAAAAAAACAAAAAAGTGCCAAAAATAAAAGTCATACTCAAAATTTGTGTTCCAACTATAGATTGCCAGAACATTGCAAAAACACTTAACAATGTTAAAGCTTATGAAAGGATGTTTCTAGTGAATAATATAACAATTGATCAAAAAATGACTTGGACACAAATGAAATAAAAAGGACGAACTTTATATGGGTTGACCTTAAATCACAAGGTGTTAAAGCAAATGGGAAAAAAAATAAAACAAAATAATTTAATTTAAAAAACCCATGAATAACCACACCTTCAATATAAATGAAAATATATATATATATATATACACTGACTTAAAAGTAAAAGGTGTAAAGAATACACATTCTGAAGAAGATCCTTCTAGAAACAAAGCATGATGTAGAAAGTTTTTCCACTTTTTCATTCAAATATCTCCTATTATTCTGATATGGGAATTTGCATTTCTGGTTTTTAGCCTTCAGATTTGATAAGGTAATTTATTGCTCCTCATATCCTCAAAAATTCCAACACACTTTCCTTACACACAGATTTGTCTTTTATTCTGAGCTGTACAGTCAAGTACTTTTATTTAACAAATGCATCATTTATAAGCTTTTTCACTTTGTCTCATCCTCTCGACTTTAATGAATTTTTTCAGAACATTTAAATGCAAAAAAAAACAAAAAAACTTCAGTAATGGATAGCTACATATAGATTCTGCCTTACCAGTTGCAATCCTGATGATGATCTCAGAATGAGATAGAAAATACTTAGGAAATAAAAGTGATTTTCACTGTTACAGTACATTTCTTGCACCATTTGATTATAATATACAAAAAAATATTTACAATATGAAAGGATTGTAATAAAATAAGCAGACAGAATTTTGTAATTTATTTAATCAGACATATAAAAAGGAAAAGCATTAAATATATTAGATATATATATATATATTTGGTTGGATTAATTAAAATTTAAAGACCCTGGGTTTCAAGACATTGAACAATTTTTTGTTTGTCTGATGATTTTTTTGAAATGAAAGTCAAAAAACAAAAAAAATCAATCCAAATAAATGGTTATTCTTTATCTCTGATATTGAGCTTTTAAATAAGCATATACAATAATATATAAATAATTATATACATATATATATATAAACAAAAATAGTTTTAAAATTGGGCTATATTAATGGGATAAATTGTTCAATATGATAGAGGTTAAGCAATTAAAATATAAAGTGAACATTGAAGTCAATGTGCCATTTTGGAGGCTGTTTCATCTTTAGGATAAAACATAAAAGTAATAAGTTTTAAATTTAAATGATGAATGCTGAATCTTGACTTCAAATTTCATTTCCTTTAATAATATATATATTTTACATATTTTTTTTCTCTATAAACTGTTCTCTGGCTGTGATATATTTTCTCAAGGAGTGATAAAAGTTGCATTATCAAGAAGCAAAAGAAGATATCTTCATGTGACAAACACACACACACACATAGATTTTATATAACACAGCCTGTTTTTGCAATTTTTTTTTTTAATCAAAAGCCAGAAAAGGAAGTGTTGCCATTACAAAGTTTGAAGATTGTGGATGAGAATTGTTTGACATTCAAATGATGCAAACTTAAGCAGAACTTAAGATGAATATAAAGAGAGAGAGAGAGAGAGAGAGAGAAATCAAAGTTAAGTCATCTTAACTCTGCCAGGTATGACATTTGGCATAAGCAGGCCAAGTAGTTTTGGCACCGGATGAATTATCAAACAAGGACATGGACAACATCAAACTTGTTTCTTTCATTCAACACAGGCTTTTTTAAACACCTCATCTACAAAGGAGAGATAGATAGATAGATAGATAGATAGATAGATAAGAACAGGACTAGGTAGATAGATACTTGCAAACTGAGGAACAAATTGATAGTGATAGAAAAGGTAATATTAGCTGTTTCCTTATAAGAAAATTTGGCATTCATTGACTGAGCAGCCAGTTCTACTTTCAGTTGAAATTTATCAAAACAAATAGGTTTCTCAAGTGCAGTAGCTGCTATAATTTTTTTCCACTATTGATAGAGGTTTCCTTCCTAACCTTTTATTTGAATAGTGTGGAACATCAACATCTTGATTATGTCATTATTTTCTCTTCAAGTTACACGTGATATCCATTTTAGTTGTTGCTGTTGTTGAAAGTCCTCAAGTGATGTGTTTTCTGGTATTTGGTACAATTCTTTGTGATTCTGTAGCACAAGTCTAGAAAGTTAAAAGAGAGAATGATTTTTGCCAAGACAGTGTTCACTCACTCAAAGCCATTTTTAGCTCTTGATTTTAGAAAGTGCTTGTACACAGTTGACAGTTTAGATATTTCTGAATTGGTTTGGTGACATGCATGACATCAAGTCTCAATATGCCAAGGCTATTTAAGAACATGACAAATTTCAGGTTAATATTTTATTTTGTAGCAATTTGTGGTGTTGAATGAAACTACCTCAGGTGCAGTCTAATCTATGTTCAATTTCCTTTTCTCCTATACTAAATTTGTTATAAATGTTCCAAATGCTGAGGTATTTGAAGTGTTTAGCAGATAGATAGATAGATATGTGCAGACTGCAGATAGATAGATGCATGTAAATTGAGGAATAAATTGAGACAGATAGATAGATAGGTGGATAGATATATTAAACTGTGCAGTATATATATTATATCATAATATATAATTATACAAAGAATTAATTAGCTGTGTTAATTGCAGTTAATGGTGAAATCACTTTGCTAACAAGACTTAAAGAGACATTAACTTACTATCAATTCCTTGAATAATGCAATCCTTATATTTGGATTGTTGACAGATGTTGATAGGTAGATAGATACAGATTGAGGAACAAATTGAGATAGAGAGATTAATAGATAGAAGTAGATAGATATTTATGATAGTATATATCATAATAATAATAATAATAATTATGGATATATTATAATAATTAGATATTAATAGAGAGATTAATAGGCTGAATTAGATATGTGCAGACTAAGATAATAGACTCTAGATAATAGAGAGAAGGGGCACCTTGAGTCAGTGTAATGGTTAGCAAGCTTGTCTCCCTAGAACAATATTACTTATTATAAAACGCAGATTGTGTGTGTGTGTGTGTGTGCGTCTATACGTTTATATATTGGATCGGAATTCCTACATTTTTCAACCGATTTCAACAAAACTTCACAGGACTGCATAAAATTACCTTGCGATGGTTCTGACTGCACCAAAAATTGGAAAAACACAATTGTTTTTGCACGAAATCAATTTGAAAACACTTAAAATACAATTCTGTCACCAGAATGAAAGGGGGACAACTCATATCGAATTATACTTATTATAAAACCCAGGTTGTTTGTGTGTGTGTGTGTGTGTGTGTGTGTGTGTGTGTGTTCATTTATATATGGGATCGGATTTCCTACATTTTTCAACTGATTTCAACAAAACTTCACTTTTTTTTGGCAGGTAGTGTTTCTTATTGTCTTGCACACTTTTTTCTTTATTTTTACATTCAGAATGCTTTCAAAATTCCATTTACAAGACAATTGTTTATAATAAAATTCTATTCAATTGATAGACTCTTAACGATTGAAAACAATGTTTTTGTTTGAGTTTGGGTTTGACCAATTCGTAAAAAAAAAACAAAAACAAAAAAAAAACTAATTAAGACATGCGTGTCCGTCAACCTTAAACAATAATCTTTGTCAATTTTATTTTTCAGTCTTTATGATGGTCGATACTTGATCTATCTCTTATTGTTACATCCCTGAGCAACGCCGGGCTCTACTGCTAGTTACTACTAAGAAGTAAGTACCATTCTCAGCCGTACTTTCCCTACTTTCGGCCTTGTGTCACATCTAAGCTATGCTTGGAAAAATCACAATAATAGAGAGAAGAAGACTGACACAACTAGATAGATGTAGATCAAGATAGATAGATAGAAATAGACTATCAACAATATTCTGAATAATAACTCTCTAGTGAAATCCTCCATAGTTCTTGACATACAGCATGATTAGTTTTTACAAATTTAGTATTGGCATCCCATGACTAACAACCTTTGTATAGCTTTATGTTGTTTAGTGGTTTTTCCAGACACGCTATCTGATCATACAGTTTTGAATTCAGAGTATCCTTCTCTTAGGTTGGTTGATAACAATAACTAGAGAGCCCAGCCTGTTCATCTATTTAATCCATAGGTAGGAGAAGAGATGAATGTAATGAGCAGACCAGAATTCAAATTCAGTCCACCAATTTCTCATTCTGAGCTGCCAACTGTCTTACCTGTACATCTGTACCTGCACTGTTCACAAATTAAAAATTAATGAATGTTCAAATTCCAAGATACACATTCTACCGACCAAAGTTCTGCTACTCTTGCTTGTTGTCCTTTTTCCCTCCTTCCACAACTTTTCACTCATTCATTCAGCACTTATTTATTTAAAATAAAAATGCACTGCTTTTTTCTCTGAGTTTTATTCTTGTCAGTCACTACAAAACAAGACTGTCCTTGATGGTTTCCACTCTTTGTGAAGAAGAAGAAACCCTTCTGTCTCTTTGGAAATTACAATCTACCACTATGAAAGCAACAATGAAGTAATTCTTTCACACCTGTTTAGAACAAATGCACACTTTGGCCCCTGGCCAAATGGCACATAGGAACAGAGTGAAGAAATTGAAGACACTGGCAGCTTACCAGTTTCTTCACTCAGGTATACATGCATATATGCAGTCAAGATTCTACAAAAAAAAAGATGGCTTCCATAATCTTTTTCAGTGTTCCTTTTAGGGCACTGTTTTTTTTAATGTGCTTGATTTTCTCTTTTAATCTTTTCTGAACATTTTTTTTTATTCATGCATTCAAAATTCACAAAAGTAAATGCGTGTTACTTGCACTGAGGGACCTCACATCCTTTGCACATGTTTATCAAAAAAATGCATACACACACACAAAGTTGATGCATAAGTTTCTACAGTGCTATATTTGCAGCAAATGCATCTATCTCTAGAAGAAATATTGATAGATTCTATGAGAGTGGAACTAGAAGTGGCCTGTGTAGATAATATTGGCAACTGTCAGAAGAAATTTTCAAAACAATATAAAACAAAAATTGACTATAAAAAATCTTCTTTTTTTTTTTAATAAGACATAAAGGATTTATTTGGGTTGATTTTGAATTTTTAAAGGGTAAATTAAGAATTTTTTTTTTAAGTGGTTTTATGTAAATATATATTTTTTAACAATTGCTGTATATTTGATGTTTTTTCTCAAATGTTGGTTGACTGCTGTAACAACTTGATAGTAGGCCCTGAGTAGTAATTAAAATCAAAAGCGGTCATGTAAAATACTAACTGCTGGACTGATTGAAATGAATAGAGAAAATCGTCATTTACAAATTTGTAAGTAAAATTGAGTCAGTCTCTCAGAAAATGACTTCTTGTGACTGTAAGATTGTAAAACTACGAAATGGTCTTAAACTTTTGTTTATGACTGTGTATATATATATATATATATATATAATATGTGAAAATATATAGAAAATAAGAAGGAACAGGTTAGGTAAATAATCCAAAGTTCCTTAGTATTTTATTGAATATTTGCATATTTTCTAAGGAAATGTGAATATTTATATAATATACTTACTGAATTTACCATAAATAGTTGATTCTGATATTTATATTTTGAAAATAATTTACCATGAAATTTTAAAAGTTCCAATCTATTATATTCATATATATAGATTTTTCTAAAAATTGGTGCAGTCCCAAATTATTCACTCCTCTCCTTATGGAAATTATGAATTAATATTGCTCTATGACAATTGTAATGTTTTTTTTTCTTAATTTGACATTTAATCAAACACTCTTTTGAAAATTATATAGTACTGATCTGATTCTATAATGTTCTAAAAGGTAATGAAGTCAATATGTGAGTGCCACATACCACTTATAACTTATTTGTTCTGCAACCATGGTGAAGATGGCTGAACTTGACAAGAAGCTCTAAATGAAGATAGCTGAGGTGATGGATATACAACACTTTCCAAGCGTTTAAATGTTCCTAGATTGACAATTCATAGCATTATCAAGAAGTACAAAAGACTCATTGTGTTGAGAATAAATTAAGGACTGGCAGAAAATGGTTAATTTCTGAGAGAATGGAAAGGAAAATTGTTAGAGATGTCTCAAAGAATCCTCACTTAATGACAAAGGACATTGTCAATGATGTAAAGACATCAGGGTTGAATGTATTGATGAAGACAGTCACTAGATGCTTTCATTGAGCAGGACTTTGAGCTTGTCGCCCAAGGAAAACTCCCTTGCTTAAGGCTAAACACCTAAAATGCAGATTAGCTTATGCTAGAAGCCATCTAGAACATGGGAGTAAATATTGGAACTCTGTTTTATGGTCAGATGAAACCAAACTAGAATTATTTGGTCACATGAACTCCTGTTATGTATGGAGGAAAGTGAATGAAGCTCACAAACCAAAAAATACCCTCCCTACAATTAAGCATGGTGGTGGGAGCATTCTGCTCTGGGGATGTTTTGCTGCTTCTGGACCAAGAGAACTAGTGAGAGTACAGGGTATCATGGATAAAGAGCAGTGTTTAGCTATTTTTTGAAATAATGTAAAACAAAGTGCAGAAAATCTGTCTTTTGGGAGTCATTGGATATTCCAACATGACAATGATCTGAAACACACAGCACAAATTGTTACAAAATACTTAGATGACAACAAAATTAAGATATTAGTGTAGCCTGCACAAAGTCCTGACCTAAACCCCATTGAAAATTTATGGGCATATTTGAAAAAAAATATAAGAGAAAAAAGACCTTTTCAAATTTGGAGGAACTAGAAGCTATTGCCAAGGAAGAATGGAGCAAAATAACTATCAGTGTGTGTAGTGATCTTGTAAGGAACTATCAAAAATGATTAAAGGCAATAATCAAGAATAAAGGTTACATAATTGATTATTGAGGCAAGAGGGCCAATAATTTTGTCCTATGTTAAATGTTTTTTTAATGTTTTTTTTTTTTTTATTATTGTTTGACATTAAAATAAAAAATTTTGTTGTGGGCATCACTGCACATTCTTTTCAAATCCATTATTTCATCATTTGTCAGCCATGACTTGGTTCTCTTACTTGTGTGGAAAGTTAGAGTCCTGTTGCCAAAGATTGGATCTTCTAGCAGCCATTGTCTTGACCCAGGGTAGCACTACTTCCTCAAAGCACTTGATGTAGACCTCCATGTTGAGTCTGAAGCCCTCACCAAAAAATTTGGCAGTTCTTTTCTTATCAGAAGAATCAGAGTGAGTTTTCCGAGCTGCCATACCTTTGTAATCACCATTAGACTTATGCAACTTTTTCTGAATCCTTTGCACTGTTCACAGATTGACACACAAACATTCTGAAATGTTTGTATTGGAACTTCTGGTGTAAATGCCATGCAGTACAGCCTGCCATTTCCAAATTTTTGGTGGAGTGAATTGTGTCATGGAGCTCTTTTTCACAAGGCAGTGACCAACTGAACTGTGCAGTTGACAAAATCAAAAACAAACAACACACATATATGAAATTAAAAATATAAATTGGCGACAATTTACCCATCGCACCCTGTGTGTGTGTGTGTGTGTGTGTGTGTGTGTGTGTGTGTGTATATATATATATATATATATATATATATATATATACAAGTTAGCTAAAAATAGACCGCCCCAGGTGCAAACACAGGAGGGTGTCACAATGTATTTAGTTGTTCTGAAAATGAACAGTGATATTTTAAAAATCTTTTGATTTGAACTGATTATTTTTGGTATTTTATTTTGTCTTGGATCATACATGTAAACAGTAATGAAACCGGTCAGTAGAGTAAAGTAGAGTTAGAGGATGTATGAAAATTTAGCAACAGCAAGCCATTCAGCATAGGGTGAATTAAGCGTCATTATTTTTATTTGAGCGGACCGCTCTGGGTGATCCTTTACTCTAGCTATGCCACTGTATATATATATATATATATATATATATATATATATATATATATATATATATATGTATATATATATATACTTATTTATATATATATGGAGACACTTTTAGACTATCTGGAGAATGAAGACTAAGCAGTTCTCAATGCATGTATGGCAGTACTTCATTTTGACCCTGATCTAGTTCTTGTAATGATAGAGGATAACATGAGAAGTGAACAACATTTTAAAACCATTTTTCTTGGTGAATCTTTAGTGATGGATCATATATATGAGTTCTACTTGAAGTCTGGGTTGAATTTATCTCAATAGGGACTCAAGGCACAGTGACTCCTTTAGGGAATATCCATTCATCGTGATTAGTGAAAGTTCTGTGTCTGATTGGTGATGATGGCATGTCACTAATTTAGTCTTCAAGGCAATGAATATGAACAGTCAATTTTTCCCCTACTGATCTGTTAGAGTGAGGTCAGAGGTGAGATCAGCTACCAAGCTCTAGTCATCTAGATTTTTGGAGGTGTATCTATATACTGTTGTATCATCAGCATAGATATTCACAAATAATTGGAGTATACTCTAAGAAGGCAAAGGAAAACAGGGAGAACAGCAAATAACCTACTTCAGGAGTTTATGTGAGCAAATGGCATTGAAAGTATAGATAGGAAGTTGTGGAGAGCCTTGACCACTCATGTTCTGAAGGGACATGGTATATAACAGAAAAATGTTTCTATGATAAATTATATCATGAATCAAATACAAGTTATACTTATATATTATATAGATAGGAAGCTGTGGAGAGCCATGACCTCCCGTATTCTGCAGGGACATGGTATATAACAGAAAAAAAGGTTTCTATGATCAGTTATATTATAAACTATAATTATATACATTCTTCGGACTATTGTCCTCATCTTTTTTTTTATCTAGTAAATGAATGACAAAGTGGGAAAAAATTCTGTGTACTGTGTTTTGTCCTCTAGAAGGACTTCATTTGACTGAATAATGTTTTTGTTGATGAAATTAGATATACATAAAAGTGGTAGAAGATATAAACACTCGACTGGTTAGCGTTATATTCCAAGAAGAAACGCAGAAAGACAGAAAATAATTATTGACACTGCATTTAAATTTTTGAAGATCAAAGTTGACTGGGAAGCAAGAAGCAGGAAGTGAGTTCCACAAGTGAGAAGTGTTAGCATAGAATTTATGGCTACATCTAGACATGTCAACTGTAAAATGATGATACCTCGCTGCCAGTCTAGATATCATAGAGGAAAGTTAATCAGTCGTTTATCAAAAAATTATTGTGAAAGGAAAAGGCACAGATCTATTATGTTACGGCAATGGGTGTGGGGACTAAAAAAAAAAATGGTTTGCTCATTCCAAGACCAATAAAATTGCAGATTCTTCTTTGTATTTTATCAGAAATCAATATAAAACAGGAGCACCAAACATGGTGCATGCATGGCAGCTCACAGTTAGTAAAGGACCTGTGGAAAGTCATGATCACCTATGACCTGAAGGACCGTGGCATTAAAAGAAGAAGACACTCACATGAGTATTCTTTGTCTACACACCCTTTTTATACATTGGTATTGTTTCTGTAAGCACCATGGAACTGGATAAGTAGTATTTGGCATGTGCATGTATATGTTCTGGTTTTCTTGAAAGTCATGATAATATTTTGTTTTTACTTAAATCATATAATCTGCTTTTGTTTGCATAACAGATGATAAGCAGTTACAAAAAGGAAAAAAAAAGAAAAAGAAAGTTACCATTTCCTTCAAATGAATTTCATTTGCATCAGTTTTTCTCTACAGCTGTTGAAGGAAATTTTCATTTTTGTTTTCTTTTAGCTGCAGATGGCAAATTTAATTCTGAAATTTTCTAAAACCCTTCAAAAAAAAAAAAAAGAAAAAAGAAAAAAAAGAAGAATTTTATTGTTAAAAGTTAGCTGGTATATCTTTTTACCTGCACTTTGCAAAAATTTACAGGTAGCAATTTGCCTGTGTCCTTATTTTTTGCTTCTTTTAAATTTCTGTTACTGCAGTCAACTTCCTTATAAATGAAAGCACTACTTACAGAGTGAACATGTCTTGCAGAAGATATTGAATATGGTTCTTCTTCTTCTTCTACTACTACTACTACTACTACTGATGATTATTATTATTATTATTGAAATACATCTTCCTTAGTTGAATTGCAATACAAAAACATGATTCTGAAGCATATATAATTCAATGACAAAAAAACAAGCAAACAAAAAAAAAACACAGAGGAGAAGAGGCAGAAGAATCACCTTTGCAGTGTTGACAGCAACAAGCAGCAAGGCTTTTGTATTTATTCCTACCAGGAAATACTGAATTAGTAAAAACTATTATTTGAGGGGGGTGAAGATCAGTGGATGTGTATGCAACTTTATTTATAGGCACGTGAGGGTGATATTTTTATTAAATTCTTTAACATCGATGAAGCAAGAACAAATAACAGAGATCAAAAAAATAAAATAGTAAAAGTCAGAACAATTTTCTGTTTTACTTCAGGATTTTAATGACTTCTAGAATATCTACGTGATTCTACAGGTGAACCCACAGATTGGCAGATGAATAATTATTCTCCCCTCCTCCACCTAAATTTCTGATTTCAGGAAAATTCCATTTGAAAAAAAAAAACAAAAAAAAACAGAATTTCAGCAAATCAAATGCTGAGATTTCTAAGTATTTTAATTGTTAACAATTGTTGATAAAAAGAAATTGCATTATTTTCATAATGTATAGATACAACCAATATGACACGAAAGGAAAACAGATATTTCTTTGTTTGAAAATGCAAGGTGAGAGTTTATATAAAATTGCAAATTACAGGCTTATTTGAAAGTTAAAAGATTGCTTTTTTGGTGAGGGGGGGATGATCAATTAAGCAGTTTCATTAGATGTGATCCAGAACTCCCTCACTTCATCATCTGACTTCCCTACCTCACTACTCTGCTCAGTCTTCCCCTCTTCTTTTGTCATCAATCTTACACAAATTGGTAGCAGCACTTAGGAAATAAAAAGGTTTTAAAAAATATTTTCATTGAAAAAAAAACAACACAAAAAAAATTTAACTCACTTTTCATAAAACCACAAAACTAAAGAGTGGGGAAAAAAGGTAGAGAGCAAAGAAAGAGAGAGGGAGAGAATAAAACTGGATAAAGAAGGAAAGGAGTGAGTGTTGAAGTAAGGGGATAGGGTGAAATGAGAAAGAAAGGAAGAGGAAAACAGAGGAGGAAGAAAGAGAGTAGCAGAAGAAGAGGAAGAATGATGGAAGAAAAAGAGAGTGGAAGAAAAATGAATAAAAACAAGAATGGGGAGAAGAAGGAGAGACAAGTAGCAAGAGAGAAAGAGAGACAAGTAGCAAGTGAGAGAGACAAGTAGCAAGAGAGAAAGAGAGACAAGTAGCAAGAGAGAAAGAGAGACAAGTAGCAAATGAGAAAGAGAGACAAGTAGCAAGTGAGAAAGAGAGACAAGTAGCAAGTGAGAAAGAGAGACAAGTAGCAAGAGAGACAAGTAGCAAGTGAGAAAGAGAGACAAGTAGCAAGAGAGAAAGAGAGACAAGTAGCAAGTGAGAAAGAGAGACAAGTAGCAAGAGAGACAAGTAGCAAGTGAGAGAGACAAGTAGCAAGAGAGAAAGAGAGACAAGTAGCAAGAGAGAAAGAGAGACAAGTAGCAAGTGAGAAAGAGAGACAAAGTAAGAGAGAAAGAGAGACAAGTAGCAAAAGAGAGAAAGAGAGACAAGTACAGAAGTGAGAAAGAGAGATAAAAAAAAGAGAGACAAGTAAAAAGAGAGAGAGACAAGTAGAAAGAGAAAAAGAGAGACAAGTAGCAAGAGAGAAAGAGAGACAAGAGCAAGTGAGAAAGAGAGACAAGTAGAAAGAGAGACAAGTAGCAAACAGAGAAAGCGAGACAAGTAGCAAGAGAGAAAGAGAGACAAGTAGCAAGTGAGAAAGAGAGACAAGTAGCAAGAGAGACAAGTAAAAGAGGGAGAGGAGAGCAAGAGAGAAAGAGAGACAAGTAGCAAGAGAGAAAGAGAGACAAGTAGCAAGAGAGAAAGAGAGACAAAGAAGTGAGAAAGAGAGACAAGTAGCAAGAGAGAAAGAGAGACAAGTAGCAAGTGAGAGAGACAAGTAGCAAGTGAGAAAGAGAGACAAGTAGCAAGTGAGAGAGAGAGACAAGTAGCAAGAGAGAAAGAGAGACAAGTAGCAAGTGAGAAAGAGAGACAAGTAGTAAGAGAGAAAGAGAGACAAGTAGCAAGAGAGAAAGAGAGACAAGTAGCAAGTGAGAAAGAGAGACAAGTAGCAAGTGAGAAAGAGAGACAAGTAGCAAGAGAGAAAGAGAGACAAATAGCAATAAAATGGAAAATACAGATAGAAAAGGAGTAGTAAGAATGAGAAAAAAATAAAAAGGAAAACAAAAAAGTAAAGCAAGAAGAAGATGAATGGTTTATGAAAGAGAGAGTGGAGAAAATGAGGAATAACAGGATTCAAAAGAGAGAGGAAATAAGAAGGAGAAAAGAAAAGATCATAAGAATATAGGGAAGAAAGAATGTGATAAAATAAGAGAAAGATAAGAAGATAAGGGAATATATATATATAGAGAGAGAGTAAGCAGCAGTAAATGAAACAATAAGAAAAGAGAGAAACAAGAAAAAGAGAGAGTGGTGACAAAAATGAAGAGGAAGACAGACAGAGATAATCATAGGAAAGGTGATACTTTTTGGTGAGACAGTTGTTACAGTTGCTATAAAAGGACATCAAATACAGAGAAAGAGAGGATAGATAGATAAATAGATAGAGAGAATAGAGAGAAAAAGAGGCAAAGAAGAAAAAATGGGTGAAAGAGAGAGAAATAGTAATAGAGAGCAAAGCAGAATGAGATTGAAAAACAAAGAGAAAAAGAGAACAAGAAACAAGGCAAAAGAAAGAACGAGAAAGACTGAGAGAGAGAGAGAGAGAGAGAGAGAGAGAGAGAGAGAGGGGAAGGAATATCACTCTTTTCATGTTCTTTGTTCTCTTCAGAATTTGGTTGATCATAGTTCTGCACAGCTTCTTGTGTTTTACTGAAAAGAATGACAAGTGTATAAAAGAGACAGTGCCAGAGAGGGTGACAGAAGAAGAAAGAGTAGAAAGAAGAAACACAAAGGAAACAAGTGAGAGAGAGAGAGAGAGAGAGTTAAAGATGAAAATGCAAAGAGGAATGTGAGAGGAAGCCAGTGAGAAAGACAGACAGACAGAAAAGAGTAATGAAGAGGAGAAAGAGGAAGAAAATAAAGGAGAAAAGAGTGTGGAAAGATAGGGATAGAAACCCGCAGAGAGAGAGAGAGAGAGAGAGAGAGAGAGTGTGCTCATAGCAAAGGCTGAGATATTTTAGCAAGAAAGTTTTTAATAATTGTCATGAAAGGATGAGAAGGTTTGAAGAAGAAGGCCATAAATGCAATGATACACTGCCATCTTGCGCTTACCTTATCGATCTCTGACAAACCAGCAGACATTACCTGTGTCATACATTCACATCAGCAATAACGGTAAGGATTGGGAAAGTGTCAGTGGAAGTGTGGCAGTGGCAGCAGCAGCAGTCAAAAATGCCTCTACAATGAGAGAAAGAGAAAAAAATCAAAAAAACAAACAAAAACATACTGTTTCTTGGTGCTACTTTCTTTCCTTCTGATTCTACTAAAAACAATCTTATAATCTATTGTTTTTAATTTTATACACAGTAGACCCAACACAGAGCCTTCATTGGCAAACCTGAGAATTTATTTTGTATCATGCTGCTTCATGTTCATATGTGCACATTGGTCGTCTGCTGTAGAATAATGGTTGGTAAATATGTTTCACAGACCATGCACCAGAATAGCAGGTTTGCTCCTCACAGGGGGAGACCCTATGAATAATGATTCAAATAATGTGCATTTTTGGTAGCAGTTATTCATTGATTCAGGTTTGATTAGAAAAAATCGGTAATAATTGCTATGTACATTATCAGATAACTTTTCTTGTTTGCAAGGAGGTTTGGGTCCAATGAACATACTGATTTGTTTGCATGCAAGCCCACAGACTCACACAGATACACACACCAAGAGAAGGTTCTTGTGCACAAATATATGTATGCAGGCTTGTGCACAGGTAAAAACATGTCAGCAGCAACACTTAATTCCTATATGACAGGTATTGTCCGCTAATATTTGTCTTGTGTTGATAGTTGTAGTTTCGTTGTTTGTGATGTGCTGATCCATATGTGCCTGAATAGACAAAATCTGTGAGAGAGTGCATATGTGCATATATGGCCAATGTAAGTATTTAATGTTGTTTTTGGACTGTTGATATTGTAGATAAAATCTCCCAGAATTCATAAATAACATTATTTTTACATAGTGGGGAGATTTTGAGGTAATCATTATGTCAGATGTTTTGAACATTTTATAGTAAATGAATTTAGTAAATCTAGTAAGGTATTTATTAGGGTTGTTAAGTGATATGTAATGGTGAATTATATTTTGAATGTTTTCTTCTATATTGATCATCACATCACAAGCAATCAAAGTACAACGATCAATATAAGACAAATATTACAGAATTATACTAGAATACCAGAAATTGCTAAAAAGTCAAACAGAGACTGGAGTACAAAAAAAAAAAATAATTGAAAACACCAATAAAAGATAAATTTGGATTTAAGAAAGACATAGAAAGTGATTTGAGAAAAATTAGAAATTGAACTGACCAGCAAGAAAATATTTGAAGATGACATGAATGTAAACAGAGAAAAGACATAGAATATCAAGAACATAAGCTAAAGGCAAAAGCAACCAAAAGTAACAACCTTTATATATATATATATATATATATATATATATATATATATATTATATATATCAATAAAAAATATATAAGTTGTTTAAAGAATTACATGAAAACTGATTTTCTCAGCATTAATTTTAGTGATGAATAAAGAGCTACATTGGATGGACCTGATGACTGGGTTAAAAGTTGAAATTAGTACGCTTGTGTGTGTATGTTCTGAGAAACAATTTGCCAGAATTTTAAACAAGAGTAAAATACCATACCACTCCATGATTAACTACCTTGAGATGACGAAGTGGTTTGCATTATCCTACGACCTGGAAAGCTATGTTGGCAGGAATTTATCTCCTGTTAGGTCCAACCTAGCCAAACAGGCTAATGGGCAGGAGTCAAACAAAACCTTTGTCACTTTGAGAAGCAAATTGCAATAGCAAAAATCTTGGAACAAACAGCAACTTTCCATTTGCTGATACAGCATCTTGATGTGCAGTAATTGATGATGGATGATAAGCAACATTGTCAACTACAAGTGAATTGATCAAGTAATTCTAGTTAGCTGAATACTGCAGTTGGTAGTTGGAGTTGCAGCCACAAGTACTGAATTGTATTTGCAGTGTAAGAATAAAAGCAATTCAGAACCAGCATGACTAGAGAATCCAATTCTTCATACCATATTTCTTAGTGTGTAGGTTAACAAGGCGTGCATCTCTTTGACAGAGAAGAATAGAAGAAACTAGTTAATGGTGATTCAAGTTCACTTGAAATAGTAGTTTTAGTAAAATAGTGTGGAGAAAGAAAGAGAAGAAAGAAAAAGAAAGGGGAAATGATTGATCTGAAAGAAAGAAGCAAAGAAAAAGAGAAATGATGAACCAAAAAAGAGAAAGAAAAAAAAAAGAGAAAATAAAAAGGAGAAGCAACTGAATCAAATGAAGGGAGAAAGAAAGAATAGGAAAAGAAGAAAAGGAACCATTGAACAAAAAGAAAAGAGAAAGAAGAGAAAAGATGAGAACAAATAAGAAAACCAAAAGTTATATAAAAATGAAATAAAAGGAAGAGAGAAAGAAAGGAAAAAGAAGAGAAGAGAGAATTAAATCAAAAGTCGAGAAAAAGAAAGAAAGGGCAAAGTAGAGAAAAAAACATTAAATAAAAAGAAGAGAGAAAAAAGAAACAAAGAAAGAAAGAGAAAAGAAAGGATTGAACCAAAAGAAGAGAGAAAGAAAGAGAAAAGAAAGGATTGAACCAAAAGAAGAGAGAAAGAAAGAGAAAAGAAAAGAAGAAATGATTGAATAAAAGAAAGAAAAAAAGAGTAAAAAAAAGAACAAATGATTAAACCAAAAGAAGAAACAAAGAAAGAAAAGAAGAAATGATTGAATAAAAAGAAAGAAAAAAGAAAGGGAAAAGAAGAGAAGAAATGAGTGGATCGAAAGAAGAGAGAAAGAAAGAAAAAGAAAAGAAAAGAAGATACTATTGAACCAAAAGAAGAAAAAAAGAAAGAAAAAGAAAAGATGTGGAACAAAACCATTGAACCAAAAGAAGAGAGAAAAAAGAAAGGGAAAAGAAAAGAAAAAAATACTGGTTTATATTCCCCAATCATTTTCTTATACATATTTACCATCAAGCAAATTTTAAATGATACTTTTTTCACGGAATCTACAAGAGAAACGTGAAGAGATACCATGACCTATGTACAGTTGGGATTTATATTCACATATTTGCAAGTATAGAAATAATCTGAAATCCTACAAGCAATGTATATTGCAGTGAGTGCAGTACATGTGACTTTTACTGGTTGTTAAGTGCATTTAGCAGGATTCCTTGAACTGCTGCAAGAAGACGTAGATATAGATTGAGATATCACATGACTAGTGTTAAGAAGAAGAAGTCAGTTGAAACACTTGGAGATTTTCTCTAGTGTCATGAGAACTGTTCCTCATCAAAGACAAATAACAGTTTGGCACATACCTTATTGAATAAAGAACCTGGAATGAAGCAGTTAAGTTGAAACTTCATAAAATTAAGCTAGGAGAAATAAACTGTTACATTTTAGTAAAGAAAAAACACAATGCTTTATTCTCTCTCTTTTTTTTTTTTAGCTCTGCATTGGTTCTCTTGGAGTGCTTCTGTCTTGGAATTCTTTGTCTAAATAGAAACATTCTAAGAGAATAAACACAGAACTAAAAAAGAAGAAAATAACCCATATGTATTATATGTGACAATGCATTATATGTGACAATGCATTATATGTGACAATGTTAAATTTTATTTTACTTTGTTCACCTAATAAAAGGCTCAAGGTTGATGTTTTTGTATGGACATATTTTTGTATGGACAAGAAAGGAAAGTAGAAAGTAAAAGATAAAGAGGAAAAAATAACAAGTGACTCCGAATTTAACGAGGCTAAGATTGTAGTGTTCAGAGAAGCATCCTCATTGAAGTCTGGTCCATTAAGTATTGTTCTTGGGAAGAAAAAGTGAAACTTCTTTCTTACAAATGGAATATGAATTATTGCGGGTGATTTGACCATGTGCTCTTAGTGGCCTTAGCCGTAAAGGTCTGAACTGGTGGAACTAAAGAATGGAGCTTGTATAAACATTTGCCATTGAAACAGCAATAAAGTGACTTAGGCAACGTCTGGCAGATGTGGGCAGTAATGGGCTGTACCTTACTATGATGACATATGATATGTTAGCAGGAGGTTTGAATGAAGAGTGGGAGGGAAGGGGAAGATAGAGAAAGAGAAAAAGGGGAGAGAGAGAGAAATAGATACATAGATGCATTTAAGCATGAAACAGACTGTCACTGCTGGGTGTTGACTTCAGTGATGCAGAACAATGCAAAAGAGCAAGCAAACTAACAGAAGGGGTGGCATGTCCCTGGCACTCGGTAAATTTTACATCATTAGCTTTCTTTGGTGCACATTTTATTATCTTATATTGAATGCACATGCACATCTACATTTTTGGGGTAAGAGTTTCTTGGTCAGGCTTAGAGTTTTTCAGCATTCCTTATGTATATATATATATATATATATATATATATATATATAGTCAAACCTAGAGAGCCAGACAAACCTACCAAGGTTTCAACAGACGTTCATATTCCTAGCTCTTTCTTTTTTTAATACCTTTTTTCCTTTGAAATTGATTTGTTCATTAGCAAATCAAGAAACTGAAGGTTTTCCGAGGCAAGTGTAGTTACTTATGTTTATATATATATATATATATATATATATATATATATATATATATATTTATTTTAAGACATTTTTTATGTTTATACATTCTTTTTTATATATAGTGTGGACTTTTTCCATTTCATAATATATATATATATATATATATATATATAATATATGTATATATATATATATATATATATATATATATATATATATATATATATGTATGTATGTATATATGTTATCCACAATTGCCAGCTTCTTACACAACTCACAATTGTCAGGTGGTAAAGAGGAACAACTCAGGCAGAGATCTCTGATGCGACCATGTAAAGTTTATTATATATACCATATATTTGCTTTGTATTGTACTATATTTTATGTTGAGCACTGTGCTTCTTATTCTGTTGGCATCATTGGTACATATGTTATTCTTGTATTTTAATATATATATATATATATATATATATATATATATATATATATAGTCATCATCCTCAGACAGACTGTTTTGGTGTATCACAGCTCATCAGTGTGGCCAGATATCCAATTGCTTCAGGCCGGGACCGAAACCCGACTGATTTGGTATCAGTCTGAGATTCTAACCGATAGGCCATCGACGCCCAGCAGAGAGAAAGGTGAATTTTTGCATATCTATTTTTTCATAAGCATACCAGTTACTCAGAGAACTCAATTGCTAGGAGAGTCTTGCATTATCAGCAGTAATAGTGACTGTTTACAAATTCTCTACTCACCAATTAAATTATTTTATTCAGAACTAATATCATCATCCACAGACAGACTTTTTCACTGTATCACAGCTCATCAGTATGGCTAGACATCCAATCACTTCAGGCCGGGAGCAAAACCCAACTGATTTGGTATCAGTCTGAGATTCTAACCGATAGGCCATCGACGCCCAGCAGAGAGAAAGGTGAATTTTTGCATATCTATTTTTTAATAAATACACCAGTTACCCAGATAACTCAATTGCTAGGAGAGTTTTGCATTATCAGCAGAGTGGACACTATGGTCAACCCCAAGTGGCAACAACCTGTTTCATGCTTGAACACAGTCTTTAGGCCATGTGTGTTGCATGGTATGCTGGGTATGGGTAGCAAGGTCAGATATTTCTGGTATATTGCATTATCCTAACTGCTCTTTCATAGGTGAAAGTGGTTATATTTTATAGGCTATTGAGTAGAAAAGAATATGGGCCAGAATGCAGTTATTTTATAACTATTGTATATGGCTGTTTGTAAAATGGCTCCTTAATTCTACTTTCTAAGCTGCTAAATTATCAGTAGATTTTTATACATATCTTTTTTTAAATGTTATATCTCATCAAAACATTGACAATCATGGCACTCCACAGCTTCCTTTTCTTAATTATCTGATTGGCAAAGACAATGGAGTGGTTTCCTGTTACTCTCTCCACAGTTTGGAATTTATTTTGCCTTTTTGAGTTAGGTTACCACCCACAGCTAAAGAACCCAGCCTGTCCTGCTATTTAACCCATAGCTAAGTGGGAAGTGGATAATTGTGGAAAAGTAAATGCAGTAGGCTAGCCTTGAATTTGAATTCAGTTCACTGATTTTACTTTCTATGCCAATAACTATTAACTTACCCGCACATCTCATTTATATTATACAACATCTATTGTTCATATTGATGCAATATCTAATATTTGTATTGATACAAAATATAATAACGGACTGTTCAAAGGTTATATGATACCATTCTCTATAGCTGAGCAACCAGATCTCTTCAAGATTGCATGGATTCCTCTGACCAATTCTTTTCTTTACTTTTACCTGGATTTGCTTGTTAATATTTAAGTCAGTGCTCTTAGCTGGCCATTCTTTTAATATGGGGACACCTTTATCATCCAGACTCTGTACTGTTGCCCATGATCTGTGGTATGGAGCTCCATCATGCTGAAAAATTTCGCACTGTGATGCACACATATCTGTTTAATACTGCTTTTTGATTTGTTTCTTCCTATCCTCATTACTGAGAGTTGGGAATCATGGAGAATTTTTATAGTTTTAAATTCAGCATTTCCCTTCTCCTAGAATGATTATCAACCACAGCTAGAGAGCCCAGTCTACCCTACTATTTAATGCATAACTATGGGAAGAAGAGATGGATTCATACCTTCCCTGAGGGTAGTTGGTTGTAAGTGACTGTAATGAACTCAACCGGAATTCAAACTCTTCTCTCTGTTTTCTTCATTCTGAGTCACTATCCATTGCACCCATTACACATCCTAGTATCCAGGATTCTAATCTGGAAGAAATCAGTGGGTTCCAAATCCCCCCTTGACCATTACTTGGAAGCTAGCTACCAACCAAAAGATCATCCATCCTCATCACAAGTGGTTTAATATTATTAAATAGATATGTGTTGGGTAATTGTATGACAAAATGGGAAAATTTTATATAATGTGCTTTGTCCTTTAAAAGGATTTCATCAAGTGGATGAATTGCGTTACATAGGATTTTTCCATTTTGCTAATAAATTATGCAGCACTGTTCTAATATAGAGAAATATATGTATCATATTCTCCTATAGTGCAATATTTTTGTTATTTTATATATTATTAATCAAAACATTGTTCTTCACTGATTATCAGGTTTACAGTTATACTCTACTGAAATACTGGTTTTTGTCCGATCACTGAAGTTAAGCAATGGCCAGTATCTAGATGGCTAACTGCTCAGGAATACCAGGTGCTGTAAGCTTGGATGTAAGGGCAGTGTAATGGAATGAGAAATTGAAGCGCCAAGTTCAAATTCCAGTCGGGTTTGTTATATATTTACTTACATACTCTTTGGAAAGGTATGAATCTACCTCTTTTCCTATCTTCTTTGGTTGACTAGTAGGACTTGTATCGGAAAAAATCATTATCTCCAAAAATCTTTTAGAATCCAAAAATATGTTGGTTTTAAATAAACTTAAAACAAGACTAATAAGCCATAAAAAAAAATCAGTTAATAAATTGGTTACCTCAAGCTTGTGTCAGACTTGACTATGCTTAGCAAATCACTACAATACCCAATAAGGAATTAAGTCACTATCACTGGCTAGTGATAGAAACCTATGAGTCGAGGCTATGAGGCTAAGTGCTTCCTGACTGTGAGAAATGAGACAATAATCAGCTAATTATTTTTTTTCTCCTCATTTTCTCTGTAGGTGTTTGTTAATATTGATACCCCCACCATTCTTTGCATTCATTCACTACCCCCTGGACTGGATGTTAATAGTAATATATGATGAAATTGTTTACTAAGCCTCCACTGTTTCTATATATTTATTAGGTTTCCCTCTGCAGTATAGAGCCACTGTGGAGCATTAACCAGCTAATATCAAAGAACTCACAGCAAAAATGAATTGATTTGCAAAAGAGAGAAAAGAGGAGTGAAAATGGAGAGAATGCAGAAGAAGCAGTAAATTGCTTTAAATTCAAGAAACAGGTCAGATATCCTTCCTCAATTCAGTAATACGTAGGCCGGTTTACCTGGTTAAAATATATATGTGGGTTTATGTGGTTAAAATACATGCACAAGTTTACCTGTTCAAAATGCATAGGCAGGTTTACCTGATTAAAATGAATAGGTGTGTTTACTCAATTAGATTGCATAGGTGGGTTTACCTAGCTAAAATACATACATAGGTATATGCTTATATGCTGTAGAGAAATAGATATTGCATAAATATGAATATCTGATACTATAGCAATATTATCGATATTGTATGGATATTTATATAAGGTGTTGTGCAGTCATGGCTTGATGCCTAATATATATAACCTGTTTAAAATGCATAGGCAAGTTTACCTGATTAAAATGCCTAGGTTTGTTTATTTGGTTAAAATGCATAGGCAGATTTACCTGGTTAAAATACATAGGTGGATTTACCTGATTAGAATGCATACATGGGTTTACCTATTTAAAATACATATGCAGCTTACCTGGTTAAATGCATATTGACTTTGTTAAAATATGTAGGTGGGTTTAACTCATTAAAATAAATATGCAAATTTACCTGGTTAACATGCATATGCAGGTTTACCTGGTTTAAAGTGCATAGGCAGGTTTACCTGATTAAAATGCGTAGGTGGGTTTACCTGGTTAAACTGCATAAGTGGGTTTACCTGGTTGAAATACATAGATGTGTTTACCTTATTAGAATTCATAATTGGATTTAAAATATATAGGTGAGTTCAGTTGATTAAAATACATAGTTGAATTTACCTGTTTAAAATACTCATGTGGGTTTATCTTGTTAAAAATCTTGTCCTCACTGTCTCATTCCTCTTCTGAAGTAAGTAAAAAATTTACTTTACATATTTTTTTAAATGCAATATTCTTTCAGGATGTAGGTGGTCATGGCTCTCCACAACTTCATTTTCTTTATTATCGTTATAACTATTTGGGGAATGATACTAGAGAGCTTTGCTGTTGTCTTTTTCGGTTTTTAATTTAGATTTATCTTTCTCTTAGAATCCAACTTAAGTGAAGGAAAACTCTAAATTGCAATTCCCTGAGGAAAAGACAACAGGGAACCATTCCAGTGTTTTTCCCTGAGGAAGTGTTGTAGTATACCTACAGACAATAATGGGTATGTCCCCATTCATATAGATACAGTAGTAAATACTGTATGTTGGTCTGTAGTTGGAGATTTGTTTCCAGCTGTGCTGGTCAAACTCTCTGCCTCCAGTCAGAGAGGATTCCCAGACAAGGCTATGTTGAAGGGCAGAGTCTCATCTCAGGAAACAGCTATCCAACCCCTGTTTTATACAGGGTCTACAGGGAATTTTTGGCCGAGCCTACAGGGGGGTGTGACTAAATACTGTTCAGTCTGAAGTCTGGAGTGAGGTCCGTTAGGAGTCTGTCAGTCAGAGCGAGTGAGTCAGTCAGAGCGAGCGAGTCAGAGGCAGTCCGAAACAAGTACTACTAAACCTGATTGCTCGTACTAACACTTTCTACTTCTCTGTATATATTCCTGTTTGTAATATATCTGTGTTATTCCATATCTGTGTTCGAGTTCTTCTTTATTGGTTCTACCTTGGACTATCCCATGATACAAGGAACCGGACCATAACACATTCATTGACTGACAATTTTGTGCTACTGTTGGTTGAAATTTATAAAATCTTTCTCTTAAAACAGTTTATCAAGAAAACAGGCTTCACTATTGTTCTTTGTTGCACTGATGGGAGTTTCCTTCTTAACCTTTTGTTTTTGGTAATGTGGAAAGTCAAAATTTTGATTATATCATTATTTTCCCTGCTAGTTACATGTGCTATCCATTATAGTTGTTGCTGTTGTTGGAATCTTCAAGTTTCTGTTATTTGATAAAGTTCTTTTTTTGTAATTCTTTAGTGCAAGTCTATTAGATCCGAAGGGTTGTATTCTTCAAGAACTCAAAGATAAGGAACACATATAGTTTACAAAGAATAAAATTTGTGGTGATAGAGAAATAAATAAATAAAAATAACACCAAAATTTCACCAATCCTAAAAATAGATTGATAATAAAAATCATCAAGCAAACAAAGCCATAGTTCAACCAACAAATCAGAAAGCTTTCACAACCAGGATTTAAGAAATGAAATAAACATATAATAAAAAGGAAACCAGAAATTTACCATTTCTAAAAATAGATAGCTTGACCAACCAATCAGAAAGTTTTCACAATCAGGATATAAGTCAGTGGGCTAATAAGAAGTGAGAAGCCTTTTCAAAGCAGAGAAGCCTTTTCAAAGCAGATTTGATAGATGTATACATAAACAGATGGAAAACCCATCAAAACCAGAGTTATTAAATTAATTTTGTCCATTCTCCAATGCTGTGGTCATTGTAACATACCCACATGACTAACCTGTCCATACTACTAAACAAACTTACCTTCCTTCACCACATGGTCAAGTGGCAGCTACTACATTTGGATGCATACATACATATGTATACATATATATATATATATTTATTTTCTTCTGGACTCTTTGTCTGTCTCTCTATCTCTTGCATGTGCCAGAACTTGAACTCTTGAAACTTCAACTTCCACCTTATCCTTCTGTATTAATATATTGTGTATATAAAGGCTTATTTTTTATTTATCAATACTCTATGCATTTTCTTTTAATCATTACATAAAGCCAATATACACCCAAATCAATTATACCAATGTATGGCAGGAATAGATATTTTTATAAATTAAACAACTCATCCACAACTGATAACCCCCTAACCCCCATAAATTAACATCAGAGTTAAGATGTATACATAGTTTTATTTTATTTTGTTATCCAAAGTCAGAATTCTAAATGTTTGTTAGTATCTTGCTAACATTATCTGGAAAAGACGCACCACATACCAGCCAGATCAGTGTGCTCTAAGTTTGTACATATGGTGATACAAAACCACAGATGTGTGTCCAAAAATTATTGAACGTTTGAATCTAAGACTTCTTCTCAATGCCTTTCAGCTTTATGTCTAGAAATTGATTTCCATTCTACTCTACTTGAAAGCATAATGAGTTTGGATATTTTACAATTCATTCTTAGTTCAATTTTGTTCATAATCAATAAAAGAAAACTCTATCATCATTATTATTTAGACAATAATAATTCCTGTTTTAATAATGAGCATCTCTGGTTAAGATTGTAGTGATTGTAGAAGCATCCTCTTGGGAGTCTGTTCTATAAAGTAGCATTTCTTTGGAAGAAGCTGTCTGAATAGTACTTCTTTTTTAAAACTGAAACAAAAATGTTTATAATCGGGTAACAGATAAGAAAATCATGTATTTTACAAGAGAATCAGATTAAAATAGAAAGAATATAGGAATTGTTTTAACATCTGATTTAACCCTTCTCCACCCATTTCTAACCTTTGATTTATCCTCCTCCCTTTCTTATTTTGTGTTACCCTGCTTGATGTGAGGATACAAATGCTATTTATTGAAGATTAAAATCAAATTGAACTTAATATGTTATTTTAATCAAAGAAATATTTTAAGTGAGAAATATTTGAAAATACTCCTTTTTGGGGGAATTTATACAGTGTTGTGCAAAAGTAATTGAACTCCTAAGATAGTATTTTTAATATTTTAAGCAAGAAATATTTGAAAATACTACTTTTTAGTGGATTTTTATATATATATATATATATATATATATATATATATATATATATATATATATATATATACAGTGTTGTGCAAAGGTAAGTGAACCCCTAAGATAGTATTTTTAATATTTTAAGCAAGAAATATTTGAAAATACTCCTTTTTCGGTGGAATATATATATATATATATATATATATATATATATATATATATATACAGTGTTGTGCAAAAAGTAAGTGAACACCTAAGATAGTATTTTTAATATTTTAAGCAAAGAAATATTTGAAAATACTCCTTTTGTGGAATTTATATATATACAAACACAAACACATATATATATATATATATATATATATATATATATATATATACAGTGGTGTGCAAAAGTAAGTGAACCCCTAAGATAGTATTTTTAAAAAATTGATTCTTTTTTCCAGATGATCAACAAATCTTAATTAAACTATATATTAAGAAAAACCTTTATTAAATCAGTTATGAACAATTTTCAAAAAAATTTATCAAGCTGGAATAAAAACATTTATTAAAAGTTAAGATGTGCAAAAGGAAATGAACCCTTACGTTTAATATTTGGTGACTGATCCTTTTGAGGTTACAATGTCAACCAGTCTTTTTCTATAATTTTTAAGAAGTTTCTGGCAATAGTGAGTGCTGATTTTTGACCATTCTTCTTGGCAAAACTCCCATAATTGCTTGATATTACCTGGGTTTCTTGTATGCACTGCCTTCTTTCACTTGAATCATAGATTTTCAATTGGGTTTAGATCAGGACTTTGAGTAGGCTGTTCAAAAACTTGAAATTTCTTTTTACAAACCCATTCTTTTGTGGATTTGCTTTGATGCTTCAGATCCTTGAACTGAGGACAAGACACTTTCATTCAAAATTGCTTGGAATCTTGTGCCATCAGTGCATTATTTTGCCTGTTCCAGCTGCAGCAAAGCACCTCGAAATCATAATGCTGTCACTGCCATGTTTAATGGTTGGCATCAAATTCATCTCTTCAAATGACATATTAGGAGCTTGCCAGACATACCACCTATTGTTCCTAGGTCTAGTTTTTCTCATCTTGTTATGGTGAAACACCCCTATTCTATAGTTAATAGACTCTCCCACCTTATATAAGTAGGAGTAGTAAGAGAAACGAGGGTCAATCAATGTCGGACGACAGTAGTCAACAGTCGAATACAAAAGTAGTCAGCGACCACAACAAGATTACTCTGCATAATACCTATTATATCAAGTTCCTAACGTTTTGTACGTCGAACTATTTAGGACCAATTTAGTACAAATACAAGCCTCCACTGCGAAATTACTGCACAACACATCTGACCATAAAATCTTTTGTCAGAATGTTTCTAGCTTATTAATATGAGCTGTGGCATAGTTGATGTGAGCATGCTTGTGCTATTTCGTAAGCAGTGGCTTTTTCTAGGCATTCTACCATGAAGATCAGAAGTGTTCAGATTTCATCACACTGTACATGTCTGAATACTGATTCTGACATCAACTAGTGAGCTTTGGAGAACTAAAAAGGTCACAGCAAGATTTACCTGGGTTTGCCGAACTAGATGTCTACTTGCTCTTGCTGTTGTTTTTCGCAGGCAGCCACATCTTGATTGTGATGCTGTCCTACCAAAGACCTTCACTTTATAAATAAGTTGTTGCATAGTAGACAAGTGCACTCCAAATTGTTTAGATAGATTTTTGTAGTCTTCTCCATCATTATAGGTTTCAACGACGTTATTTTTTAAAGTGTCAGGAAATTCTTTTAATATTTGCATATATATATTTTTAAACTTAGTCTCTGACTGCACACTTTTGCATACACAATAAGTCATATTGTTTGACTGCAGTATACAGAGCTTACCAAAAAAATGAACATGTGCACAAAAAATTGTTTGCACTAGCAACCATGTAAAAAACAAAATTACATAGTGTAAATGTAAAAGTTCACTTGCATTTGCACATGTTAATTTTTGATTTTGAATAAATATTTTTATTCCAGTTTGATAAAAATCTTTGAAAGTGGTTGTAATTCATTTTATAAAGGTTTTCCTTAATTAGAATATAGGTTAATTAAGATTTGTTGATTATCTGGAAACAAAAGACAATTATTTTAAATATTATCTTAGGGCAAGGATAGCCAACCTGTGGCGCATGTGCCATAAGTGGCGCATTGGATGCTTATAAGTGGCACATTGCATCCTTTTGATGAAAAGAAACTAAGCCACTTCTACTCATTCATTTCAGTGATTTTATATTTATTGCACATCCTTTGCGAAAATGCTAAAAGTGTGATTTGTGGTTGTCCCATTTGTTTTTGTTAAAAATGCTGACATGGTCCTTTTAGTTGACTGAGTACTTAACTAACTGGTAGACTGGATTGTGTTCTAAAATGTTTGTCATTCTTTATCACTGCATTGGAGAGAGTGTTTGTGTCTGGATTTCGTTAAATTAAGGCAAGAATAATTTCATGATTTACACCCCTGGTCAAGAAATATATATTTTCAAATAAATAGATTTTATTATAACTTAAAATATGTCCATATTACAACACGTACTGAAAGGAAGTGAATGTTTGTATATATATTGATTTAAATTAATCGCATAAAATAAACGCATGGAATCAAAAGGTTGACCACTCCTGTCTTAGGGGTTAATTTACTTTTTTGTACAGTCTGTATTTGTGTGTGTGTGTGTGTGTGTATATATATATATATATATATATATATATATACCATGTTGTTAGCATTTTCATAGTTTCCATGACTGCCTTAGAATAATGGTCTGAAAGTTACAATAAAAAGTAATTGAAATTAAGATGAAAGGAATACAAGTCAAAAAATTTAATATAGTAAAAGATTTCCCCCACCCAAAGAAGATTAAATGATAAAAATCTTGAACAAAAAAAAAAAACAATGTGTATTAAAAAAAAGGGAATAATTTCATTATATATGCAACAGGAAATATCTCAGACATTATGGATGGTCTTTAAAATTTAATATATTTTTTGCTAAAAATTTATTGTCAGTTTTTCAGAGTCATGAAGTTGAAAATGGCAGCCGTATATGTCAGATATGATTAAAGTTTTCCTTCATATTGTAAATTTGGTTTAGAAAATTAGAAAAACGAACATAATTAACTAAGAAAAAGAGGAAGAAGGAAAGAAACAACAGGAAAAGAAGGGGAAGATAAGGGAAAAAAGAGGAGGAAGTAGCTGAAGTGGAAAAAAGCAAGAAAAATCAAGATAAAAATAATAATAATAATAATAATAAGTGATGTATTGTTTCTACTTTACACTAGATAAACCTGAGAGAACCCATGCTAAAGATACTTACCAAATGTGACATGAAAGAAATAAGGACAAGAGAAAATATTTAGACCCAAACAAGTTTGTAAATTTTGGATGGTATATCGTGAAACAAAAGTGACTCACAGATTCTGAATTTATAGAAATTGAATGAAGGGTTAAGTGCAAAACTGAACAAAACCAGGAACAGAGTAACATTCAAAAAGTAGATGAGAAACAACAGGAGACTGATGTTGAAGATGAGAACACCAGTTTGTCTGCTGTAGACTCTGACAACCTGATAAATATTGACAAATCGAATGAAGTCGAGAATGAAGAAGATGAATATATAACTGAAGGGGATCACGAAAGAACCGAATTTGAAGAAAAATATGCAGATGATATTGGAACTATGAAAGGAGAAATAATTGTTGAGCTAGTGAAAGTAGACCATACTGACATGTCTGCAAGAGAGCCTCTTTTGAACTCTAGAAATAAGCGTAAGTCTAAACATATAATTCATGCTGGAAAATATTCAAGAAAAATATTCAATGCAACAAGACCTAATGTGACTGAACTAAACCAAATGGTATATGCAGCTGTAAAAGTGTGGAATAATCCAGAAAAAAGAAGAAACACAGATCACCAAATAATAAACAAATGTGGAATGTAAACATCTAGATAAATATAAAAACGAGAGAGGAAATATCTATTTAGAAGGAACTTCATAAGAATAATGAACTAAGATCGGCTGAAGAAAATATTAATAGGAGAATAGAGACAAAATTCTCCAATTGAAAAAAGAACTGAAACAAAGAATCCAAGTTAAAGTGTAATGTCTCTGTAGACCTGAGAAACGTGTTAAATTCTACAGACAAAACAAGATATTTGAAACAGATGCAAAGAAATTTTACAGAGACATATGAAGTCAAAGAGTTACAATAGAGAAAACATCACGGGAAAGAGAAATAAGTATTTTTTGGAATAACATATGGGATACTGACAAATATCACAATGAGGATGCTAAATGGCTAAAAAATATGGAGAAAAATATGGGAAACATCCAAGAACAGGAATGGCAATATATTACAAGAGAAAAATAAACATGTGTTAGCCAAATCTCACAAGTGGAAATCACAAGGAATTGATAAAATTCCAAACTTCTGGTTTCTTGACACTTTCCCTGCTACTCATGCCATGATGGTAACAGTATTTAATGAAATGATACTGGAGCCGACAACACCACTAGAATGGTTATCCCAAACTGTCACATACTTGCTACTAAAAATAATGACACAGAAAATCTTAAAACTATTGACCTATCACTTTTTTGTCAACATCTTACATGTTTTTAACCTCCATATTAACTGAAAGAACATTCAGCCATCTGGAAATGCACAATATATGTCCTATTGAGCAAAAAGTTTGCTCTTATGGCTGAAAAGATCAGTTGCTTACAAATAGGAAAATTCTTGAAAACAAGAAGCACAACACTCTTAGTGTAGCATGGATAGACTACAAAAAGGCCTTTCACAGCATCACACACTCATGGATCATCTAGGTCCACAAGTATCCAAAATTCGTCCTGGGTATGATGACAAACTACATCCATGTTTTGGGTAAGATGATAAACTATGTCCAACAGCAAGGCCTTTGATAATACCAGCAATACATGTTTTAAAATAATATTACTAGCTATACATTTTTGAGGGAAAAAAATATTACCAGAAATAGATTTTTGACAAAACAAAATATTACCAGGAAAAAAAAGTTGTTGGCATTAAATAAGCCAATGAGGTTGATATGCCATAATACACAACAAACCAAACCAAATATCCAAAATCTCACCAAAAATTGTGAATTTCTTATGACATAATGTGTCATTCTAGAAGACCTGTTACTCTTGCATTCTAATGGTGTGCTTCTAAGTAAGGACATGAATATTAAGTGTGGAATTTTTCAAGGAAACACTTTAGCTCCTCTTATTTTTTTGTTTGGCATTAAATCCTTTTTGTTAATTGAGGTAATGGAATAACCTGTTACCCCCATGAGTGACTACACTATAGGTAGTAACTACCTATATGTATCTGTAAGTCAACGGCCAACAGAGACTAGCTGGGATCTGTTGAGTACGACTCAGACTTACATGAGAACTACCGACCTTCCAATCGTAGCACTCACTACTGAATTGACTTGCGATGACCTTGTGCATAACTGTTACCTTTATTCTTATTGTACTGGTTTTCTACAATAAACCTTTACTTATTTTATCCGCCTTGTTTTTCAAGTATATATTCCTATTAGCACAGAATATAACATTAATCCATACAGAATATGGGTATTTTTTATTAATCATTTCACTCCAAGCAAGACAATAAAGACACTAGGGGTTACTGAGTGTTAGAGAATATGACAAAAACTACTATTGAACTATTGAATGGAGAGAACAATAAAAAAAATAAGAATTAAGAAGGCAGAAGATAATACTTGACATTGCATTTAAATTTTTGATGATCAAAGTTGACTGGGAAGCAAGAAGTCAGAAGAGAGTTCCACAAGCAAGAAGTGTGAGAGAAGAAACTGTTAGCATAGAACTTATAGTCATATCTAGTTCTTTTGACTGTAAAGTGATAAGATCTTACTGTCAATTTGGTAATGCACTTAAGTTCAAAGAGTCTAAGTGCCATAGAGGAAAATTCCTCTGAACAGTTACCATGAAAATATCTATACAAAAGATATAGGGGAGCTACATTACAGTGATGGGAAAATGACTGAAGCTGAGATGCCATGTCAAGGCCAATAACGTTGCAGATTCTTTTTTGGATTTTATCAAGAATCTCTAAATATATAGCAGAGACACCAGAAAAGTTTCAGTAATGATATATGCATGGAATTTAGGATAGATGCGCAAAGGTCACATTCAACTGACAAGAGCTTATTATAAACAAAAATATAATCTTTGATGCAGAAACTTTGATTAAGGAACTTGACTTGGAAGGTATATACAAGTGCCTGGGTGTAAATGACGACAATGGAATACAAAGACATGAAGATGAAAAAAAAATCACAATGGAGTGCATCAAATGATAATGGAAACTGAATTGAATTTGGGAAATATAATAACAGCCATTAACACTCCTGCTATCCAAGTTTCAAATTATATCTTCAACATAATAAATTGGAACTTAAGAAAATTGAGGTAAAATTTCACAAATAATTCATATACACACCCCTAAAGCAGATGTATTGGCCAAGGAGCAGTGGAGGTAAGGACATGATTAAGCTGGAATTATCTTACAAACTTTCAACAATGGGATTTTCAGCTATACAAGATTAAAAAAAGTAAAAAGCTTTATTCTGTGACAGAAGAAGCCCATAAATATGCAGGAGAATTCGGGTTAAATCTTGAATATAGCAATGATGTAGATACAGCTGCCACAAAACCAGCAAGAAAACTGAAACAAGAAACAAAATAGCTAAGACAAAATCAAATTGGAGAATGCTGACGCCAAAAGCCTCTACAGAGCCAATTCCTTCTCCAAAGCAAAAATGCTGATGTAGATCAATTCACAACCCACCAGTGGCTAAGGAGTTCAGGATTTAAAGGTGAAATTGAAGGGTTCATTCTTGCTGCACAGTACCAGAGCCTGATTACACACAACTACCAAAGCTAATATCTTGCATAATAGTATGGACCCAAAATGTGACCAATACATTGAAACTGTTCATCACTGTATTTCAAAGTGACCAATGAGTCCAAAAACTGTCATGATAGGATAAGGTCAATATCTGCATTGGAAAATCTGTCATCACTACAGGATAAAACCAGTTGGAAACTGGTATAAACATCATACAGAAAGAAATTTGAAGGACCATCTTCTAGGATTTTTCTATCTACACAGACTGATCAGTGCAAGCAAATCACCCAAAAAGCCTTTAAATAGCTAGTTCCTAATCCAAAGCAAACATGCTGATTAGCAACCCCCCAGTGGCTAAGGAGTTCAGTATTTAAGGGTGAGACTGAAGGGATCATTCTTGCTGCACATGACCAAAGCCTGCATATATTCAACTACCAAGTTAACATCTTGCATAATTGTATGGAACAAATATGTAGATTTTGTGAGCAATCCATTGAAATTATTGATCTCTTTATCTCAGGATGTTCAATACTTACAGCCAATGAGTCCAGAAACTGTCATGATAGGGTAGGTCAATATCTGTGTTGGAATATCTGTCATTGTTACAGGATATTTTTTTTGAAAACTAGTATGAACATAATCCTGAATTTGTAGTTGAGGAAGCCGATGTTACCATACTCTGGGATTTTTTTATAAAAATAGATCAAACAATATAAGAAAATTGCCTAGAAATGATTATCACAGACAAAACAGAAAAAGTTTGGCCATGTGATACCAAGTGATAAAAACATGTCTGCAAAGGTTTTTGTAAAACTAAACAAATACAAAATCCTGGAGACAGAAAAAAAAATGTGGCACTTAAAAAGTAAAACTACTTCTGTTGTGTTTGGAGCTTTGGATTTGATAAATAAAGAAATCAACAAAAAACCACTCAAACAAATCACCAAAATAGTTCTGACAAGAAGAGCTTTTTTCATTTAAGTTTTATTTTGTTAATAGCTGTCTTTTGTTTAATTAAGTGGAAACAACAAAAAATCACATCCTTTGCTTGCCCTATGTCATTGGTTATGACCCATCATGTTAGTATATAATAAATGTAGGTAAAAAAAAATATGGTAAAATCATCCCTGGTATTTTGGACAGGAGTAGAGGTTTATCCCTTATTAACTGATTAAGATTGAGTTTTTGATTCCTTCTAAAGTCTTTTTTCACTTTATTTCATTCCCAGTCATCTGAGTAACATTATAGCCTTACTTGGGGCGAATTGATTTAATAAAAACTGTACATAATTAAGTATCACTTAACATCAGAATTTATGCAAAGAGAATGCATATATTTACTACCTTGCCTTATCCCAGATCCCATGTAATGACTCAGTAAGGGATTGTACAAAACAGAAAGCAAAAGTTATTAATAATAATTATGAGAAGCAAAAGAAGAAGAGGAAAAAACAGAAATATTAGTGGAAAAAATCCACCAACAAAAATCCCTGGTACTATGAAGATACAAGAAGTCCAGAATATTATCCTCCTCGGCACTGCTTATATATTAAGGAAGATATATTAAAGGGACTCTATCCATCAAATAAATCCATCATGTCCTCATGATAGCCCCAAGTCCAAGGGTAATAGATGGACATGATTCCATGAGTCAACAAAGCAGAATATTAAAGAAAAAAAATCTGAAGAATTTGAACTTTCACATGTGTTAAATTTTGACCTCAATGCATAACTTATGCACTTTTGCTGACATTTATTTCATCTTCTTCCAATTACAGCTTAACCCTTTCTTCTTGATTTCTTCAAACACCTATAAAAGGAATTTCAGTTTTCCATCAGTATTTGTCATCAGCATAGAATCCCTCTGTGTAGCATATTTCCTTAATTTTATGACCACTGATAATCTATATGAGTTTTTATATATCTTAATAAAATGATAATGACATCTATTGATATATATGTAAAATTTAATGTATAGCAAAGGAAAGAGAATTTTTCTCAAGAAAGTGCTTAATACTTATTTAGAGCAATAATTACTGTATCAACAATATTAAAAGTTCATGATACTTATTAAAGATCAAGTTTTGCAATATTTCACTCTTCAGGATAAAGAACTTCTTATGTGAATCCTGAAAAACAAAGTATTGCAAAAGTCTGAGTTGATCTTCAGTAAATATTGTGACCGTTTAATACACACACACACAAACACACACACACACACACACACACACACATATATAAACATATATATGTGTATATGATAAAAGTATAGTTTCAAGGTATGCTATATTTATGGGTAAAAGTACTCAGTATCAGAGATAGAGCATATGTAAATATAAAAGTGGTCACTGAAGTCAACACCAAGTGAGGACAGACTGTTTCATGCCTGAATGAAATCTTCAGGCTGTCTATAATGATTTATCTCTAAAGATTATAACAATCTTTATTGGAAAATAATAGTGATTAATATGTCAAAATAATAATGGCCTATATCTCAAAAGGATAATGACATATATCTAAAAATGATAATGATCTATAGTTTAATATAATATTGATTTATATCTCAAAATGATACAGACGTAGATGTAAAAATTATCACAATCTATATCTAAAATTATAATGATTTATATCTCAAAATGAAAATGATCATAATGATCTATATCTCACTATTTACATTATTCGGACTTTGTTGCCACATTTATTACGTTTTGGCTGTTGTATGCTCTGGCCTTCAGACGGTTGGAATGTTGAACTGAACACTTTATTTCACTCACTGGGGTAGACTGTTCTAGTTCCATATGCCATGTTTTTAATGGATGTCAGTTATCAGTTATCTCCTGTTAATTCCTCTCTCCAAGTTCTCCACTGCCTTAACCGGGTATTGAACTCACACTCTTTGGGTCCTGTCACTGGATCTAACTAATGCCTTTATCCACTGTGCCATGTGTCCTTGAGGACATCTGTGATGTCTTCAGCAACCATTTTTAACCAGTGCACATATTGCAATATGAGCTCTGGTAAAAAAATAAATGCAATGATAACAGCAAAAATAACTAATAACTGACATCCATTAGACATGGCATGTGGAACTAGAATAGTCTACCCCAGTGAATGAAATAAAGGGTTCAGTTCAACATTCCAACCACCTGAAGAAGGCCATAGCGTACTACGCCCAAAACGTTGTAATAAATATAGCAATATGGCAAAGATGAGGACAATAGTTCGAATAATGTAAATAGTGTACATAATACCTCATCTCAGAAATATAGACAGATACTGACCTATATCTCTATATAATAATGGTCCATATATGAAAATGATAATGACTGCCACAAAAGCATAATGACCTATATATCCTATATATCTCAAAATGATATTGATCTATATTTCAAAATTATAGTATGTACATGTTAGGAAAAGTAAAATAAACTCCCCAAAAAATGCCTGAGGTAATTTGATCCCTAGCAAAGTAAAGTCACTTTGCTGATAGTTGATAAATAAAATGTAGGTAAAACCACCAGGGTATAAGTGAGATCATATCAATGTCAGTTTGATGTAGAAAGTAAATGCTGACTTCTGCAAGTGCAGTACGTACTGCAAGTTGAATACAGATTTGAAGAGTAAGCATCTATAATCTGCAGTTTTCACCTCCCTTGCTACTTCCTGTGTCAGCTGCACTTTTACACAGAGAACTGCATGACTTTGTGCATATTTGCAGTTGAGTAGGATAGAAAGTCACATCATAGCTGACAGCCTGATGCAGCTGCAGTTGTGTAGTAGATAGAGAAAGAGAGAGAGAGAGAAGGAAATGCAAAATAAAGATGAGTTGAGAATATGTTGTCTATCCAGCATGTGGTGGTGTGGGGGAGTGGATTTAGGGAAGGATTGCGAACTTACGAGGAAAGAGCTGATGGAAGCAAAAAGATTTTGTAGTAAAATCCATTAATTCCTGAACCCATGACCTTTCTTTTGAAGCACTGTTGCAGAAAACTTAGAAGGAGTCCAGAATTTTGAATTTTTCAGTTTGGCACAATATCAATAAAAACATGGAATTTTTTTTGTGTTTTTAATTTCAGTCAGTCATTAATCTTGAAATTTCTGAATAAACTGTTACTCTATTTTGAATCCAGTTTCTTTTTCCCTGGAAGTTAATTTAATGGTAATATTAGTTGTTTCCTTATAAGGAAACATTCATTGACTGAGCAACCAGTGTTACTTGAGTAATGCTTTTTTGCACTCCCTGGCCATTGCACTGGGATCAAATTATAGTATCTGTTCTCTTCATCTCTAATATTAGTGATAATATTAGCTGTTTCCTTATGAGAAAACATTTGGTATTCATTAACTGAACAGCTAGGTCATTGTAGAGACAGAATTATTGGTCGATTATGGGGAGAGAATATGAGTAAAACAATACATGGAATGACAAAGCTTTGCATTGAGCATTTATGTAAGAAACCTAAGCAGTAATAGTAATATAAGTTGTTTCCTTATAAGGAAACATTTGGCATTCATTGACTGTGCAGCTAGTACTATTTTGAAATTTATAAAATCTTTCTCTTAAAACAATTTTTCAGGAAAATAAATTTCTCAAGTTTACTGTTATTGCACTTTCCAATATTGACGGGGTTTCCTTCCTAACCTTTTGTTTGTAGTAGTGTTGAATGTCAACATCTCTGTTATGTCATTATTTTCTTTTTGAGTTACATGTGCTATTCATTTTAGTTGTTGCTGTCATTGGAATCCTCAAGTGCTATTGTTTCTACTGTTTGATACAGTTCTTTGTTTGGGATTTGGTAATGTCAGTGTGCAAGGCTTGAAGTAGGATGGTCCATATTAAGATCTACTAGCTTCATTTGCTTGAAGCCATTTTTAATTATTGATCTGAGAATGCAACTGACAGTTTAGATATTTCTTAAAGATCATCAGGATCTTTGCCAAATAGATATTAGCTTGTTAGGAAAGCAACCATGTTTTACCAGTAGGCATATACAAATAGTTTTAACTTAAATTTATTTAAATATTATTTATTAAGAATGTAATCACCTTTATTATCAAAGACTGGTTTTGGTGTTGGCACTGGATACTCATTTGTGATAACTACGGGCTTTTTTGTTTTTTGTTGAAATGCAAAACCCATTTTTCATCACCTGTCACAATGTGATAGAAAAATGAAAGGTTGACAAAGATTGCTGCAGATGGGGAACATTGTGTTTGGTTGTCAAGTGAAAGTTCATAAGGAATCCAGATTCCCTCTTGGTATGTTTTCCCAGTTAAACTTGGAAATGCATTTTAAACAACATACTGTTGGATAGAATGAGATGATAAACTAATTTTTAATTTCCTACCATTCGACTTTGGTTCTGCCCTGGTTGGTTGACTCATAATTCATAGAGTAGAAGTACATAGTTAAGAGAAATATAAAGATTGTATTGTTCCAATGTTCAAAGTTGGGACAGATTCTCTGTGTAGTAATAGGTTTAACATTATTTTCATGCCTAATACAGGGACAGTTTTCAATTTTGATTATAGGTTAAGTTTTCTTACATAATTGTTATATTGTGGATAATACGATATAAGCAACTAGGTAATTCCGAGTGGAAAGATTACGCTAAACACAGGAATTAGATAAAACAAATAACATGGGTTTTATTGTATAGAAAGTACAATGATTAAGAGTTCTTAATAATAATAATAAGGAAAACGGGAGATACGCCACGGACGTTCATACTGATACTGGTTACTTGCCTACTACAATACTTCGTCATGTCTTTTATTTTCTCCTCATCCACGTCTCTTTAGACTGACCAATCACTGTCGGGGGTGTGATAGGTTGTTCCACTATAACAATAATAAAAAAATATTTTCATGAGAACAGCTCTTAAGCTTTAGCACTAAAAAAAAAAAGAAAAAAAAAAAGGAGATAGAAAAAACAAATACTAATAGCTTACAGTCCAAGGAGAAATATTTCCAACTGAGACAGTCTTGGTCAAACCAGGATGCATGGTCAGTTTAGTTGTAGTATCTCACCCAATGGTTCCAAGTTTATTATTGATATATGCTAAATCTGGCTGGGCACAGTTGAGGTGGAAAGGATGGTTTATGATGAGTGTGCCATGTAAGTCTCTCTTCATAATAAGTTTTTCTCAGATTTTTTCATTCTCAGTAACCTCTTGCATCTTAGTGCCTTCATTACCTTGCTTGGGGTGAAATGATTAAAAAAAAGAATTGTTTCAGAGATGTTAGATTTTATTATGCAAATAAACTATGTGAGAGAAATTTTTATTTGTCAAAACATCTGAAAGATATAAGCCATAGAAACACAATATTCCATATACCTGAATAAATTATTATTTTACATGTTAATACAAGCTCTTTGACATTCTATAACCTTCATCATTCTTTTGTTTATTGATTTCATTATCTTTTCTACTGTTTTAACATTAACATTAATTGAAGAAGTTTTTATTGCTTCCCAGAGATCTTCCTTCTTTGAATATTGTTTTCCATTCTCATATACATCTCATTTAATCATGGATCACAAATATTCTATTGGATTAATATCTGGACAGGCTGGATATTCCATTAATTTGGTGTCATTGAAACCTTTCTAGCAAAGTGAGCAATTGTCAAGTTGGCAAAATATGAAGGAGCATTGGTCTACATGAATATACTCTTAAGTTCAAAGGTTAAGACCTGTACCACTTAAAAAATGTCCAAGAATATATATATATTTTTCATTTATCTTTACCAGCATAAATTTTGAAAAGACCTATAAATTTTGATAGATCCCAAAACATTACTCCACCTCCTACCACTATGAGAATTGGTTGACTATTTTCATAACAGATCCATCTATTAAGTCCAACCAATGTAGCTCTACATTCATCACTAAAAATTACTGTTGAGAAATCAGTTTTCATGTACTTCTTCATTTAATTTAAAAGTTGCCCTTTGTGATGCTCAATTAGTGCATAGTTTGTTTACCTTCATGTTTTAGGCCAATTTTCTTTATGAAAAGAGAAGATTTTTTTTTCCTGGAAATTTTCATTGGAACATTCTCTCACTGATATCTATCATTATATGAAAGAACATCTAAACAGTCACACATAGTTTGCACCACACTATGTGGATTATCAGCATCAGAAGGCATTGATTTAGTAACAAAAGACCAATCAAGTTAATTGGAGACTGCCTGTGCCACCTATGGTTTAAATTGTCTGATGGTAAATCACTGTGGGGATTTTTATTGCCTGAATAATTTATGACCATGGAATATTAGTGTTTAAGCCTTTTTTTATATATATATATATATATATATATATATATATATATATATATATATATATATATATAAGTGAACATTGAAGTCAACACTCAGTGGTGACAGGCTGTTTCATGTTAAATGCAATCGTCAGGTGGCCTGATGATTGCTTCCTGATGTTCGCTTTTATATTTATATTTACTATCTCTGATATTAAGCACTTTATCCCATAAATATATCACACTTTAAAACTATATTTTTGCAAATATTATATATATATATATATATATATATATATATATATATATATTAAATTTTTTAAAAAATGTGATTTCTTTGCTAAGCAATCATATTTTAAAAAAATAATTATATAAAAATAATTATAATTTAGGCTCTACTTTTGTATTGAGCACTGTTTTTTAAAAATAAAACAAAAATACTAAAGAAATTCGGATTATTTACCTAACGTGTTCTTTTCTATATATTTACACACACACACACATAAACAGTGTAGATAGAGCAATGAACATTTTATAGGGACTGGTAGTTTCATACCTTAAGCAATCATCAATCTATCATAAATATAATATAACAAAATGCCCTTGATAATTTACAACAGATTTTACAAATTTTACAAATAATAGTAGGCATCTATATTACAAGAAAAGCCCTGTCCACGAACAAGATTTGTTTCAACAATGGTGCTCATAGACTCAAGAGTTTATAATCTGGATTACAAGTCATTTATGTCAATGACAAATGACAAATTTCAAAATTTAACTGATTCATTCACCCACCCTTTTTCTTAATTCTAAAAGTGAACTATTCCTTCATGGATTACCATTTAATGTAAAGTGTTTTGGTTCAAAACAAAAGAATTAATTAAAAACTTAACTTTCATTATGTGTTACATTAAAAAATATCTGCATATATATATATATATATATATATATATATGTGTGTGTGTGTGTGTTTAAATATACGTATATTTAGTTTGATTGGTGTGAATTTGTGACCCTGTGTTTCATGCTATTTGCGATCGTCAGACAAACTGATTAATTTTAAAATTTTGGATTTATATATGGTTCCATATATAAATCCTAAATTTAGAAAAATGAATCAGTTTGTCTGAAAATATGCAAATAGCATGAAACCCAGGATCTAAAATTCACACCAATCAGCTAAATAATGTTAGCTCTATCACTGATACTGAGTGCTTTCCAATAAGTACTGCATATATATAATATATACAGAATATATATAAAAATTGCATATATATATATATATATATATATATATATATACATACACATTTTTTATATATATATATATACATTTTGATATATATATATATATATACACATTTTTTCATATATTTATATATACACATTTAAAAGAATATATATATATATATATATATATATATATATATATATATATATATACACACATTTTTCATATATATATATATATATATATATATACACACATTTTTTATATATATATATACACATTTTTCATATATATATATATATATATATACAACACATTTTTCATATATATATATATATACACACATTTTTTTCATATATATATATATATATATATATATATATATACACACATTTTTTATATATATATATATATATATATATACACACATTTTTCATATATATATATATATATATATATATATATATTTTTCAAGGACATTCATGAGTCTATCATGCCAACCATCACAGTTCTGCATCTAGGTCAGAATGTCATTAAGGAGGTGTTCTGTGTCATAACATAGCTGGTCAATGTAGGTGGTTGCTGGGCAACCAATACATGTTTGCTCCATGGCTAGGTGTCCAGAGCAGTAGATCACTTACATGTTCTTGTTTTGCTCACCTGCAAAGTGTCCTGCAATGTGTATTCTGCATTCAGGTAAGATTGTAGAAATATCAGGGATGGTTCTATAGAGCTCTGATTTAATTGGATTTTGTCTCTAGGAGATGTTAAGTATTTGAGTGTAGGTTACATCAAGCTAAGACTGTAGTGTTTTAGTTAATGTTCAGGAAGTGGTACCATACATTAAGACTGCCTCTGTAGTGACTCAAATGAATATTTGTTGAGTTTGTCTGGTAGATCATATTTCCAGATTACATCCATTTTATTCAAGGTAGTCCAGGCTTTAGCTATGTGAACTTTCCCATCCTTTTCAGTAGAATTTATGTAAAAGATTTGATTGATGCACCTGAGACAGTTTGAATCAATCGCTAGGTCTGCTACTATGAAAGTCACTTCACTGAGATGAGCTAGATAAGGGTTCTCAACTGAATCTATCTTACACATTAATAAGTTTGCCACATTCATCCATTCACTGAATTTTTCTGCCATATCTGGTTTGGTGTTTCTATGTAAATACAGATTCTTGACAAAATTAAAAAAAATCTGCAATTTTATCAGTCCTGATCTGGCATCTCAGCTTCAATCACTTATCTACTGCCATAACATAGCTTCCCTGTGCTTTTTCTATAAATATTTTCATGGTAATTGTTATGATGAGCTCTTCTCTTTGATATCTTGACTTCATGAAATCGAGGCAGCTTGTCTTGCTAGAACAGGGGTGGCCAACCTTTTGATTCCATGCACCAATATTTTGTACAATTAATTTAAATGCGCCACACAAACATTCACTTCCTTTCAGTATGTGTTGTAATATGGACATATTTTAAAGTTATAATAAAATCTATTTATTTGAAAAATATATGTTTATGACCAGGGGCGTGCGTATCCTTTTAACACTTTCGCAAAGGATGTGCAATAAATATAAAATCACTGAAATGAATGAGTAGAAGTGGCTTAGTTTCTTTTCATCAAAAGGATGCAATGCGCCACTTGTAAGCATCCAATGCGCCATGTATGGCACATGTGCCACAGGTTGGCCATCCTTGCAGTAGAACAATTACAACTGAGTAGTGAGTTTGATCCTCACTGGGAGCTCCATACTTTCGGCCTTATGCCACATCTAAGCTACATTTAGAAAATCAGTTAGGCACCTCATGGCAGTGTAATGGTTAACAAGCTTGTCTCACTAGAACTATTATGAGTGAATAGTGAGTTTGATCCTAGGAATTCAGTTTTTGAGGCACTGACAACAACATTGGCAGAATTTCTACATCATGTTGGAATAACTGTGGCATTGGTAATGGTGTCTGCAGTGACAGCTAGGTCATCTGCTTAGTTAATATCTGTCAACCATTTTTTTTTTTTTTACTTTATCACCAACACTCTCAAGTTGATACCCTGCAAAATAGTTGACAGATATATGTTTCATTAAATATGGCAAACAAGGCAGGTTTAATTCATTTTTTATTTAGTTTTTCCGTTTTGTAGAATTTATGTAAAATTTTTGGTATTCTCTTACTCCTACAAAAAGAAATGATGTTGGAAATCTAAATAAAAAATTGATTAACTCTTCCTTGTCTGCCATATTTTATGAAAGATGTTTAAAAAGAAACGCTGCTGCCCAAATATACATTTATATATATATATATATATATATATATATATATATATATATATATATGTGTGTGTGTGTGTGTATATATGTATATATATATATATGTGTGTGTCTATATATATATATATATATATATATATATATATTTGTCTATGTATATATATATATATATATATATATATATATATCAAATATGTGGTGCAGTTTAATTTATATTACAATGAATCAAAAAGTAAATTAGTAAAGTTAATGATATAAAATGGCGAAATTCCTTCGCTAACTAAATTTTAAAGGTGCATTAACCCACTAACAACTCGATGAATGATTATGATCTTTGTTTTCTAAACAATTATAAAGTGTATTAGGTCTTCGTTAAATATATAACATTTAATATATTTTAATTTAATAAATTATTTATGTATTTATTTATGCATAAGATCCTTTAAGAGAGATAGAGACAATACAGACTTAAAAATGTAGGGAGACTATCAGTTTCATGCCTTAAGTGATTGTCAGATCAGTTTTTCTGCAACAAGTGCAAGAATGTGATTGGTGGCTTGAATGGGTACAAGATTTATAGTGCTGTCTGTTTGGAATTTACTGACCAATTCTTAAAATATCAGTTTTGTATCTAAACAAAAACAAGTGTCTTCAAAAGCACTATTTGGGCTTTGCTTGGCCATTAAGTTTGTTGTAACTGAGCAGTTAAAGCACATCAGATCTAATGATTGTTTCCTCAAAGGGAGCACAATTTTGAATCCTAAGAACTCAGATTTTTATAATAAGATTGCTCAAATATTCAGGCTGGTAAATGTGAAATAAAAGGGTATCCTCTAAAAATAATGTTTAAGCAATAAAATAAAATTATATATATATATATATATATAAAATATATATAATTGTGTATTTAGGCAGCAATCCCTCTTTTATACAAGTTTCATTAAAAATGACTTACACGGTATCGTGGTTAAGTTTTGTTTTATTTAATTTTCCTTGTGTTCTTATAATTTTCTTCTTTTCCGGACATAAATTATGTAGAAATTGTCCAAATGTTCTGTATGTCTGAGAGCTTTCAGTTATACTTTTAGCCATTATCAAGGATGATTTTATTTTTACTGAATGTATAAATTGTTTTATGTATGTATCTAGAGTTATAGGAATATTTTATTTTTCAAACACGGTCAGCACATTGTGGCCTTGTTCATAGTTGATGTTACTGGGTGTTGGCTTTTTCTTTTATATTAAACAACAATAATATCAACTATGAACACAACCACAATGTGCTGACCATGTTTGAAAAATAAAACATTCCTATAATTATGTCAATACCGCTAGAGAGAGAAGAGCCCAAAGTTCTTTATATACTGAATCCAGGCATTTTGAATATCTCAGAACCTGGTTATGTAGCCTTGATGTAACTTGACAGACAATCAGTAGGAACGTTAATACACATGTATGTACAGACACTTTCCTGTGGAGTTACACAATTGGTAATAAGATGCCACTGACAGAGCTTGCTGTGTGACTATCGCATAATGACCAGATAGAATTTTTAAGTCTTGAACAAGGTTATTTTGACAGAACAGTATATTATTTAACTCTTACAGCCCCACCCATGGGCCTGATTTGGCCAGTTGTACCTTCTGGCTTTTTCTAAAGCTAAAATCACCAATGAAATATTGTTGATGAAATTAAGAAGGATGTGATGAGGGAGTTGGTGGAAATTGGAATTTCCAGCCTAATTTGAAATGTGTTAGGTCATATGTCCAATTACTATTTGTTTTTTATTTTTACTAATGTTTACCCAATATAAGGCCAAACAGCCACTCAAGGTAGAAGGTTACTGAAGGAAATTATCATATGAGGTAAGAAGTGCAGTTTATGAAGATATATAAGCTAGATAATGGTTGACCCTTGACTTGAAGAGGTTAAGATTGTATTGATTAGGAAAGCATTCAATCAAGAGTCTGTTCTACAAAATAGTGGTTCTGTGGAAGAAGATGTCTGAGTGCAACTTCTTCCCTATTAATGCAATATTGAAGGGAATGGGGATTTGCCTCAGTGCACATAGAATGGTGGGTTCATGCTGTTTGTGCTTTTATCATTTTAAGGTACTTAAAAGACATGGTAGGTGTATAATAAGTGTTTTAGAAGTGACTTGCTTATTCTGTCCTGATGATAACTGTGAACCAGGGAGGTTAGACTATCATCAAAAAATAAATGTACTTAACTCCCCAGACTGTAGCCCCCTTTATTATTATGTGTGGGGTGCAGTTGAGTGAGAGACCAACAAAACTTCTTGTAACAATAAAGATGAACTGAAGGCAAGGATTATGGTAGCACTCACCAACTTAAACAAGGAGACCTTCTAGAAGAGCTACAGGAGATTCCAAAGTCATCTGTAGGCTGTGGCTGAAGCCAATGGTGACTTTTATTGAATAAATTTACTCTTTTTTAGTGTAATATAAGACCAGTTTTTCTTGTTGCTGTGTATGGTTCTGAATTTCATCATGGTCTTATATACGTTGACTCATAAAGGCTATATATCTTGCATCTTATAGAGTAAAGATGAAGAGAAATGGAATTAAAAGTGGAGTCTGAAGACATAACTGAATTGCGGCAATCTCATGATAAAAGTTTAACGGATGAGGAGTTGCTTCTTATGGCTGAGCCAAGAAAATCATTCTTCTTGATGGATTCTACTGTTTGGGAAGATGCTATGAACATTGTTGAAATGACAACAAAGGATTTAGAATATCACACAGGCTTAGTAGATAGAGCAGGGGTTGGTTTGGAGAGAACTGATTCCAATTTCAAAAGAAGTCTTACTGTTGCATCCTACAGAGGTAGAAACTTTCATGAAAGTCAATTGATGTAGCCAAATTCATTGTTGTCTTATTTTAAGAAATATCCACTCTTTCAACAACCACCACCCTTGTCAGTCAGCAGCAGTCAAGATGCTTCATCAGCAAAAAGATGACAATTATGACATTTTTTTAAATAATAAATTATTTTTTAATTAGGCTACATACATTATTCATGTTTTTTTTTCTCTCTCTCTCTGTTTTTAACCTGAGGCTATTGCACACTGACTAAGCTACAGTGAACATTATATATAATGGGAACCACCTAAAGTTTATGTGATTTGCTTCAATGAAGAAAGCTGGGCCTGAAATTAAAATACCTCCAATATATACCTGTTTCTGTTACTGTCTCTCTCTCTCTACACACACACACACACACATATATATATATATAGATATTGGAGAAAAATTTATGACAAAGTGGAAAAAGTTTTCTTGTGATGCATTTCATCTTTAAGAGTTCCTTGGACTAAATTTGTTATGTTGGTGCAACTACACATGAGTACGAATGAGGGATGCTGGGAATTTAGAAAAAAATTTAATGTAACCAATTTTATTTAAATTCTTTTTCTCTTTTTTAAAAAAAAAAACAATGGAAAGAAAAAGAATCTAACTGAAATTGGCTAGATTAAAAAAATAAATTTAATTTAAAAATTTAAGGTTTTTCGAGTGATCACTAGTGATGGTGACATTATATGTCCATTCATCTTCCCACAGGACCTCAAGACTCAACACTGAGGCCTACATCAAGTGCTTTGAGAAGGTAGTGCTACCTTGAATCAAGAGGGTGGCTGCTAGAAGAATATATATCTGACAACAAGACTCTCCACCATGCCACACAAACATGAGGAGCCAATCATAGCTGTCAGACAATTTCTGTAACCACATCACCCCTTACATCTAGCCACCTAACTCCCCAGACTGCAGCCCCCTTGATTATTATGTGTGGAGTGCAGTTGAGCAAGACCAACAAAACTTCTTGTAACACCAAAGATGAACTGAAGGCAAGGATTATGGCAGCATTTACCAACATAAACAAGAGAAGAGTTGCAGGAGATTCCGAAGTCATGTGGAGGCTGAGGCTGAAGCTAATGGTGATTTTATTGAATAAATTTACTCTTTAGTATTTCAAGATATTTTTGTGTAATTTTGGTGAATGTAGGTCTTAAAATGAGATGTCTGTGGTATTTCAAGATATTTTTGTTTAATTTAGATGACAATTTATCCATCACACCCTTTATATATATATAAGTGAACACTGAAGTCAACACTCAGAGGCGACAGGCTGTTTCATGCTGGACATAATCGCCAGGTAGCCTGACGATTGCATCCAGCATGAAACAGCCTGTCGCCTCTGAGTGTTGACTTCAATGTTCACTTTTATATTTATATTTACATATGCTCTATATGATATTGAGCACTTTATCATAAAAATATAGCACATCTTAAAACTATATTTTTTTATATATATATATATATATATATATATATATATATAAAAGATAAATAAAAAAACACACATATATATATGTATGTTTGTTATTTATTTTATTATATATATCCATAAAAAAATTACATTGGATGTTTATAAAAATTCAGATTTAAATTAGAAATACAAACTAATTTAAAAGTTACTAACTATTTAGACATTATCCTCAACTTATGGAATGGTACAATTTCTCCATTTAGGAAGAACAACCAACAGTCACATTATATTGATGGAGGTTCAAACCACCATGTTCTAAAATATATTCCCAATGGAATTAGTTATAGATTGTCTACTAATTCATCCAGTGCTAATATTTTTAATCAAAATAAACAAGAGTACAAAAAGGCATTGGAAAATAGTAGACACAAAAGGAAATTAACATATATTGATATATTTATTAAAAACATTTTTATGTTTAACGTTCTTTTTTATAGATACAAGTATTTAAGTAAGTGCTCTGTTAATAATAAACAGTATTAAATAACATTTACTGGCCTGAATGTCCGAGAAATTTTCATAGAAAATATTCGTCCTTTGACAGGATTCGAACCTGCATCCTATACGGAACCGTCATTTACGCTGACGTGCCTAACCTCTTGGACACAAAGGAGCGTTCGGTAGACAAGGTCGAATTTACTGCTTATAAACTTCAATCTTCCATGAATCTCGTACATTCATAACTGCTCTGGCGTATCAAATGTAAACAAATGACGTCATATATTAAGAAATGGACAAAGTCTGACAATTTATTTATTAAAGATATTTTTATGTTTAACGTTCTTTTTTATAGATACAAGTATTTAAGTAATTGCTCTGTTTATAATAAACAGTATTAAATAACATTTACCTGCCTGAATGTCCGAGAAATTTTCATAGAAAATATTCGTCCTTTGACAGGATTCGAACCTGCATCCTATACGGAACCGTCATTTACGCTGACGTGCCTTACCGATCGGCCACAAAATAATAATAAATAAATTGTCAGACTTTGTCCATTTCTTAATATATATTGATACTCATAACTACCCTAGCACACAAGGTAAACACAAAAATAGGGCCAGAAAAGATATTATGCTTTAATGACCCACATAACTTAAATGGTACAACTAAAATAGGAAAAATATTTTTTAAATCATTAAAAAAGAATTTTCCCCCAACAAACGTATTACACAAGATTTTCAACAGAAATTATGTTAAATTAAGTTACAGTTGTATGCTGAACATGGTTAATTTAATTAATAAATATAACAGGAAAAAAATCAAACCACACTCCAACGCCCCTAAATGTAACTGTAGAAATAAGGATGCCTGCCCAATTAAGGACAGATGCCAACATGAATGTGTGGTTTATAAAGTTGAAATACACAGAATTAAACCTAATAAGTAATAAAAATTTTAAATTTTATATATGATCCACCCAAGGTAATTTTAAAAAGCATTAGTGCAATCATTTAAGTAGCTTTAAGCATGAAAATTACAAATGTAGCACTAGCCTGTCTACATAAATATAGAAAATTAAAGATGAAGATGGTATGAACTCTATTTTAAAAATGGGAAATACTAAAAAATGCCATAAGTATAAAGCAGGGGACAAGTATTGCTTATTATGTATGGAGGAAAAATTTGCAATAACCACCTGCAATGAACCTAATAATTTATTAAATCAAAGGGCGGAGATTTTAAATAGGTGTAGGCATAGGAAATCCTGGTTATTAGTATAGAGGCTTTGTTTTGTTTTGTTTTCTTCTGTCACAAAGTTTTATGCTAATTAGTTTTTAGTGGTTTTATTAATGAATACTGAAACAGTCATTTCCTCTTTAGCCAGATTACCCTGAAGATCCATTTAGGTGAAACCTACGTAGGTTGTTCCTGGCTCTTTAGGATTTATTCCATTTATAATAATAAAATATATATATATATATATATATATATATATATATATATGAATTACATATAAATGAAATTCAATTGTACCCCATTTAGATGGCCATTTCTCTCCTTGAGAAACTCCCTGGAGCTTGTCAATACCAAAACGTTTGATAAAAAAATGAATCATAACATTTTTTTAAAGAATTAAAAGAGACAGGAAGAAAGAGGAAAAAACTGCAAATAAGGTAAAAGGCATTTAAAAGGGAGATAGAGAGAAAAAAAAGGGGGAAGGAAAAACCAAAGTAGTGAGGGGGATAAATGGATAGGAAACAGGATGACTATATATATATATATATATATATATATATATAGGGGAAAAAATTTATGTTAAAATGGAAAAACTTTTTGCATGATGCATTTTGTTCTTTAGGACTTCATCCTTTTCCCATATATATATATATATATATATATATATATATAGATATATATATAATATTGGGATCAAATATAGATCAAATATGGATTGAAATCTAACAGAATGATAGGATAAAGAAAAAATAGGAAACATTTATAATTTTAATGTTTCACTTTTATTTAAGCTTCATCAGAAAATGAAATATGGAGGAGAAAGGAAAATTTAGGTATTTTTATTTTTGTGCTGTTTGTTTCTCATTAGTTAAGCAGACCTGATGTTTATCTACAAGCAAGCAGCATTCATGTATATAATTCATGTCTTTTTGTGTCTTATAATTTTAGTTTGTCTCTGTGGATTCAGATGATAATGTGTATTTGTTTGTCTAATAGGTATTTTCATCTATATTTGGCAGATGTCTGTATGTTGATTTGGGGATGTTTTGTGTGAGAATAGAAGAATTTAAGTTACACCTGCTGTGGTTGTAGATACACATATTTTAGATACTTTAAGTATGGATTTTACAAAAGTTGGTTTTATAACAAAGTGTGTTTTATGTGTCTTTATAGATGGCAAAATATTTATCAGAACTCCCTGTAAATATTTCCTAATTAATGAATTATGCTCTTTTCTAATTAAGGGTGCATTTATAAAATCAAAGTTTTGTTTGTTTTGTTTCTGTGTGTTATGAGTGAGTTCAAATGGTTGTTCCAATTTAAGTCTATCATATGTTCATAGATGTGAGCTTTTAGATTTCTAGATGTTTTTTCAATGTAGTTTTTTGTACATTGCAGACATTTTATGTCATAAAGCATCTGATATGGTGTTGTATCTATTTTTCTTAATTATATCTCTGATTGCCTTGGAGGTGCTGGTAATGATATTAATGTTGGGGATAATTAAGTTGTTTTCAAATGTTGTTGATTGAATGCTGGAGGGTAGGGTTATGAATTTTATTTTATCGTTCTTAGAAGAGTCTTTGTTGTTGGTGGTGGTGCCTACAGTTTTAAACTTGTGAACTTTGTACGTTCATTTTCTTGCACTGAGGCTGAAAAGATGTGGATAGGGAAAAAATCTAAACATTATTTTCAATGTATTTCTCTTCTTCATCGAGGTATTCTGGATGAAATAGACAAAATCTCTACCTTTCCTCAGAATCCTATTAATACGAAACAATACCAAATTAGATTTTAAACTTTACCACAAACAAAAATGATTTAATCAATTTCTATTCCCACCACAGCTGCAAAATAAAATCAAGGCTAATCCTAGATTTTTACCTCAGAACCCTTAGAATATGTCTCCACAGGCAGATATTAGCAAGAAGTCACCTCCTTGCCAAAATTGACCCTGGTGAAATTCAAACTTGTGTCTCATGGTCAGAACATAAACATTTTGACTGCTTGGCTATATGCCCATACATACATACATACATACATACATACATGTACATGTATACATGCAATTACACACAGACATATATGGATATATACATACATACATACATATATACATACACACACATATATACATCCAATTACACACAAACAGATATGGATATATACATATACACAGACATATATGGATATATGCATGTACGTACATACATATATACATACATACATACATACATACATACACATGTATACATGCAATTACAAACAGACATATATGGATATATGCATGTACATATATGCATATATATATACATACATACATGCAATTACAAACAGACGTATATGGATATATGCATGTACATATATACATACACATGTATACATGCAATTGCACACAGATATATGTGGATATATTCATATATATATATATATATATATATATATATATATATATATGTATGCATGCATGCAATTACATACATGCACATACATAGATATATGCCCAGTTTTATATGCACACATAGAATTGTAGAGCACAAATGCATACACATGAATGCTCAAAATAAAAGGAACCACTCAAACAAATATATACAAAAAACAAGCCCCATGCATACACATAAATGCTAATACACACACACATGCATACTTAAACACACACACTTAAACACATACATAGGCACACACACTTAAACAAACACACACATGCACACATACATACACCTACACACACACAAAGTTAAATTGATATAAATTTGTCAGTCCAGTTGTGGTGAATGCTGTTATCAAATTTGAAAATATCAAACAAATTTTAAAAGGTGTCCTCCCCTTTAACCCATTGTATCTTAGAAATATTTTTAAGTGTAAATGCAGCCTCATGATTGTAAGTATTAGTAATTTACACATTGTATTTACCATTTAAGAGGTTGTTTATTTTACATGAGTATCTTTGAAATTACTCATCACAATTTATCCTGATACTCATTTCAAATTTTGCATTTTGGTCTCAGTTTCTTATATATAATACAAGTGTGTCTGAACCATATAATATTTGCATATTTTCCTTTTAGACCATAAAATGTGCCAATTATGGTTTTAAGATGCAGTTTGCAGAAAATACGACTTCATCCTGTTTATCGTTGGTTAATGACAGCTGATTAATTATGTTTCACAATTTGAAAAGGTTTCATTTTGGGATTTTGGTTTCTCTGCTACAAAGGTAGAGCAATCATTCCCCCCCCCCACCGACTTTGATTCAATTAAATTTTTAATTAAAAAAATAAAGTATCTTTCCCTACATATTTTTGGAAAATTGTATTTGCCATCAGTTGTAAATGAAAAAAAAGAACAAACAAGAAAGAAATTCATACATTTTGAATTAGATACTAACTGCAATTTTGTAAAATTTTTATAAAAAAAAAACAAGAAAATCTGAAAACAAAGAACAATATTTTGGTTGCAGAAAGTTTACATGGAACAAAAACATTAATCAAAACAAAACAAAAAAAAAAACGAGAATTTTTACTTTAAAATGAAAAGAATGTGCATTTGAACAAAGAATCTTTTGAACTGCTTTTATATATGATGGGGTACTGAAAAGTTTTCAAACCTGACCAAGATGCTATGAAAAATCTGCAGATTCTACAAAAATATCTGCAGATTTTTGAAACCTGGTCAGGCTGACACCTTTTCTCACATATGTATATAATTTTATACAGGTATCATTGAAGTTAACTGACAAGTGCTCAGTTCCAAAGATCAATAAATGTGCATTTGAACAAATAATCTTTGAAATGCTTTTATATATGTTTGTATTGGAGTTTCTGGCAGGAATGCCAAGCAGTAGAGAATGCCATTTCTAAATTTCTGACAGAGTGAAGTATGTCATTGTGCTCTTTTCCTCACAGATGGTGCCCAACTGACCCTGCTATACTGTGCAGTCAACAAGATAAAAAAAAAAAACAAACAAAATGCAGGCAAAAAATTGAAAATATAAAATAGCGACAATTTAGCCATCGCACCCTATATATAGAGATAATCATCTTGACATATATATATATACTCACATTAATTATATCCATTAAAAAAATCTATTTAAAATATATATAAATCATATCTATTAAAAATATATATATAATCATATACACACATATATTTAGATAAACATTCATGTAACTACACCTGCACACATGTAGATACATATATATATATACATATATATATATATATTATCCAAATTTTCTCCCTTCCTTTTTTTATCATCTAATGCTATTTATACACAAGTTACAAATATACATTCAATGTGAGTTTTGAACATTGCCTAGGTTTTAAACTTTTCAGCACCCCCTTGAATATATATATATATAATAGATACTTTGCTAAGTTCAAGCACTCTCAACTTATTTAACCCTTTAAGTTCCATTTACTTTCACTTTTATATGATTTAACAGAGAAAAGTTTAGGAGCTGTAACAAATGTTCAGTCTCAGCTTAATAACTAAATATTTTCTATTCTTGAAAAAAAAAAAGGAAGAAGATATATAAATATGTTCAACTTGAAGTTATCTTTCCTGCAATGAATTGTATTTATAAGTAGGGAACCTGGTGCACAAAAAATAAATATATATATATATATATATATATATATATATATATATAAATCCATTTGAAAAAACCTGCATTTGTACATTGAATTCTTTGTATTCTAGTGCACTTTATCGTAATCCTCAAGTAGATATTTCTTTTCTTTCTCTTTTGTATGTGTGTATGTTCAGCTGAGCCACATTGTCTTCTGAATGTTTTCGTCTGCCTGACTCAATGTTGCATTTGTATAACAATAACTGTAAAGATGGGTCAAAGTTCGCACAAAAATCTGCTTAAACCAAAATCTGTTTATTGATCCCTTTCACTTTCACTTTGCGTTTGCATCGTCTTATTTCTTACTGCACTTGCAGATTTATACTGCACTCACGTCTGACAATTCCCAAAATCTGCCACACATTTTCTGCAGCCTTATTTTCTTGAATTTTTTTTTTTAAATTAAAATAATTTTCTTTCTATCCCTCTTTCTTTTACAACATAATTTAAAAAGAAATATATAATAATAATAATAAAAAGCAGGATTATAGTTTCTTTTTTTCACCTTAAAAAGAGGTAAGTAGTATTTCACTGTAGTCCTGTCCTGGGTATGATGATAAACTACATCTGGCAGCAAGGCTGCTGATTGGGAGATTAGAGGTTTTGTGGAGCATGGAACTACATCTTAATTGCTGTTGTTCCCAAGTACACCCTTGTAGTACCTCTTAGGGTTCCTTCTATGGGCAAATAGTGAACCCCCGCAAACAAAAACAAAACACTGTGAAAGCGTAAAAATACATTTTTAAAGTAAAAATATCAGCAATACATTTTTGTATAAAAAAATGACCACAATACATATTTATATTAAAATGACCAACAATACATATTTATAGTAAAATGACCAACAATACATTTTTATAGCAAAATGACCAACGATATATATTTATAATAGCAACTTCACCCAAATCCGTTTAAAAAACTACCAAACAACCAGCATGAAGAACTCTCATGACATTAAGCTATATAATAAACTAAAATTTCTGACATCAAACTGTATAACCAAAATATAACTTCAACAAAACTACAACATAAAACACACATCACCAACTCTAATATTCATGTCTACACGAACATGTATATGCACAAAATCTGAGTATCATCTACCATGTAATCAATTGTGAAAGCAGAATAACATATTTTTAATACTTCCAAGCTCTCAAGAAAATTAAATTTTGGCATTAAATGACCCATAAGGTGTTGATATACTGTTAAACAGACAAATCAATCACTGAATCATTTTAGTCAATGACTATCAGCTTTGCCCACCAACCAAATTACAAAGTCCATTAGCGCAGGGAGCTTAGTCCTCATCAATACTCATTTATTCTAACCAAAAATTCAGCAATTTCATCATAAAAAAAATCATTAAGTATCAAAATTATTTTTGCTTTTACAGATCTTCAATCCAGAGCAAGGAAAAACAGTTAAAATCAGAATGTATTTATAGTAGAGAGAGTTGTCCTTCTGCCACTCCTGCAAATGACTTTGCTATACTTAAGCTGAGATAAAATTCCTCAGTCTCATTCATGAACTATATAGAATGGTAAGTGATCTCACTTGGTGGATTTATAATGGTACGATTTGCTTTAGTTCTAAGTTTGTATCCTGACACACAACAGTGCAGTTCGCAACAATTGAGCAAAGGTTCAGTTTGTAGTGGTCTAAGTTCATATTCTGGCGCATGATACAACATTTGTGGTTTGAATTGAAAGCTGAATATTCTACTATTTTTATCTCCTCAAGAGCTACTGTATAATTACTATTTTTCTCTTCTCAAGAGCTACTGTATAATAATATTCCACTATTTTTCTCTTCTCAAGAGCTACTCTATAATATTCTATTATTTTTTTAAAATACTTTTGATACAGTCTAATATATAATAATAATACTGTTAATAATATAGTTGGGTTATATAAAGGTTTTATCTGTGTTTTAGAAATGAAATTTTGGAGTACTTGATTCACTGAGTGATTTATTTGTTTTTTTATGTCTTCACAATCCTCTGCCGATTATTTAAATCTGAAACATATTTTGGATTATCAGAATAATTCTTTTTTTTTTACAAGTCAATATTGCATTAACAATTGTTTTTTGTGGGATAATAGTAGTGTTTTCATATACAATATCCAGTATTTAACCTATAGCTGGGGGTGAAGAGATGGATTCATACACTTTCCAAGGGTATTTAGACACAAGTGAATATAACAAACTCGGCTTTTGGCTATGTTTGTGAAACATTGGAGTAAAGGTCTGTAAAAAATGAAAATACTTTTGATACATCATAATATATATAATAATAATATAGCAGGGTCATTGACCATCTTTAGATATGTTTGTGATTAATCTTTGGAATAAATGTCTGTAAAAAAATTCAGTATTCTGTAATAATTTTTAGCTCAATCCTTGGAATCAGTGTATAAATGACACATGATTTTCAAGAGCTGGTTGGGTTTCTTTTTTTGTTGTTGTTGTTTTAAAAAAGAAAAATTCAGGTAAATAAATTAATATGTTAAAATGCTTTGTTTTCAATTATGTTTCAAACTGATCACCAATCTCCCAGAAGGCAATGTCAAGTCAGATGTATCAGATAAGACATTCCTTCAGGATATAATTTGTTCCTCTTTATATGATTGGCTTGTGTTTCCCACTGAAGTAAAGACCTTAATTTTGCTGGCTATCAAAAGCTGTCAAAATGAAATAAATTATGAGTTGCCATTAGCTATAAATCTATGATCCATAGCATTTACATTTTGCTAATGCTCTCTATACCTCACAGCTATAATTTATTAATTATTTACTACTTAAAAATACTGCACAGTCACGATTGCATTTAATGGGGAATATTTAGAAACAGCAGTGAAAAGCAGTTGAGTGATTTTTTTTTAATAATATAATCTGTTTTCCAAGAAAGTTTATTCTTGATCATCTAAGATATTTTAATTAACCCTAAAACAGATTTCTAACACTAAAACACAATAATGATGCAGACAGGGTTTATTCACCTCAATAGAAACTATATATGCATGTTTGTACAGTGGAGAGTAGTATCTGAAACTATAGTGGATATAATGGGACAGAGTTGAAAAGCTTTTGGAACAAAAATGCTTTTCATCAGTGTCTGTTAGGTTTGGCACCTTCAGGCTGGAATCAAAAATAAAACATAAAAATGATTTTTCTTTTAATTATCTATTTTATATTGTCCCATTTAATTATATCTATTTTCCTTTTGTCTCTTTTAATTATGTCCATCTTTTAGTCCCCTTTCGTTAAGTTTATTTTCCATTTGTCTCTTTTAAATATATCCATTTCCTCTTTGTCCCCTTTAATTACATCCATTTTTTCCTTTTGTCCCTTTTAACTATGTTTATTTTCCTTTTGTCCCTTTTAATCATGTCTACTTTCCTTTTGTCCCTTTTAATTATGCCTGTTTTCCTTTTGTCCCTTTTAATTATGTCTACTTTCCTTTTGTCCCTTTTAATTATGTACGTTTTCCTTTTGTCCCTTTTAATTATGTCTACTTTCCTTTTGTCCCTTTTAATTATGTCCGTTTTCCTTTTGTCCCTTTTAATTATGTCTACTTTCCATTTGTCCCCTTTAACTATGCCTGTTTTCCTTTTGTCCCTTTTAATTATGCCTGTTTTTCTTTTGTCCTTTTTTTAATTAAAACGTTTTACTTTTGTCTCTTTTAATTATGTCTACTTTCTTTTGTTAGATATTTTTTAATTATGTTCGTTTTCCTTTTGTAAATTTTAATTATACCTGTTTTCCTTTTGTCCCTTTTAATTATGTCTACTTTTCTTTTCAAATTTTAATTATGTCCGTTTTCCTTTTGTTGTTTTTTAATTATGTCTACTTTCCATTTGTCCCTTTTAATTATGCCTGTTTTCCTTTTGTCCCTTTTAATTATGCCTGTTTTTCTTTTGTCCCTTTTAATTATGCCTGTTTTTCTTTTGTCCCTTTTAATTATGTCTACTTTCCTTTTGTTTTTGTTGCTTTCCAGTCAACCTTCATCTTCAAGAATTTATATGCAATGTCACTCTTCTGTCTCCTTAATTCTTTTTTATTTTTTAGCATTCTCTCTCCTTAATGTTTTTTACTCATATTCTCTGACATTCAGTAATCTATTGTGTCTTAGTAGCTTTATTGCCTTGCTTGGGGTGAAATGATTAAAAAAATTGAAACTCAAAAAACACAAAACACTACAAGCAAACATTCAATGATGTTACAATTAAAACTGAATATCTCATTATTTAGTTGAAAGACCAATTAGGATGGCATTCTGTTAGAGATTCACAAAAAGCTAAATTTAGTTTATATTTACACGATTGTTTTTTTATAAACAGGCTACTTATCCAACTCATGATATCATAGGTAGGATTTATTCAACAAATGTATCTAACCTCTCATTCACTCTAATGATATGCAATCACTATTTTATCTGGTTAGAAGGAAAGTTCTTGTAATTTCTAAATCAAGTTAATGTTCTACAAAGCATGTGAACATTTCTTCCAACCAGATATTTTAATACTGATTGTAATTGACTATGGCAGATATCTATGGAGAGAATTTAGACTCATCACTGGCTTTACTACTACACACCATCCACTGGTATGAGAAAAAAATTGATGATTTCTCCATTGAATCTTGAAATTTTTAACCAGAAATTTATTTTTGTGCCTTTTAGTCTGAATGAGGTGCATTAAAATATCAAGAAAAAAGGTATAGCCAGTGGTCAGAAATTAATGTGAGCATTACTGACAGATTAAGGTGGTATATATAGGGTTTACAGCCATATATATATATATATATATATATATATATATATATATATATAATTCTCAAAATATGTGTGCGTATGAAATTTTTTTGTTTGATAGATAATTCTTTAGTACTGGTTTTGAGTCCAAGTTTTTGGCGATAATGGCTCTCCACTACTTCCTGTCCATTATAACTTCAGCAACGTTTTACTATTTACTATCTGTTTATCTATATAATTCTCAAAATGTGTGATTGCATCTTGTTTATGCGTTTTCACAGAATTCATCTGAATTTGATGAAATTTTTTTTGTTTGATAGATAATTCTTCTGTGCCAGTTTTGAGTCCAAATTGGCTGGAAAAAATTACAACATTGAAGGTGAAAAATCGAAAAAAACTGATTTTTTACACTTTGCGCAAAAATCAAAGGTAAAATTTAATGTCTGTAAAAACCAGCATACAATCATTTTAGAGGGTTGAAATCTAATGCAAAAGTTTATTAGAATTATAAAAAAAATTATATTATAAATAAAAATTATCATATATTATTATGACGGTCCTTGGAAGAGGTTCCTTCCTTGCAAAATTGAGAACATAAAAATGGCCCTTTTCAAATCGTTAAAGCCAATCCCTCGCCCGCCAATTTGGGGATGTGTCTCAGTTGCACCAAACTGTTGTTACTAATATTATTTTGGGGTGAACTGACTTTAAACTTAAACTGCTCCAATTGAACAGCAAAAATTCCCAGTAATAAAACACCTGGTTGAAGATGGGTTATACTGCTAGTATATATATATATATATATATATATATATATATATATATATATTTATATCCTGGATACATATATATGTATGCCTGCATAGGCACAATGGGTAAATTGCTGCCATTTTATACTTTTTAATTTCCCATGTTAATTTTTTGATTTTGTGTGTGTTTTACAGTGTCTGTGAGAAAAAATATACCATGATGCAATATACTTACCAGAAATTTAGAAACTGCATAATTCATGTTTGGCATTCATGCTGAAGCTCCAATACAAACATTTCAGAGTGTTTGAGTGTCAATCTGTGGATTCAGAAGGAGTCGAATGGTGATTATGAAGGTATGACAGCTTGGAAAACTCACTCTGATCATTCTGATAAGAAAAGAACTCCTAAATTTGTTGGTAAGGGTCTCAGACTCAACACGGAGACATACATCAAGTGCCTTGAGGAGGTAGTGCTGCCCTAGGTCAAGAGGGTGGCTGCTGGAAGACAATGTGTTTGGTAACAGGACTCTGCACCATGCCACACAAGCAGGAGAACCCTGTCATGGCTGTCAGGCAATTTTCTAACCACATCATCCTTTACATCTGGCCATCTAACTCCCCAGACTGTAACCCTCTTGATTATTATTTGTGCAGTATATATATATATTGATCAATTTGTTTTTTAGTTTATCAAGCAAATGGTTGATACAGCGTAAAAAACAAATCAATTTGCAGGTTATAAAATACATACATACATATATATATATATATATATATATATGGTGATTGTCACTTCTTGATAGAACATTTCCACAAGAAATTTCTTTCTTTCTTTTATTTACCTTTTCGGACTCACTGATCATGAGAGCACAGATGACTTTTTAAACCAGCCTTACTTTTACAAGCTTTTTTTGAAAATGTTGCACCTGAAATGGAGATCCCCAAGCCCAAAAAGCACAGCATCAATGTAAATTTTCATGTGTCTTGTTAATCCAGAAGCTGACTTGCATACTTTATATATATATATGGTTTATTTCAATGGATTATATATATATATATATATATATATATATATATATATATATATATGATTTCTAAAGAATTACTGGATTATTTATTGGATATTCGGTAAATATAATGTTTGAAGTAAAGAGAAATACTGTCAGATTATAAATAAAATTCATTAATTCCTTAGAAATTAACTTGTTTACATTTCAGATATGAAAATAAATGTTACCAAATGTGCACTAATCTTCCCAAAATATAGGGCCTCCCTGTCTTGACATGCTGTCTATTATTACCTACCAAATGTTTTAAATAAATAATGCTATTTATATATAATAATACAAAGAAATATCAGTTTGTCATGAGACAGTTCTTCCATATGCAATCTTCACAACCTCTTCCATTGAATAAGATATTTTGTTTAGAGAAAACAGAATTATTCCTTTTAGAAACTGATCCAATACAAATAATTAACAACCATAATAATGTTCTTACATAAATAATCTTTTTCTTAAAACCTATTTTCAATTTTTATAAATAATGACTTATTTGATGGATCAGTGTATTATTCATATACATCATATACTACATATGTATTTTGTGTTTTATTTGAACAGCAAAAAATTACTGAATAAAAATTACAATATTTCATGATATATAAAAATCCTACCTAATTATTAACATTTAATGTTAACCTCTTTTATATCTTAAACCTCTTAATTAATCAAATTAGTAGTTCAACAATGTTAAATAAAAATTAGCCTACCAGATATCTATTTCATGTATAAGACCCAGGAGATAAAACTTTGATGTAGTGTAATAGTTAATCTTAAAGGAACTTGTCTTTCTCAATCAATTACGATTTGATGTTTGTGCCTGATCCTCACTGGAATGCCATAGGATTTTGCACTCAGTAAATCACTATAAGACCAAGAAGATGGGCACTTCTACAAAGTGTAATGGTTAACAAGCTCATTTACTGGATTAATTATGACTGAAAGAGAGTTCAATCCTTAGTTGTGCTGCACACTTGCAGCCACAACCACAGAAGATATTGATAAATCATTATAAAAACAGGTCATTATTTAATATCCTCGTCTTTGTTCTTGTTATTATCACAGTGTTTTGCCTATTGCAAGAACGGTCCTAAAAAATGTTTTCTCAATCTGGACAAAAAGAAAATGGCCTTCTTAATGGAAGCTAATTGAACTTGACTTGACTGTGAAAGTCCTTTGTGACTGAATTTCAAAAAATGAATGCCAAAATACAATGGTTTCCCCTACAGGGACGTCTACTCAAATACATATATCTAATAAAGGAATGACATTTTAAGTAAAAGTTTCCGTGACATGTAGGATTGAAAAAGGGCACTATGTGCGTTGCAGTTAACCTGTAGAAAAGACAATATTTATAAATATAAATGACAATAGGAAAACTGTAGTTATTGCTGACGTGTCTTGTCCAATGTGGACTTTCTCAAAGCAAAAAATGAAATGAATTTAATTACAGAAAGTAACTAATGATAACAAAAACAGAATGTTTTTAGCAACTGGAGGAATGTAGAGAATGCAATTTTCATATTGTTAACTGAAAATAACGTCAGCTAGTGTCACGTGTGGAGAATATTGTCATTATAGCTGTGTTGACGGATTCAACCATTTTCTTTTGATTTTACGATATTGTGTACGTTTGTTTGGGAGAGCAGTTAATTTTGTTAAGAAAGGTGAAATAGGGAAAAAGCCTGGGCATAGATTAATATTTGGGTAATATTCTATGGCAGCACTCTCCAGAATTTTCCTTCTGAGTGAGTTATTTTCTTTTTTTATGAGTGTAGCATTTTTAAACTCAAAATTATTGTTGAATTTATTTCTATGTATGACTAGTGCATTAGCTAAGTTGTTTTTTGTGAGGTCTTTTTGTGCTCATAAATGCTTTTTTTTAAATTTCTACTTGTTTCTCCAATATATTGGGTTGGAACAGTTTTGGCAATTTATTTTATAAATGCCTGCTTCAGAAATATTGTTGCTATTAGTGTTTGAAGATCTTAGTATATCTATAATGGTTTTGGAAGTGTTTGTGACTATTTCAAGATTATTTAGATGGGATAGGTTATTCTGGATCGTGGACGTGACAGAGTTGGTCGGTAGTATTATGTATCTGTTTTCATGTAATTTACTATTGCGGATTATGTTATTAGTTTTGTTTTGGTTGTATATTTTGTATGCCTTTCTTTTTGCATTGTGGATGAAATGATATGGGTATTGTAGGTTTTTGAATGTGTTTTCTATGTATGTTTCTTCTTTAAGTAAATATTGGAGACTACAGATACTTAATACTCTTAGATAGAAACCTATAATAATTCCAGATTTAATTTTAGAAGAGTGGTTTGAGTAGAAACTAATCAGATCATTTTTGTTTATAGTCTTTCTGTAAACATCAAAATTGAGTTCGTTATTATTTCTATGTAACGAAATGTCCAGGAACGGAAGAGTGTAGTTGGTTTCAGTTTTGAAAGTGAAGTTTATTGTAGGTTCAATGTTGTTAAGTTTGGAGAGAAGATCCATTAAGTTGGTGTTTTTTGGAATTATTAATAATGAGTCATTTATGTATCTGAAATATGAAGAGTTTGTAGGGAGAATATTTTTGAATGAGTCACTTTCTAGAAATTCTAAAAAAAGACAAGCAAGAACGCCGCTGAGAGGAGATCCCATTGGTAAACCAAATTTCTGTCTGTAATGTTGGTTATTAAAAGTAAAGAAACATTGCTTTTTGTTAATTAGTTGGCATATTTTAATGATTTTATGTGTAGATAGAGGTAATTTAATTTTTGGCATTTATTAGGTGTTTTTTTTAGTAGATTTAAGCATTTTTTCTATGGGATGTTTTATATATAGAAATTTTTATATTTAAACTAGTCATCCCATTTTTATTTTTTCCTTTTGTTTGGGAAGTTTAAAACAAATTAAAAAATATAGACATTAGAAAAAAATATATGGCTTAGATTAGATATAAAATATATTCTATACAAATGAAACAATATATATATATATAAATATATATATATATATATATATATATATGATTTAACTCCAGTTTTTTTTCTTGTTTATTTTCTATCTTTTTTTTAATTAAAAAAAAAAATGTGTTCATGATGGGAATTTATGGTCATTTCATGTTGAGACACTGGTTCTCATCTGATCACCAAAGTTAAGCAACATTGAGCCTAGTCAGAACTTAGATGGGTGACTTCTGAGGAATACCAGATGCTGTATACTATAAGACAGGCCTAGCAAGCTGGCGATTGATACAATCTTGCTACTTGTATTAACAGAAGACCTCAATATGTAGAAATACTTCTGGACTGACAGGTTGCAAGACCTATCTGGAGTTGGGTAAGGGGTGTCTTCATGATGGGTGGAGGATTCTACAAATGTGTTAGGTGTTAAAATATTTTAGGGACACCTGGAAGAGATGAGCAGGTTCAAAACCTTGCCAAAGTTCTTTCTACAGCAAAACCAGCTTTAATAACAACAAAAAGCAAAAGCAATTTGTAAATGCTGTTATCACTGTTTTCTCTCTCTAGTGTTTTTCTCATCAATCATGCGGAAGACAAAGAAATGCAATTTGTATTCTAAATTTACACAGTTGCTGTATTGCAATGCCAAAAAAACAGAACCAAAAAACAAAATGATACACATTGGTTATAAGGAGACAGAGTAATTTCACTTTGTTAGCATTTTCTAGAACTCTCAACAAACACAGTTGATTCCATCTTTGAATTCAACACATTTGTCAGTTGCTATACAATGGCTTCACAAAAGCAAGAATAGCTTGCCATAGAGCAAAGCCAATCATGTCTACTGGAGGGAGTTCAATCCTCACTATGTGATATACCTTTGTGACTTTGTACCAGGTTAATGTAAATTTAATTTCAGTCTGTGTTTTTGTCTGATGGGAAAAGAGGAGATAAGCCTTTGATGTCATAGTGGTAATGGTGATTCAATAGGAGAGGGCTATGGAAGAAAGATTTATTCTCCCATTTCTATTTCCCTCATTATGGGCATTATTATATCAGTAATATAATAACACCATACTTCACGGATGGAACAGAATGGCTGAAAGGAAAAAGAATGACAAACATGCTTTGTTCTCAGAGAAATGTTTATACACTAAGACATACACAAAACTATATATACATATATGCACATGCATGCAGAGAATAATATATAACTTATATCTACACAGCAAAGCAGAGTATAAGGAGAAACAAAAAGGAGTGTCTTACATATAATATGGAGATACTCCTGTGTCTGGAGAAGATATGTTTAGAACTCCAGGTACAAATAGACTGGATTCATCTATGCTCCAGGAGGTAACATATTCCGTGAACAGGAGACAGTGAGTTTTGGGTTTTCTGAAATTGAGAATTGTGAGCAGGAGTTTCTTTTTGTATCTAGGAAAGATATATCCTCAAAGGGAAATAGCAACATGGACTTGTAAGCTGTATGGTAGACATATTTATGTCCCAGTATAAAGAAAGCAATCTTTTCATTTGACTGCTGTAAACAGACTGAAATTGACTGTTGCTATAGTCACTGTATGGAATGACATCACTAAACAGCTGTCATGTGATCCACATGACGTATCTCTACCAAAGGGAAATAAGCACCTTCTGTATTCTTACAGTGAAATTAACTGTTTCCTCATATGGAAATATTTGGCATTCATTGACCATTATTGCCAGTTGAAATTCATAAAATCCTTCATTTTCCCACAAAATAGGCTTCTCAGTTGACTGTTATTGGTCTTTCTAGTACGGATATTTCTTATGTTTAAAATAGTGTGGAAATTCAGCATTTGATGATGTCATTATTTTCTCATCAAGTTACATGTGCTATCCATTTTAGTTGTTGCTGCTGTTGGTAGTCCTCAAGTGATGTGGTTTCTGTTATTTGGTATAGTTCTTTCCATGTGATTTTGAAGATGGATAGACTTCTTTATAACCTACTTGTCAGTCATGTATCAAAAGATACATGATCATCTATACATGCATCATGCATGGCACATAACTGACTGACTGAAGCTTCTAAAAACAAAACAAATGATTCAGTCAATATCTATAATTTTAAATAAAAATAAAAAATCAATAAAAATGATGAACTAAAAATATTTCTATATCAAAAGAGCCAAAAAAAGAATTTGCTACACACACACACACACACACACACACACACACACACACACATATATAAGTATATGATTGGTGTATTTAAAAATCATGATGTTTATTAAAAATGTTTATTCCAACGTAATTTCAATAAAAACAAAATGAATAGCATAACATATGTATTTTTTCTTTTTTCCTTTTATAATTTTAAAATTTTAAACTTAATATAGATTAAATTTACATTTTTGAAATGGGTAGTTTTTAATTTTAATTTCAAATTTTATCATACAATTTAATACTTATTAGTTAGAATAAATTCTATTTTAGTATAAACCTAACTTTAAAGCATTTAATAGTTATTATAACCTGATTCGTTGTCATGTTTTTTGAATTCTTGTATACTTGTATTTTGATTGGTCATTTCAGCTCATGTGACAGCGTTTCCCCTTACAAGGTGTGGTTAATTAATTTGAACCTTTTAAAACCTTTATTCTACAATCTACATTCAACATCATCACTTGATAAGATACCAGAGGTGTTGAAACAAAATGGCTATATTTGTAGTGATTTTATAACATATTTATGTTATAATTTTTAAATAAATAATTATATATTTGTATATATATTGTGTATTTAGGCAGCAATCCTTCTTTCATGCACATTTCATTGAATACGATAGACAAGGTGCTTTGATTTAGTTTTTTATACAATTTCTCATGTGATCAAATAATTTTTTTTCTTTTCGGATGATTTTTATTAATAAAGACAAAAACACCAACACTTAGTAATATCAACTATGAACATGGACACAATATCTTGACTGTGTTTTGAAAATAAAAACATTATATAAATACATATATGCAACAATCTATTTCTTGTTAACATTTAATATATTTTAACCTTTAAAATGGCTAAATGTATAGCCAAAAGCACTCGGATAAAAAACACAATTGGACAGTTTTTATATAATTAAGCATCCAAAAAGAAAGAAATTATTAGATCACATGAGAAATTGTATAAAAAAGTAAATCAAAGCTTTGGTTGTCTGTCATATTCAATGATAGTATGAAATATATATATATATATATATATATATATATATATATATATATATATATACATAATGGAAAAATTTGTAATTCATTGAGTCTAATGAAACATCAACAGAATGCAGAAAGCACTGGATGGCCATTTCATCCTATATTTGGGCTCATCAGCAGTGTGCATCCAGTACCGAGAATTGAAACATCTGGACTGTCCCACGAAATGAGACAAACATCATACCAATTTGTACCAATGGGCCTTGGTGATGAAAAGGTAGTGAATTAGACTCAATTATAGAAATTTTGATCATGTATTCCATGGTGGAACTCATCTGAGTTTCCTTATCCATACAGGACTGTTTGTTTGCTGAGCCACAATTTATCAACAAGCCATCCAACTGGAGCATTAGAGCCATTCAAGTTTTGATATAAAAGTGATCTGTTTTAGGAGGTTTTGAGATAATCATAATTTTAATTTATGATTATCTCAAATCCTTTAATTTCTATCACTTTTATATATATATATATATATATATATATATATATATATATATATATATATATATATATATATATATATATATAGGCACATCATGTATAGTGGTTAGAATGTTTGCTTTTTGATCATGAGACCTGGGTTCGAATCTCACCATGGTTGATTTGTTAGGAAAGAGACTTCTTGATGTTTGATGTTATCAGTGTGGAGGGACTGAACCCAGCGTGTGGCACCTTTGGAAAGTGCCTGAAAACAATACCATGGGTTGACCCAAGCCTTGTGAATGAAATTGGGTCGACAGAACACTTGAGGGCTTTCGATAGCTATGCTAGCACAAAGTCACAAGTCATTGTAATCGAGGGTTTGAGTGTGCTAACTTTGATCAGATTGTTGATCAGCTTAGATAACACGCTCTTTTCCAGAAACTGTAACTAAGGTCTGCACAGCATAGTTGCAGTATAAACCACAGGTGGGATCTGTGGGTGTTGAATAAACATAAATATGCCTGAGCGAACGTCTGCAATAGGGATTGGCTAGCTGCCCTAATAGATGGGTATTCTCAAATATGGGTGGCCAGCTGTATATATATATATATAAGACAAAATGGAAAAAAGATTTTGTGTGATGCTTTTCATTCTTTAGGACTTCATCAGACTAAATTTGTTACATTTGTATCATTACACATGTGCACATACTAAAGATGATGGGAATTTTAAAATTAAAATTTGATTTTTTTTGTATATAATTTAGCTGATTTCATTTAGATGAAGTCCTAAAGGACAAAATGTGTCTTACAAATCCGTTTTCCACTTTGTCATACATTTTTCTCCCGCAACATTATTTTTTATACATAAAAATTTATATATATATATATATATATATATAATAGGTAGAAATATTAAACCCATTAACAATAATAAACAGGTTAAGCTCATCATATATTATAAAAAATTTAAAACAATTGATCTCATAGTCTCTAATAACCCTACAAACACACAAATAAATCCTCTACAAAAAACCAATGTAGTGTACGAATTTACATGCCTATTCAGAGATTGTATCTCTGATAGTAATAATAAACCCACTACATATATTGGTTTTACTACCACCACGCTCTCCTGTAGACTTACCAGTCACATTTCTGATCTTAGTTCTATTAAACAACATTTCTTAGAAAAACATAGCGATGTACATAATATTAGGCAGATATTAGTTGATAACACAATAATACTCAGACATACACATTGTAAAAAGAACCTTCAGATATTGGGGGGCATCTGCATTAAAATGAAGCAACCCACACTCAACAAAATTACATTTCAAACTAGTCACATTACATTGCATCTAGACATATGGTTTTGTTGCTAATAATTCATTCTCTCGCATGATACGTCATAGAACAGAAACCTGTGTCTGCAATTCTGTGACTGTTGTCATCATATAACAATCTCTTATGCCAACATAATAGAATATCATCTTTGATAGTGAATATCTTTGTTTAAATGCCCATATAACCACTCTGAAGATGGCTCATATGAGCTGAAAGCTTAGATGAAGGAACAGCATAATAAAAAAATATCCAAATGTTGGACAATTTTTGTCTTTATTTTCTCCAGAAATGAAAGCAAATATACAGAGTTTTGAACGGCTCATGATCAAACATAATAGACATTTGTTGTTTGTTATATTTAACAATATATGTTTGAATATATATATATATATATATATATATATATATATATATATATATATATAATAATATATATTTTTCCTCACCAATATATATGATATATATTTAAAACACAATGCAATCTTCAAAATTTAAAATGTTAAAGATTTTTCATAATTTAAATTTTTGTTACATATATTGATTAGCATAACAGATTATGAAGCAGTTCATTTTATATATAGGAATTGTTACAATAAAAAAAGAAAAGATTTTGTATTTAAAATAAATTATTTTTATAATTATAATTATATTTAGTTTTAAAAAACAAAATCATTTTTTATAAAAATATAATATATAATATTGATAATCATCAACCAATAATCCAATATATATAATAAAATTTAAATTATGTAATGGTATATATTTGAAATTTTTTGTGACATGAATGGTATAATATGATATATGGTGAGGAAAATATATATATTTATTATTAATATATAATTTATTTATATATATTTATCGAGCACTATTTTATTAATTATTTACTCAATGTGCAATATTATTTTAAATCCTAAGTTGAGTTTATGCATATTTAGGTTTTATAAATATTTATTTTTATATATTTCTTCCAGTTCCTCAGTGAATGATTTTAATAAATCACATGTTGGTTGGAAATATGTGATGGGATGTTCTTAATATTTTTTTTTGATGCATTTCAATAAAAAATGGCCGATATTGAAAGTTTTTTTTATAATTTTTGTTGTTTGGTATATGTCCATGTCAACAGTATGGGATAAAAATATATAAATTTTTATATATCAAGAATCATATTTTATATAAAAAATGTAAACAAATGGATAAAAGTTTTCATTTGATTGTTTTGTAAAAAAGACTTCATCAGACAAAGGTTTATATTTAATTGAATATGATTATTTATATACACATGAATGCTTTCTATATGTTGAATTTTAAGTTAAGAAACTTTTTTTTTTAATGTTTTTTTTCATTATATAATCAAATTAATTTCATTTAAATTCATGTTTTCTTTATGTATATATCATCTTTTTATATACAATACCTTTTGTATTTTGCAAATCAAAAATATTTTTTCAAATTTTAGGTTCCTATATGCATTAAGGTTTAAAAACATCCATATTGTTATATTTATCAACATCTGTTTATATACAATAAGATGATTATGTTTGTTGCACTATTTACATATTGGACTATTGTCATCATCTTTGTCATCATTTTATTACAATTTTTTTGGCTGTATTAATTCCAGCCTTCAAATTTGGAATGTTGAATATGAACCCTTTATTTCACTCAAAGGGGTAGGTTTTTTTATGTTCTAGTTCCATGTGCCATGTTTAATGGATGTCAGTTATTCCTGTTAATTTCCGTCAAGTTTCTCGACTGTATTTTTTGGGTATTGAACTTAAATATTTTTGGATCCTAACTTGATAAAAGAGAATTAACACCTTTATCCAATATAATCATCTTGAGGACACATGGCACAGTAAAAAAGGTTAAGATTTTGGAAAAAGGAATTAACAGGAAATATATGATAATTGACATCCATTAAACATAAACATGGAACTAGAAAATTCTACCGTGTGAATGAAATAAAAGTTCAGTTTGACATCCCAATCACATGAAGAAGATTGGAAACAATAAGAAAATGTTGAAAATTTAAAAATTAAAAGATGAGGACAATAGTCCAAATAATGTAAATAGTATTTATTTGTTGATCCTTCATTTTACCTTATAAATAAGTTAAACAAATATATATATATGCTAAATAAATATGCAATTTTAAGATACAATCCAAAAATTTTTTTTACAAAATTTTTGGGGCAGATGTTTTCAAAACAAGGTAAAATGTCCAGATAAAACATATGTAAAAAAATTTTTTCATTGAACCTCAACTCAAACAACTCATAACAAAAATTCAAAATGTTCTGCTTTCCTGTTATAAGAAACAATACTACATGGCAATTGATCATTGCATTTTGAACAAAAAGAATGACAAAGTGTTGAATGGTTTTTGAATGAAATAATTAATGAAATATTTTTGAAGTGTATTGCATTATTAATGTTACTTGTATAAGAATTTTTTTTAGGTGACCTTCACAGAATATAAAAACAAAAGGATTGATTTGGGAAACATATATATATGGAACTTGTTGATTTAAATCCATATTTCAAATAGATCCATCCTTAATTAAAATCATGAATATTTGACTAAAAAATGCTGGAGCCCCATCATGCATGAATCATATATAAATTTTGTACAGAATTTCAGAATACATCCACTAGCAAGTCTGGATGTTGTGTGAAAAAATAAAACACTATCGACAGCTCGCATAAGACATTAACTGGAGAAGCAAATGGACCTACCAGACAGTCACCTACAAACCCAGCCCACACATTAATTGAAAATTGATGATAGACTATTTTGACAAAAACCTCTATTGTACGAGAAGGTATTCTGAACTCCCACAAATGTTAGAATTCATAAATTTATTATGTTTTCTTCCAAATGTTGTTTCATCCATAAACCAGACTGTAGAGACAAACAATGAATTGGCAATTTGTGCAATAAACCATCAGCAATTTAAAGTTCGATAATGTGAAAGTGATCAGAATTAAAAGACCCTGCACAGATTTGGAAATTATATGGATACAAGTTAGATTGAAGTACCCTCCACAAAATAGAATAATTTAATAAATGATATGTTTATCAAACTTGGAATATGCTTATACTTGGATTGTTTGATAACATCCTGTAGAATGTTGTTTTTCTCAGTTCCTTTATTGTTTTTGGATCCATAGTTTTGGTACCAAAGAAAATATCTCAGCAATTTGACAATAAACAAAGCAAAGGTTAAATTTGGTTAAAAGTCTAGAAATGCAAATGAAAATACAGCTATATGATAACATCCATCAAAATTATTAATGAAAATGAATTTAAAAATCATATCCAATTTGATCAATGACATGAATATAATGTGAATTGTTAAACGGAACACTTCCCAGTTAACTTGACCAGTTCAGTTATGTGCCATCAATAAAATTTTGCTTAGTCAATCATGTATCTTTTGATACATGACTGATGAGGCAGATTTTTTCCTGCAGTAGGTTGCCATTTCTTTCTGTGGTAGACCAGTTGCCATCCAAGACTATAGAATCCAGTTTGTCCTGCTATTTACCCATAGCTGGCTGGAGAAGAAAAGGATTCATACCTTTCCCAAGGGTTTTAGCACAGAAGGGAATGTAATGGATTCGACTGGAATTCAAACTCACTAACTCACTATTACACACATTAAACATTGAAGGAAGACTAGCAACAACCATACACGAATGACAAATCATTTTTAGGTTAAACATGTCAACATTTTGCCATCTACTGTAAACATTCTTTAAACCTAATAACTCAGAAATTAAAGATTTTCGAACACATATTTATATGAATTTTTGTTTTTATTTTAATGTAAGGAATTGTTCCCAACATATATTGATAATATTCTGGTGAGTATATATATATATATATATATATATATATTATATATATATCCTATCAAAAAGTTATGAGTTTCAAAAATATTTGGATATTTTACAAATGTTAGAGTAATAAACATTGAATTTGAGGAAATATATATATATATATATATATATATATATATATATTTATATATATATAAATTCCTAAAAGTAATTAGAATAAAAAAAGGAACTCAATGTCCAGGATAGAGTAAAAATTTTTGATATTTGTAGGTCTGAAATTGGATCATGATTACAATTCCAATCTATTAGATTATAAGCATGGAATATTAGTTAAAACCTTTTTTTTATATATATATATATATATATATATATAAAAGGGAAATATATATGTGTGTGTGTGTGGAAGAAAATGAAAAAATAGATGAAAGCTCCACTAATATTTTAATTATTTTATATCCAATGCAAAGCAAAAGGCTTGTAAAATATTTCAAGATAGAATTGTGAACCATTATGACAAACCCAATGAATCAAAATATATTGTTCTCGCCACCAAACTCTGTCACAACTACAATTGAAAAGAATTCATCTTAGCTTAATATAAACTTCATTAAAACTACTTCTAAAACAATGAAAGGCTTAATTAATACAAAACAAAATGATAAAGATGAATTTAGTCTATCATCTGAAATAATTGGAATATACACAGGAAAAACCTTGATGAATTTAAATAAAAGATTATATGAAGACAAAAGGGATATTTTACAAAACAACACACTCAATGCATTACTTGTTCACCATAATGAGTTTGACTATAATTTCAATTTAAAAAATATTACTTTAATTAAAAAAGAAAATGATTTACTTAGATGAAAATGTATGAAAAGTGTTTTTATTCACTAGATCATCTCGAGTACATTTTTGTCCAGGTGCTTATAATATTTTTTTTTCTTTAATAAATAAGTCTTTTATATATATATATATATATATATATATATATATATATATATATATATATATATATATATATAGAGAGAGAGAGAGAGAGAGAGAGAGATTGGTAGATTTTCTAATATCCCAATGTGGGATATTTAATAATAAAGTGATGAAAATATGAACAAAAAGAAAAAGAAACTAAATGAAATTGGCTAGACTGTTTATGAAAAAAAAAATGAATTTAAAAATATTTTAAAAGATTAAAATTCTACTATTCCCTCTCCTTCATGTGCATGTTTATAATACATCAATGATAAACATCACTTTTTAGTCCATTGAATATAAAAAGAACAAAAACATGTCACATAAAAAAATTTTCCACTTTGTCATTAATATTCCTAATATATATATATATATATATATATATATATTATATAAAAAATTACTTATTTTTTAAATATCAATTTTATCTTTGATTTCAAAGATTCTTGGTAAAATTTCAGTCATCTTATATATATATATATATATATATATATATATATATATATATATATATATATATATATATATATATATATATATATATTTATGCATGGCCATTGTGGAGAGTAATGGATTGTGGCTTGGATTATTAATCAGAGACGAGTTCTAATTTCTCTTGAATAATTACATTAACTTACTATATTATACCCTTGGGAAATATATAAAATTTTAAATTTCTCCCACCAGCTAATGGGTAAACAGCAGGATAGACTGGGTTCTATTGCATTTGGAAAAATGGTCTACTTCAGAAAGAAATGGCAAATTAAAATGTGGAAAAAACTGCAATGTCAGTCATGTATTGAAAGATACATGATTAAAAAGCATGTATCACATATTCATAATAACTTCTTGACTAGTGGAAAATAAAATTGCAACACCCTAAGTATTTGTTTGAATTTATTCAATATTTTAGTGCAGCAGTAATATAGCAGGATTACACTAAATAATTTAATATATGAATAGTGTATGTATAGTACTCAGATCCTATTTTAATACACATTATACTTCTCTTGGGGGATAAATACAGTCATGTAATTTTATACAGAGACAGTCATATAGATAATGAATATCATCATTCAGTGCATTATTCTGTGCATCTTGCACATATTGCTGCAATGCAACAGGAGTTGGATTGATTGGTTATTTTGTTTTACAGAAAATCAACCTCAGTGGGTCATTTAATGCCAACACTGTTTTGGGATGGATTTTAGCATAGTTTGGTAGAATATATATATATATATATATATATATATATATATATATTGCCATTTTATATCATTAACTTTACTAATCTACTTTTTGTATGAATGATTCATTGTAATATAAATTGAACTGCACCACATATTTGATTTAAAAGAACTGATCTGATGTGCAAATTTTTGTGATAACAAATGAGACATTACTCTATTTACTGAACAATTTAGTTTATGCCACATTGACTGATAAACTCCTACAACAAAAAAATTCTCAAATTACCATATTAGTAAAAAATGCACTCTTTTAAATTTTCAAAAAAGTCAACATTAGTGTTGCGACTACATGCTCCAAAAGTTATTTGTTAACAATAACACATTTAAAAAAACATATTTCGATTTGCATTTAATTTTTTGTCTCTGATGCTACTTGGATTTTAGTAAAAACAAAATAATTTCCATACCTGAGGATGACTGAATGTACAGTTGAAAGTACTTGCAGATTAAAAAAAAGCCTTATACAGTAGTTATTAAAAACAAGGATCATAACATTCACCAAGTGATTCGGAGGTTAATGCAACTTTAAAATTTTGTTTGCAAAAGGATTTTGCCATTTTATATCATTAACTAATCTACTTTTTGTATGAATGATTGATTGAAATATATATATATATATATATTTGAAATTTTTCACTAATTTGTATATATTTTTGAGTACATTCCAATTGCTTTTTAAAATCTAGTGTTATTTCCATAAAGAGTTTCTTCAAATTACATTGTTAAATTAATATTGAAAATAAATCAATTCAAGTTTGTAGATAAAAGCAGTATATGTTTGACTGTGGATCTTTTGAATAAGTACATATTGGGGATTTTAAAACCCAGTAAATGATGGTGGGTGATATTTCTTTTGTGGACTATGGGAAGGCATTCAATACAACTTGTTCTCTTCTATTCTTGTATTTTGTGTTCCATTCTCCAATGGTAGGTTTTTATGTTCTGTAGTTTGTTATTAGTGTATTTATCCCAATGATTTTGCCACTTCTTAAAGATAATTCTATTCACTACCACAACAAGAGTTAGAAGTGGATAAACTAAACAAACGAGGTGTCACCCTATTATGTTCCATCCAGGCTCAGTTGTACCAGCCAGAGAGTCTGGTGCATATCTTGCAGAGCATTTGTATGAGAGTCTGTTCTCCAGAATTAAATTTATTGCAGCATGCAAGAAGAATCTGCAATGTTATTGTCAGCGTTATTTTCATTTTTGTGTAACTTAGACAACAATATATATATGTATATGTAAACATATATATATGTATTCTTTAAAAATTGCTGTATTATATAGGAAGAGGGCTCAGTATCTGAAACAGAGTGTTTATAGACATAAATGGTGTAGATATAGGAATCAACACTGCATAATAACAGTCATTAGTCTGAATATAGCACCGAGTTGTGAAAATGACAGTCACTATGTCATACTGATTCCTATGTCTATAAGTTAATTTAACTATCTATTTATATATCTAAACACCAGTTCACATTTGATCACCATAGTTAAGCAATGTTGAGCTCAGTCAGTACTAAAATAGGTAACCACTTTGGAATATTGGGTACTGTAAACATCTGAAATATGTTTCAACTTTAAATAACCCACAAAAGGTTGATAAGATATAAAAAACAAATCAATCAATCAACAATATTTTAATCTAGAAAAGATTACTGAATGAGGAATAACTAAAACAGAGGTTGGAAATAAAATGATTAACTTTATAGCATCAACAAAATACAATACTCACCAGCAGCATGAAGTAGGTAATCCACTGCTAGTGGTGGACTACTTAGACAGCATATTACCTCCACTTACAATAGTGTCCAATGTATTTATAAGGATTGGGACATAACTGTTAGTGTTCATGGGTATGGTATATAACAAACACTTTACCTATCTATCTCTCTTATATATAACTTCTCAGTTAACTCACTACTACACACATTAAACATTGAAGACAGACTAGCCTCAAATGTACATGAATGATGCATTAACCTACTAATCACTCAATGAATGTTATGATTCTTGTTTTTTTTAAAACTGTATTAGATCTTCCTTAAATACACAAGTTCTTTCAACTGTGTGTACAGTCATCATCAAGCATGGAAATTGTTTTGTTTTTGGTAAAATTCAGGTAGCTTCTGAAACAAAAAAATATAATGTGAATTGAAATACATTTTTTTAAATGTGTTATTGATAATGGATACAAACTTGTGGAATGTGCAGTCACTAAAAAAAACAAGGATCATAATCATTCATCAAATGGTTAGTAGGTTAATGATTTTTTAAAATTTAGTTAGCAAAGAGATTTCGCCATTTTATATCATTAACTTTACTAATTTACTTTTTGATTCATTGTAATATAAATTGAATTTTGCACCATATATTATTTATATATATCTTTATATATATATATTAAATCAAATATTTAAAACAATAATCACATCTATCCAACCAAATATATATATATTTTGGTTGGATAGATGTGAGTTTGTGACCTGGGTTTCACGCTTTAGCGATCGTCAGACAAACTGATTAATTTTTTAAAAAATTTGGGTTTATGTAGATTGCGTGTATTGGTGTTATTATTGGAAGTGGTGGGGAAATTTCGTCGTTTTGTCATTCATCGTCTAACACAAACATATATATATGCAGACAAATATACATACTTGGTCGTCCGTGAGGACTCATACATATATAAACATATGTGGGCAGTTTCAGATATGACACATGTATGTATACGGGTGGTGTTATGTCTATACATACGCATTTGTATGTTGAAATGTTGAAATTTAAACTTTGGAAAATATTATAAAAAATATCAAATGGGTCACAAACTTTTTCTATCCAACCAAATATGTTATTTCTATCTCTGATATCATCTATCTTACCTAATATTTTTTATATAAATTCATATAATATATAAATAATTATACATATATATATTTATTTATATTTATATATTTTTCAATATATATATATATATATATATATATATATACACACATATATATATGATTATATATAAATGGAATAAATTCCAATAACAAAAAATACTATTCTTAGTATTAATTTTATTTTTCGTAGAGAAATTCTTTAATTTATTTAAAAATTATAATAATATATGTTATAAAATGTTACAAATATAGCCATTTTGTTTCAACACTTTGGTGTCTTATCAAATGATAGTGTTCAACACCAGAAGTGCAGAAACAAAATAAATTTGAAAATTGATAATATAATTTGATTTATGTTATAATTTTAAATAAATATATATATATATATATATATATATATATATATATATCAAGCAGAGGAAAATGATATATCCAACCCATTCTATGTTCTTTTTGGTATTTACTAAGCTTAGTATGGTGTGGCACAAAAATCAGCATAAAATACCCAGTGAGAAGTGGTGTGTGAGAGCATTTAATAACCATTGTTTTATGGCAAGAATTAAATGTTAGTGCTAAGTTAAGTTACGTTTGGCACTCAGCATTGTGGAGTTCAAAAATAGGATCAAATTCATTTTAATGGTAAAAGACCTGCTTAAAATTTTATATAAATGCAAAATTTCATTACTCATCTAAATTTGTCTTTTCCGAAATCCATGTGGAATTGAATATGCATAAAATATGTTTATGCACCTTAATGTAAATGCTTTCTTCTTCAAAGTGCCATGTTTCTTCAGAATGTGAGCAATCATGGCTCTCCACAACTTGTAGCGCATAGCAATATTTGTCTACTTACTATCCCCCTTAGTCCTTGTTTTGCCAGCCATTTATGCAAATACATGAGATAGGTTACTCTCTGTTTCTTACTGTCCTTCCTGTCTCCATTATGTCTTGTGTGTGTCAAATTTCCTAACCCCTTTTTCCTCATTAATTTCAATTGTCACTTTCTGATTCTAAGTATAAGTGTCCTTTTTGTTTTCATTTTCCTTAAATTGTCCTCATTGTTTCTATGCTCCATCCATGGTAATTCTCAGCATCCTTCTGTAGAACCATATATCTGCTGCTTCAAGTCTCTTTTTCATCTGTGAGAAAATTGTCCATCAATCTCTGCTATGTAGGAGGCTTGATATTACATAGCAGTTCAGCACTCTTTTCTTTTTTACTAATGAAATTTTCCCGTTTCTTAATAACTTTGTTGTTGAAAGAAAATCAAAAAGATAATTCTTGAAATCTCAATTATAAAATATATAAAAGCTTGATATTACATAGCAGTTCTGCACTCTTTTCTTTGTTAATAATGAAATTTTCCTGTTTCTTAATACTTTGTTTAGCTTTTGGAAGTCATTTTTGTCTTGAAATCTGAAGGCATACATCCCATATATGCTTTCAGATTTCAGTGTCACACTTTTCATCCTCTGTTAAAACACTTCCCAGATATATTTCTGTACTTGATTGATCTTGACATCTCCAATCCATACCCATTCCTCTTGCTGACAATAAAATAGTCTGTCTTCTTACAATTGGTGGTTAGTTCTGCTTTCCTTTACTACAATTTAGAGATCCTGTGGTTTTCTTTCTGTGATTGTTATCAACACTGGATAATCTGTATATCTTGTGTTGTTAAGATGGTGAAATATTAAGATAATAAATCCTGGTAGGATTTCTACTTCTCTTCAGGGGTTAGAAAATTTGACACACTTCAGGTTGCTTCACTTAAAAGGTTGAATAAATCTGTAGAGAAAACACATCTTTGTCTTATGACCTTTCTATTTTTGTGTAGGTAACTCAATTCATTTTCTATCTTAATTTGTTTTTGTGAGACTAATTTATGAACTTTGAAAATATGATCCTAGATTTCTGATTTGGGATCTGATCACCCCATTTCTATTTTCCCACAGTATACAAACGTTTTCTCAAATCAATGGTTGAAAATGGTTTCAAGGGGATAAATGCTATAAATTTTAAAGAAAATGACCTTTCACCAGATCCTTATAAAACTGGGGGTTACAAAAATGGATAAAAATTTTTTTTTGAAATAGAAAAAACCACATCAAAAAAAAAACTTTTTAATAGATAACAACAAAAAAAATGTTTTGCTTTATGAAACTAGAAGGGAAAATAATGATAGAATCAAGATGTTGATTTTCCATTCTACCAGAAATAAAAGATAAAAGATTTAAAAATTGATTTTTGATTGATTTGTTTTTTTACGACTTATCAACTTTTTGCAGGTTATTTAATGCCAGAAAATATTTTTAGATTGAAAGACTTTTTTTAGAAGATAATAATGATTTTAATGATATAAGTCCTACTGATTAATACATATATGGGGGAGAAGAGGTGGATTCATGACTTTTCTAATGCTATTTGTGCACAAGTGAATATAACAAAACCAGCTGGAATTTGAACCTGGCTTTCCAATTTCCAATTCTGAGCCATTATCCATTACACCACCTGCACATCCAAGATTACAGCACCTGGTATTGGAAATTTGATTATTCAGTAGGTAATCATTAATCTCAACATTAAATTATTTTCAGTGATCAGGCAATGTGATATGGCAGTAAACCTAGATTTTGAAAAAAAACTTCCATTAATACTAGAATGACCAATAACAGTTACTGGACTGGTGAAACCTATTTTTCTGAAAAATCTGTTTTAAGAAAAGGATTTTTATAAATTTCAGTTGACAGTGACACTGTTCAGTTAGTGACTACTAAATGTTTCCTGTACTAAAATGGCTAATTATGATTATTATTTATTTATAATTAACATCTCCTAGTGATTTTTGAAATTTTAAAAATTAATTATTTTAGTTTGTTCATTTATAAATCAAGGAGTCAGATGGATTCACCTGAATCATATATTTGAACAGGGTAGGGGTTTATATATTGTTTCCTGATTTTATATTGGGTTTCCCCTTCCTTAAAAGTCTATTTCAACTTTTCTAACGTATATTTGAACTCTGGCAATTTTTAATTTAATTAAATTTTGACTTAAAAAGTGTAGAGTTTCTTTGTTAAGGGTTTTTAATTTATTAGCCTAAATAAGATCATTTTGCTTTTTCTTATTCATTAATTTAAATCTAAAGTGTCCTTGGGCCTTGTATTTTTGAACATTAGTATTATAAAAAATTTTTAATATTTAGAAAGTATAAAATAGAAAAAGCAAGAAATAACTCAATTGACATGAAGAAGATATTCTTGATATTTTAATAACTAGAATTATATATTTTAGATGGCCACTTTAAACTTGTAGGGTAATATTAAACAAATAAATTACCTATGGTTTATGTCTATATAAAATTGGTATTATGTATTATTATTTTAACACAAAGAAAAAGTGAAAAAGAAATGAAGTTTATGGCTTGTGAAAAAAACATTGCTGGGTGTGCTTAGTAGTTGTAGTAGAGGTGAAAGATTATTTGGTTCAAGCATTTGCAGAGGAGGATATGATTTCTCTTTAAGTTATTTATTTTTCTTTTTTTCCTCTACCTATTAATTTTTATCAGATTTCCTTTTCATCATTTTCTTATTCTTAAAAACATGAAATTTGGAAGAGAACAGTCACAGGCTCTTTCCAATTGCTTGAATGTGTGGAGCCAGGGGTCTCCAGAGGTGAAATCTGATAGTGTAACACTGTTCCCCAAATATGCTAAACTAGATGAGAGGAAGAAGGAGGAGAAAAAAAAGAGGAGGAGGAGGAGGAGGCAGGGGGGTCAAAGAGAAGAGAACAAATGAGAAGAAAAGAAGAAAATAAAGAAAAAAGAAGGATTAAGAGAAGAAGAGGGTCAGAAGAAGTTGGAGTTTGAAAAGGGGAAGGAAATCAAATAGGAGAGAAAAAAAAGAAGAAATATGGAGAGGGTAAAGAGTGAAAAAAAAAAAAGGCTTGAGAAGAGAACAGAGAACAAAAAAGATGATGATGAACAAAGATCAAAATAGATGAAGAAGAAGAGGAAAAAATTAGAGTTAAGAGTAAAAAAAAACTTAAAAGATGGTAATGAAAAATTCCATCAACTTTTATTCAAAAAAAAAGAAGAGGAAAAAGAAATGAGACCAAGTGAAAAACAAACTCAAATCTTTTCATCATCATGATAGTAGATCATGATGATGAAAAGGACAGAAAAAATAAGAGGAAGAAGAAGAAATGCAAGTAAAGTGTGAAAAAACTCTAAGAAAATGAGGAAGAACATAATGATATTGTTGGTAAAAAGGGAGACAAGAAGAAGAGGAAATGAATTTTTGTTTTAAAAATTTCAAGAAAAAAAGAGAAAAAAAGAAGACCATAATGATGAAAAGGAGAGAAGAAGAAGAAGAAGAAGAAGAAGAAAAAGAAGATAGTAAAAGAAGAAAAGGGTGAGAAGAACCTGCTAATTATGAAAGGGGGGAAAAGGTGAAAAAAGGAAAAGAAGGAAAAAGAAAGAAGAAAAAAGATGATGATGAAAAGGAAGAAGAAGTTGAAGAAGAAGAAATGAAGATAGTTTTTTAAAAAAGGAAAAGAAAAATGTTATTTAAAAAAAGGGGGGAGAATTGTGAAAACCGAAAAGAAGGAAAAAATCTTCAAAAAGATGATGATGAAAAAGGAAGAAGAAGAAGAAGAAGAAGAAAAAGAAGATAGTAATGAAAAAAGGAAAAGAAGAACCTGCTAATTATGAAAGGGGGAGAAAAGGTGAAAAGCGAAAAGAAGGAAAAAGAAAGAAAGAAAAAAGATGATGATGAAAAGGGAAGAAGAAGAAGAAGAAGAAGACCATAATGATGAAAAGGAGAGAAAGAGAAGAAAAAAGAACAATCATGAATAAAGAGCAAAAAAGTCAAATGATGATGATGATGATGATAAAAAGAGGAAAAATATGAAGAAGAAGAAGAAGAAGAAGAAGAAAAAGAAGATAGTAATGAAAAAAGGAAAAGAAGAACCTGCTAATTATGAAAGGGGGAGAAAAGGTGAAAAGAGAAAAGAAGGAAAAAGAAAGAAAGAAAAAAGATGATGATGAAAAGGAAAGAAGAAGAAGAAGAAGAAGAAGAAGAAGAAGAAGAAGAAGACCATAATGATGAAAAGGGGATAAAGAGAAAAAAAAGAAGAATCATGAATAAAGAGTAAAAAAAGTCAGATGATGATGATGACAAAAAGGGGAAAAATATGAAGAAGAAGAAGAAGAAGAAGAAGAAAAAGAAGAAGAAACAAAAGATAGTAATGAAAAGGGGAAAAGAAAAACATGATAATGATGAAAAGAGGAGAAAAGGTGAAAAGAGAAAAGAAGGAAAAAAAGAAAACAAAAAAGATGATGATGAAAAAGAAAAAGATGATCATAATGGTGAAAAGGGGAAAAAGTGTAAAAAGGAAAAACAAAACAAAGCAAAAGATGATAAAGAAAAGAAGAAATTGGGACACAGTTTAAGAAAGAAAATCATGATGATGAAAAAGGGACAAAGATTAAAATGAAAAATAAAAGAACAAAGAAGATGAAAGCAAAGAAACAAAGATGAAAAGAAAGCGTTAAAAAGTAAGAAAAAGAAGAAAAAGAAGAAGCAATTGGTAGAGAGCTCTTAGAGACGATAAAAAGAAAGAGAGGTAAAAGTAGAAAGAGCAAGATCCAGAAAGAGAAAAGGAAGAACTACATGGCAGAAAAAGGACTGGGATGTTGATTTGGGGAATAAAGGTTTAGAATTAATGGCAGTGTAGGTAGGGAAAAAAAAAAAACATGAAACCAACAAGTTGACCTCTGTTTAGCACCCTCTCACCAATGGACAGCCTGGAGGTTAGTTCTTAGTGATGAGGAATGGTCATTAAGAACAACACTCAGATCCTTTTAACTGATGTGGGAGAAAGAAGTGATAAGGAATGTTGGGTGGTTATTTGGAAAAGAAAACTGTATATAGCCCTGGAAATGCACATCCTTCTCCCTTCCACTCTAACAGAACAAGAACCAAAAGTCAATTTCAAACTCTCATCTTGCAAAAGATAAAAAAAAAAAAAAAAAAATTCTGTACAGATTCACTGGCCAGCAATTCCCTTGTGTGAAAAGTCAGTCAGTTATGTTCCATGCCTGATACAAGCTTAGGCGACCATGTATCTTTCAATACATGTCTGATGAGGCAGATTTTTTTCCTGCAGTAGGTTGCCATTTCTTTCTGTGGTAGACCAATTGGCATCCAAGGCTATAGAATGCAGTCTGTCCTGCTATTTACCCATAGCTGGCGGGAGAAGAAGAGGATTCATACCTTTCCAAAGTGAAAGGTATGAATCCTTTCGTAAGTGAATGTAATGGATTAGACTGGAATTTGAACTTGGTTCTCCGATTCCTCAATCCGAGCCACTATCCATTACTCCACATGTGTGAAAAGGGTCAATGTTAAAATTCCTTATCTTTAACAGACCTATTTACTCTGTTTAATTCCACTTGTTTACCTTTTCCATATCATCAGTTACACTGATTTTAACTTTCAAACTGTTTTTATAAAGGACCATTCTTGTATATGTCTATCACTATGCTCCTATTACATGCACTTCAAAAATTTTACAAAGCATGGCAGATACAATTTTTTTAAGTGGCCTTGGACCAGATCAAGTTTAGGCAAAAAAAAAAAATTTGTGTGATGTGTGTGTGTAGAGAGAGTAAACTAAAAAGAAATGCCTTTTTTGCAAGCTCAACAAATAAAATTAGAAAATTTGCCAGTGACTAAATGAATACCGGATATTTTATAAGTAAACCCTGTAAATATATTCAACCATATATGTATTTTAATAAGTCAATGAATATTTTGAAATACTTAAATTTTAAAATCACAATCAGAATGAATTTCAACTTAAATATTTTTGATTTTTTAGGAATTAGAAATAAAAAAAGAAGAAAATCATACAATTGGATTTTCAACAGTGTGTGTGTCTATATATATATATATATATATATATATATATATATATATATATAAAAAAAGAAAAGAACAGTAAGATATAAAATTTGGTAGTTATTAAATTGATATTTTTTATTTTTACAAAAAAACAGTGCTCAATATAAATTTACAGAGAATAAATATTATAAATTAACTCATTTAAAATATGGTTTCTCTGCTACACAGGAATTACCATGTTTCAAAAACCAAAGCTAAAAACATCAAATTTAATTATATAATTAAATTAAAAGCATTAGTTCTGTTTCAAGCAAATTTTGGAATAACTTATTTTTAAATTTACTGAGTTTTAAACGCACATACAATACATAATTTTTTGTTTCCAAGGATTCAGTGAAATCCAATCATTTAGACAGGGATGGTAGCATGTTCATTTTTATAAACTATTATTGCATCAATTATGAGTTACGTTTGAAAAAGAGGTCAAGTCCAGGTAGGGTAGGGATGTATTTTCAAAAATTTTGTTTTCTGAAGTGGTTATAATGGTTCAAGTTTTCTTTTAGAAAATCAATGACTTAGTAGTGAGTTCAATCCTCATTGGTACTTTATATTTTCGGCCTTGTGCCACATCTAAAAAGGGGTGTTTGAAAATCACTATATATATATATATATATATATATATATATATATGTAATTGTTTATTTGGGCAGAAATTACTTTTTTACTATATTGTTTCATTAAAATGACTGAAAAAACTGGTTAATTTAGCTTTTTATTTAATTTTTCTTGTATTCCTATAAGAGTTTTCTTTTCTGGACATAAAGTCTGTAAAAATTATACAAATGTTCTGCATATCCAAGTGCTTTCAAGTTTTCTTTTCATTATTAAGGATAATTTTTTTAATTTTTTATTTTTAACTGAATGCAAGCTTTTTTTTTTGCATGTATCTAGAGATAGGAATGTTTTATTTTCCAAACACTGTCAGCACATTGTGGCCATATTCATGGTTAAAGTTACTGAGTGTTGGCTTTTTATTTTTTATCATTAGTGCTTCCATTATTTTTTGTTATTTTTTTTTTACATGTGGATTATATTTGTATTTTCTACAAGTATATCCATTTGTAACATACTTGTAGAAAATAAAAGGAAAGTAGAGGACAGTTCATCAGAACAATAACCATGAAAATATTTACAGAAAAGGCACAGGGAAGCCACATTACAGCAGTGAGAAATTGACTGAAGCCAAGATGCCAGGTCAGGACCAATAACATTGCTGATTCTTCTTTATATTTTATCGAGAATCTCCAAATATACAGCAGAATCACCTGACCAGATGTGGCAGCAATATTCAATGCATGGATGAATGGTAGACTTATAAATATGCAAAACAGATTCTGGTGAGAAAAATTGTCTAGCCTGACACAGGGAACCAACTTTCCTAGCAGCAGACTTAGCAACTGATTCAATATAAGCTTTCCACTTTATGTCAGTGGAAAAAATTAGCCCAAGAAAATGCAATGAGTCACTCTTCTGGAGGTTAGCATCAGCCATGCTGATGAAAGGCAAAAAGAGTTCTCTCAGATGATTAAAAAATGAAGTTTTGTTTTGGATGTGTTAAACTTAACAAGCCATTCTTTGCCCCAGTTAACAACAGTTTGAAGGGTAATTTTGAGATCAGCTGCCTATTTGACCTTATTGAACTGAGCAGACTTACTATTATAACAGTAGTAAATAGTTGCCATCAGCATAGATATCAAGTTGAAAACTGATGATATCAGGAAGGTTGTTGATGAAAATTAGGAACAATGTACCTCCTAGCATATTATGTTCATTAATGCAAGAAAATCTCGAAGAGTGGCCATTGTTTCACAATTTTATAAGAAAGATTGAATCAGTTCAAAAATTTGTTCAGAAATACCATAACCTTTCAACTTGTAAAGAAGACCAACATGTCAAATACCTTCAAGATATCCAAAGCAACATCTTTCTTATTTAAATTATGATAGACTCTTTCAGCAATAATTGTTAATAGATTAGCAGTTAACCTAGAGAAGCAAAAACTGTACAGCTTATCTAAAAGAAGACCACACAAGGCAAGATGCTTAACCAATCCAGAGTTGATTAGAGCTTCTAGTACATTGCCAAATAGAGGTAGAAAGCTTATTAGGCCAATAGTTAGAAGGACCCAACATTTTGCATTTCCAACAAGCAGGAAAGCAGAAACTTGTAAAGAAAGGAAACTTGTAAGCAAATAAGTTGTCACATTGTAAGAAATCAGACAACATGCAAGAAAGGAAAAGGATAGAAGATGGAGAATATTAATTAGGCAGTCTCAAAGAATGGTTAATGTTTAAAAGTTATGTACTCTTAAAGATTATTAGAAACCACTGTTGCCTATCATTTAACAGTAATTTATTGCTTTAATATGATAAATCTGACCATGGAATCGGAAGCAATAAAAGACCATACCCAATTGGGTCAGCAATATGTGCATCCGTGGATGAAAAGAAAGAGATGAATTATGTAATCTAATATTGTCTTTGAAGTTTCCAGGGTGGATATGTTCCGGTTGTTTAATTAAATTCTCACAAAAATATTCCGATAGAATACAGAGAGACGTCAAAAAAAACTGATATAATAAAATTTTATTTTTTCAAAAAATAGTTATTAAATTTCTAATTGGCGGGTCATTCTGGTAAAATGTTGAATGAACCGTGAAACTAGAAATGTCTGTTTAATTAATAATTATGTTGAAGATGTTTTTGAAATTTTATTATTTTTTATTTCAGAAGTGTCGACCAGAAGCAATCCTCTGTTTGTCAACTGCACTTCTAGTAAACATTGCATTATGAAGAAACAATTTTTCATTTTTCAATCATCTAAAGAATAACAAAATTTGTTTTTAATAATAAAATTTTTAAATACTAAATTTATTTATTGTTTTAGTTATTTGGATTGTTTTGATTCATTCTGTTCAATTTTAGCAAAAATAAAAGAAAAGAAAAAAATGAAAACACATCTTATACCTTTTCATTTTGAGTTTTTCCATATGGGCTCTAAAATAAACATTTTGCCTTTTTAATGTAGCGATTTTTCTGGGTTTTATATATAATTGTCTTCTTCCTATCTATAACCAACATCTTTCTCTCTATAACCGGGAAATCTGTTCAACTGAATTCATTCTTTCTCTATAACCATCTTTCTCTCTATAAACATCAACTCTCTGTTCATAGCCTTTACCCTTCTATCTATAATCACCACCTTTCTCTCTATAACCATCATCTTTCTCTCTATAACCATCAACATTCTATAACTAGCAACTTTCTATTCATAGCCTTTACTGTTCTATCTATAACAATCATCTTTCTCTATAAATATCAACTCTGTGTTCAAAGCCATTACCTTTCTTCCTACAACCATCATTTTTCTGTCTATAACCATCAACTTTCTATTCATAGCCTTTACTATTTTATCTATAACCATCATCACCTAGAGTTCCTATAACCATCAATTCCATGGTCATAAATTAATTACAGTCTATATTCACCATCTGGGTCTAAATAACCATATTTTATTATAACCATAATTGTTTCTATTTTTAACCTGTTACCTTTCTATCTATAATCAACATCATTCTCTCTATAACCATCAACTTTCTATTTATAGCCATTACTTTTCTCTGTTTAAGTGTCATCTTTCTATTTAGAAATGTCATTTTTCTATTTAACCATTGTCTTTCTATTCATAACTGTTATCTTTCTCTCTGCAACATTCATCTTTCTATGTATAAACAATATCTTTTTATTTATAACCATTATCTTTCAATCAATAATCAGTATTTTTATTTCTATAAATGTTGTCTTTATCTAAAACTTGATTTCTTATCTGTTTGCCAACTTTAATAGGAATTTTAACTTTGAATTCAGACCAGATTTTTCTGCATGCAAGATTGTGAAATCGTAAAACAATTATCTTTTAATGTCATCATGACATGGATTTAAAATCAAATTGTTTTTAACAGGAAATGTATTTACAAATACCCTGAGGGTAGATTACCCAAACATTCAGAAGATACAATCATGCACTCTGAAATATTTGTATGTGCACACATACACCGCCCATAACAAATGGCATAAATGCATTTACAGTATATATATATATATCCAAACATACATTGTGAATTATATACATATATATACAACTGCAGCAAAAAGATGGCGTTGCCCGTGCTTGATTCAAAAAATTGTACGACTCATACAGCAATCGCTATCACTTGACTTAAAAATATTTTTGCCCTTCCTTGCTTTTTTTAAAGGAGTGCCCTTTGCCGTGCTGATGTTGCTACATGCCTTACTTCTTGCCTATCTCACACTGCAAATTTTTTCTAAGCTCTATACTAAACATTAAATCTGTTATGAAAAAAGAACTAAACAAAATGAACACAAAACGATCAGCTTTAAAAAAGGACTCGTAACTGGAAAAACTGAATGAAAAAAAGAATGTTAACAACAAATACTTTTTTCACATCCAACCCAGTTCTGTGGAATCAGAATCAACGTTGAGTTTAAGCAAGCAAATGAGCCAATTGGAGTAAAAGTGCCATGCAGATTTAAATTTTTCCCATTTGTGACGAATGCAGCTATTTTTTTTTTTTTGCATGCTAGTTAACATTCGTGTCAGTCAGATTTTAAATCTCACACTGGCCAATAGAATCTTCTTTTGCCTATTCGTGGCAACCAGCTATAGGCTCTCACTCTGGCCAGTAGAAAATAAATAAACTACATTCTTCTTTGCCTTAGAAGCATGAAAAATTTATTATTTCCACTATCGATGGGAGTTGGGAAATGCAAATTTGATCTTGGCCTTTCTTGCTAACTTGGAGCATGTGCATGTAAATTTTGGTGCAAATCCATTTAAAATTGCATTTGTTATCATTCGTTACACATTCATATATATATTTTATTTATATATATATATATATATATATATATATATATATAAAATAAAGAAAAACCAAAATGTTGATGGAACCAATGGACAACTTGCCAACAGAAAAAAAAACTTGATGGATAAAGTCTCAAAATATACGAAAATATTGAGATTTTTAAAAGATTATATATATGTATGCATATATATATATATATATATATACATATATATACATACAGGCACACACATACAAACACATACACAGATATAGGTTTGTGTATATACATGGTTCTATCATTTAAAATTTGATATATTTGAATAAATGTCTTCAAATATTGAGCATTCATGGCCAAAATATAAACTGTTAACCATGCATGTTCATTTGAAAAAAGTTGGTTAAATAATGCATCCGTTATACAATATATAAGTTATATAAACATATATATAATATTTATATAATATTTTATATATATTTATAAAATATATATATATATTAAAATAATGTATATATATTTATATATATATATATATATATATATATTTATATATATATATACTATATATATATATATATATATATATATATATATATATATAATATATATAAATATATATAAATACATTATTTTTTTTATATATATAATATATTTTTATATATGTATATATTTATTATAAATACATATATATATATATATATCGTTATATATATATATATATATATATATAAATATATAAATGAATTATATATTTATAATATGTATATATATATGTAAATATTTATATATATATGTCCATTATTTTAGAAAAATGTATAAAATTTAAATCAAAAGTATATGTATAAAATTTAAAATTATAAAAAAAACTATTAGAAAGCTCAATCAGAGATAGATTAACATATCTCAAACAATCTACATATATCCACATATTTCAATATATATATTTCTTTGCTTTAAATACCATAAAAAATATCATATATATATATAAAAATATATATAAATATATATATATATAATATATCATAAATATATGATGGGGAGTTAAATATATATAGATAAGATATATTATATGCAATTTATCAATTTTATATATTTATTATATCATATAATATTTATATACTTTAGGAAATATTTATAAATGATTAGCTGTGAATATATATATTATATATATATGTATCAAATTTATTAAATATATTTATGTTAATTTATTATATTATTATATAAATATATATATATATAGGAAAGAAGTGGTGGAATTGAATTGCTATAAATTTTATTTGCCTATGAAACAAATCAGACATTCAGGCCGGTAAATGTTATTTTATTTTTATCATAAACAGTTCATTTGCTTAAATTTTAAAAAAATAATGAACAATTTTAAATAAATGTCTTTCATTTAAATAAAAATATATAAAAAATAATAATAATATTTATATACCATATATATATTATGTTTATATATTTATACCATCTTATATATATTTTTAATTTATATCCTATATATAATATATATATATGTTTATATATAAAGGTATAAAACATAAATAAATTCCGTATATATATTTTGACGTCTAAATTTAAATAGTATTTATATATATACTTAAATATATATATTATTAATATTATCTATATCATTTGTATTTTGTCATTTTGTAAAGTTTTCAGACAAAATCCAAAGGTAAATATTCTATATACCTATATCCAGTTTGATAACATTTATATATATATTCCATTCAAATATCAGTTGTTTTAGTTTGGTGTAACAAAATAAAATCCTTAAAATATCCTACAAATATATATATATATATATATATGTATATATATAATATTATAAATTAACTGATTTAAAATATTGTGAAAAACTACATGAATTACCATGATTCAAAAACTGAAGCTCAAAAATAAAAATTTTTGAATCAAAGAAATGAAATAGCTTTTTTCGGCCAACATTGTTCCAATTTTTTATATATATATATATATATATATATATATATATAAATAAATTTGTATTAATTGGAAAATTTTTTGTTTTGACAAAACATGTCATATGAAAATATTTTTTATTTTGAAAAATTTTCCTAAAGCCAAATTTTTTGATATAAATCATATTTATATATATATATATATATATATATATATATATATATATATATATATTTATATATATGTATGTATATATATATATATGTATTTATGTAGTCAATTTTGCTGATCACATTTAAAAATTACTGGCATTGCTGCCTGAATGTCTGTGAAATCTGAAATCTTTTACTGAGGAATTTACAGCCATTTGGTATTGCATTCCTGAAACATTATCAAAAAAATATAAATGCATGAAGACTCCAATGCTTTCTTTTAAATATCCATCGAATATGTTAAATTGGGTGAGGCCTTAGGGGAGACAAGTGCAAAGAGAGATGACATTGACAGTCTTAAAATTTTTATAAAAAATAAAAAAGTTCTCCTCTCCCTTTTTTTGGGAAAAGAGGTAAAAATAAATTAAAAAAACCCCCCCCCCTAAAAAAAAAAAAAAAGCTAATGCATCAAGGGTTGTCATTTTTTTAAAAATTTATATTTTTAAGCTTTTGTTCCTTGACAAAATTAAAGGAGGATTTTTTTTTTTGATTGGGGAATGATTGCCAATGATATTTTTACCATTTTCGCTTTTCACTTTTCCATGATTTAAAGCATCTAGTCATGATGTGGATTATTTTTGATAATAAAAATCACCTCATTATCATATCATTAGAAGATTTTTTTTGTGTGTTTGTTATAGAGCAGGAAATAACCAGAGGTAGAATCAAATTTTACCTTGACAATTTTTTCTTTTTTCATCTTTTCCAAAATTATATCTTAATTTTTCAGTTATTCAGCATTTGACCATATTGAATTAATTGACAAAACAATATGACTGCTTGTCCCGGTGGATTAATAAATAGCAGCTCAGATTGAGGAATGGGAGAGCCAAGTTTGAATTCCATTTGAATCCATTACATTCACTTACATGCTAATACCCTTCGGTAAGGTATGAATCCTCTTTTTCTCACTCCTCCATCTGTGGGTAAACAGCAGGACACACTGGGTTTTTATTTTAAATTGTTTAAAATATCTCCAAAATTTTGTGAATTGAGGAAATCAATTTTATTTCTTCAAAATGCCAAGGAATCAGAGTTAAAGTGAGTGGTTTCATGATATGAGGTTTTGAAGTTCGGCAGAGTTGTGATTTGAAGAATTCAACTCAATTGAAGTTCCATGGAATTTGTGATATTTTGTCCTGAATTGGAATTTCAACTCAAATCTGATTCTCGGCCCAAATTAGACTTTCGGCCCACGTTGGTCTTTTGGTCAAAACTGGATTTATAGGCTGAATGTGAGTTAAAGTGAGGTTTTGAAGTTCCATGAAGTGAACTGAGGAATTCATAGTTATTTCTTCACAATTATCATTGCTTTTTTCTTGTTTTGGGCTGGAGCTAGCTTAAAAGTCTGCACAGAGTGCAGCTTTTAAGCTGGTGACAAATAAAATAAATTAAATTTATTCACTTATGATTGTCCCTGTTATAGTAAATAGAATTACATCCATAATTCAAGAGTTGGAAATTTTTGCCATCAACAACTGAAGATTGGATGTAATTCTAAAAAAACAAAAAATAGAGACATCAAAAAACTGATGAATAAATTAAATTTATCTATGTTCTTGTTGCCTGATAAATTTTAAGAATAATTTGCATTGAAAAAATTGGACAAAATGATCATATAAAGTTTACAATGTAAGTTTGGTCAGTGCTTAGATGGGTGATGACTTGGAAATAACAGGTAATGTAAGCTTTGATGTCCAGGTGTAGCAATGGATAACTGCTTAAAATTAAAAAATCAGAGAACTAAGTTCCAATTCCAGTCAGGTTTGTTATATTCATTTATGTGCAAATGCCATTGGCAATGAATCCACCTCTTCTGCCACCAGTTATGCTTTAATTAATATGACATATATCAGAAAATCATAATTATTTCCAAAAATTCTTACAATTTAAAAATAACTAGCAGTAGAGCCCAGCTGCCAATTTGGGATGTAACAGTAAAAGATAGATCAAGTATCCGAACCATCATAAAGAATGAAAAATAAAATTGACAAAGATTATTGTTTAAGGTTGACGGACACGAATGTCTTAATTAGTTTTTTGTTTTGTTTTTTTTTTTTTTTTTTTATGAATTGGTCAAACCCAAAACTCAAACAAAAACATTGTTTTCAATCGTTATGAGTCTACCAATTGAATATAATTTTATTATAAACAAATGTCTTGTAAATGGAAATTTTTAAAGCATTCTGAATGTAAAAATAAAGAAAAAGTGTGCAAGACAATAAAGAAACACTACCTCAAAAAAAAAAAAAAAAACGCTGATATTTTGTTGAAATTGGTTGAAAAATGTAGGAAATCCGATCCCATATATAAATGAAACACACACACACACACAAACAACAAACCTGGTTTTTAATATAAGTATAACTCGATATGAGTTGGTCCCCTTGCATTAATGCCTCTTAATCGTGTTTTCAAATTGATTTCATGCAAAAAACAATTGTGTTTTTCCAATTTTTGGTGCTGTCAGAACCACCACTAGGTAATTTTATGTAGTTCTGTGAAGTTTTGTTGAAATCGGTTGAAAAATGTAGGAAATCCGATCCAATATATAGCCAAACAAACAAACACACACACACACAACCTTTTATTTTTATAGTATAAAGTATGATTTCTTTTTTAAATAATCTGTAAAGGGTTGATAAGCCATAAAAAACAAACAAACAATTAATAAATCTTCTCAACTGACAATTGCATTGCAAAAAAATCCAAGCAGCGATTCAGATTGAGTCTCTTTTGTGTGATGTTGTTGGTTAGGGTATAAATATATATTGGTTGTACTTGGGCAGCAATTATTCATTTATGCAAGTTAGGTTGAAGACCAATGAATATTTTTTTTTAATACTCTTATATTTATTTTGTCTCTGGTTTAGACTATTTTCCTGATTTCTGTCCAAAGATGTTATTAAAAAGTGTTATTTTATGTTGAGAAGGTTCTGTCTTTGCTATCCATTGTGTTTTCTTTGCTAGCTTTCCAGAGTCATGTCTTTTTGCATTGTGGGTGGCATGATGATTTTTTTCAAGTATAAGACCTCCATTTGTCAGTCAGTGTCATGTTGACCTTTTCTTGTCATGTATCACATCTTCATGCATCACTCTGTGCTATTTTTTTTTTTTAAGCATTTCACCCTAAGCAAGGTGGGAGTGCCATTAGCATGCAAGGGGTTACAGAGAGTGGGAGCAAGAGTAAAGAGGTGTGATAGAGGAAGGATGAAGAGAAGGACAAGGAATTAGATCAAGGCATCTGGAGATGCCAGTTGATAACGCATTTGGTTAGTTGGAGATTATAGCTGATCAGGGAAGCAAGTAAGAGGAAGAGAGTTCCACAGATGGGAAGTACAAGACATAAAGCTATTGGAGTAGTTTTAATATTATTAGTTGTGAAATATATTTTGTATGTTTGTTTCTAAATGGCAGGGAACTTTATTGATGTTGGGTTGTTTGTTTTTATTTATTTATTTATTTATCTAATCATTTCAGCCCAAGAAAGGCTATAAAGTCACTCAGATACAGGAGATTACTGAAAGTGAAAGAATTGATGGATTTGTTTCTTATGTCTTCTTGACACACTGTTGGTTATTTAAAGCTAAAGTATATTTTGGATTGCAAGAATAATTTTATGTTTGGTGAGTGAATATTGTATTAACAGTTTTTTTGAAGATAATGATTTTTTTTCCTGATAGAAGTTCTAATATTTAACCCATAGCTGGGGGAGAAGAGATAGATTCATACCTTTCCCAAGAATATTTGCACATAAGTCAATAGTGTGAAAGAAATTAAAAACATTAAGGAGAGAAAGAACAAAAACCAGGTTACAAGCTGACGGAAAGTGATAATTGATGTTGCATTCAAATTTCTGAATTAGTTGACAGGAACTCAAGGTGGAAGAGTGTTCTATAAGCAAAAAGTCTGAGAAAAGAAACTATTAGCATAGAGCTTATGATTACATCTAGCCATTTCAACAGTAGAATGATGAAACCTAGCTGCCAATTTCATACTGTGCTTAAATTTGTAAAGCCGAGGTATCAAATAGAAAAGCTCCTCAGAATAATTACTATATGCTATACTATGTAAACTGTAAAAAATGATTACAAATGCTAGAAGCCTTAACCATAAAAAGCAAACAACACAACATCAATGAAATTTCAATCAATTTCAGAACATGACACCACAAATTGTTGTGTGACGATGCAATACTTGCAAAAACAGAAACCTAACATCAAATGCATGGATATGTGAATACTTGAAAAAAAATATGACTGCTATTTATATATATTATATATATATATATATATATATATATATATATATATGTTAGGAAAATTAATGACAAAGTGAAAACATTTTATATGTGATGGCATTTCTCCATTAGGTTTTCATTGGACTAAAATGAAAACAACATAAATCTAACTATACATGTGCATGAAGGAGAATAGACATTGACTTTAAAACTTTTTAGATTAAATTATTTTTTTTAAATTTAAAAGTTTGAGTATATTGTCTATGTTGAGATGTTATGAGTTTATAACGTGTGGGTGTATGAATCAAGACAAACACAGTTGTAGAGGAAAATACTGGTATATTCAACAAAAGCAATTAACAATAGAGTGATTAGTAGAACGAAGGTTGGTTAGCACGAAACAATATCCAAAGTCTATAGTCCAACGGTATGTACCGGGTAAGTTTATCTGGACTTTTAACGCTGACAGGAATCTCTGACGATCTGTCACTCTCTCTCCAGAGCTGACTTATATAAGAGGGGACCAGTCCATTACTAGTTAGGGAAGTTTTTCAACACAGGGGGCCAAACATTATATATATATATATATATATATATATATACATACACAATATATATATATATATATATATATATATATATATATATATATATATGTAAGGTATATATATATAGATAATATTAATGGTCAATATACAGCCATTGGTGTTTGTTTTTAATTTTAATTTAGGTCAGCCAATTGGTAGCTGAATTATGCATCTGAAAATAATTCATATTTATCTGTATCTCATTCATTTAAACCGTTATTTAACTCCTCTCTTTAAAACTTTTTCTGTTAAATTTAATCCCCACCTTCACCTTTTAAGCCTTTCCTGTTCTTCTTTCTTCTGTTACACCCCTCTCTAGTGTTTTTCAGACATTTCCTCTCACACTTGTTTCCCATTCCTATACATAAACTCTCACTAAAATTTTATTTTTATACCTGGTGTTATATTTTCCGATTTCTTTTTTGAATTTGTAGGTCTGATGAATTGAAGGTGATTACGATTCCAATATAATAAATTATAAACCATGGAATATTAGTGTTTGAGCCATTTTTATTATATATATATATATATATATATATATATATATATATATATATATATATGTTGGTATAATGCTTTTACAGAAGTTTGTATTGCTGGATCAATTATGACTGAATCATGAGTTCAATCTTACTTGCTCCATTTAAACTATATTTAGTAAATAACAATATATCAGATTTTATTATGCAAGTGAATGTTTTTAGAATAAAATAGTTATTAACCATCTCATGTTAAAATTTTCACAAAATACTTCCATTTATACATAAATATACCCTTTGAGTTTCAACTTCTAATACCTGGTTTTGTTAGGAATATTTATAATAACTTATTTAGTGAAGTGAAATTTTATGATGTTCATCATATTGTAAATAAATCTATGTAATAATAAAGTAAATGATATTTATTTTCTAAATTTAGATATATAAAAAAATGTCATCGCTCATAAAAAAAAAGACATAATAACCTTAAAAGAGAAACAACATATTGTAAACTTGTTGATTAATTAATTTTAAAAATAGTAAAGATGGAATAAAAAGGATGAAAAAACCTGAAAAGATTTTGATTTTTACAGCTTATCTTCCTTTTGCAGGTTATTTAAAGTGAGAAAATATTTTTACATTGTAAGAATATTTTTTTAGATAATAATGGTTTACAGATACAGTTCTTACTAATTAACCCATAGTTGGGGGAGAGAAGAGATGGATTCATACATAATCAAGTGGTGGATCAATTCTATATTATAATCAATATTTGAACTAATCTTTAAACTTTGTGGCTACAGTAGTTTTTATACATTTATATTTCAAAGAATGTAAATAAATCTAAAAGATATGGCTGCATAGCTAATCAATATTTAATTTGTTTTTTACAGTTTATCAGCTCTTTACCAGTTATTCAAAGCCAAGAAATATTTTATATTGTAAGAAGTTTTTTGGGGGATGATAATGATTTAGTGATACAAGTTTTATTAATTAACCCGTTTTTGAGAGAAGAATTGGATTCATACCTTTCCCAAGTTTATTTGCATGTAAGTAAACATAACGAACACAGTGGAAATTGGAACTCAGATCTCAAATTAACAATTAAAATTGCTTAACTTTGGAGATTTTATGGAACCTGTGTTTCAATTTGATGGGGTCATAAGCCGTTGACAAGTTGAGAACGAGAAATAAAAACATAATGTCAGAAAAAAATTTAAGAAAATTTAAATATCCAAGAGAAGTGGATTGACCAGCAAGAAAATATTTTATGCTGGTATTTCAAATGTCAACAGAAAAAAAAATAGATGCAAAATATTAAGAACATTGGCTAAAGACATGAAAGTAAACAAACTACCACCTTTAAGGAAGCAACACAAGAAACGTGCCAGCTGAACAAAGAAATACCTGAAAACTTATTTCTCAGCAGCAGATTTTAGTGAAGAATATAGATCTCCAGTACATCTGTATTTAAATATTTAAATTGCTAAACATAACCGTATTCTTTTTTCATGCTAAGCAAGGTAACCATGCCACTAGGATGCAGGGGATTACAGGAAATGAAAGATAATTTGAAAACTTTAGTGAAGAGAAGTGTGAAAAGGACAATGAAGAACAGGATTCAGGAAGACAGAAGATGGTGTTTGACATTGCATTTAAATTTTTGAAGATTGTAGATGACAGAGAAGCAAGAAATCAGAAAGGAGTTCCACAAGTGAGAAGTGTGAGAAAAGAAACTGTTAGAATAGAAGTGGTGTTGCATTTAGTTAGTTCAACAGTAAAATGGTAAGACCTAGTTGCCAATTTAGTCGCACACTTCATGTAGTCAAGGCACCAGGGAAAATAGCTCATCAGAAAAGACAGAGGGAAAGTTTCTCTTCTCAAACTTCTCACTTGCTGAACTATCTTTTTGTTTCTTGCTTTCCTGTCAACTACGATCTTCAAAGATTTAAATGCAATTAAAATTTGCAATGGAAAAAATTTAAATTTTCATCTTTTTCTTTTAATCCTGTCCTTTTATTGTCCTTTCTACTAAATAACATTTTTCTCAGTTTCTTTCATTCTCAGTAATTCCTTGCATGGAGGGTCCACTTTGTTTTTTGTTTCAAAAAAAGGAAAATTATCATAGTGCTCTAACTATATTTGAATTTTCTTTTGTCATAATGAGCAGTTGTACTCTCAATGAGGCTTCTTGCATTGAAACTGTCAGAAATCAAGTTCACACCATACCTCATATAAACGAGCTAAAGATGCTGGAAAAATGGTTGGTTCCTTGTATTCTTCCAGAAAGTATCTGATGCCTCCTGTGATGCTCTATCTTTATAAGAGTCAGATTAGACCAAAAATGGAGTATTGCTGTCATATCTGGGCTGGAGCTACACAATCCTCACTTGCCAGCCTTGATAGAGTTCAAAAGTGTTTATGAAGCCATGTGTGTGAGGAATTATTTTCAATTATGCAGCCCCTTTTCCACAGATGAAATGTCACCATTCCTACTGTATCACTATTTCCATGGCAAATGTTCAGACTAGCTACATTCCTTAGTTCCACCAGTTCAGACCTTTACATCTAGAACCCACCACATGCCATATCCACAAAGTTGAATCATCCTTATTCCTTTTGTATTTCTATTGGTAAGAAGGTCTTCCTGAGAACTGCTACTTTGTTGAACAGACTCCAGAGAGGGTGCTTCTCTATTCACTAGAATCTTAACCTCTTCAAGTCTAGTCTCAACTGTGGTTTATCCTACATATCCTCATAATCTGCACTTATTTTCTCATTTTACATCTTTAAAACAACATAATTCAGTAACCCTCTACCTTGAGTGGCTCTTAGGGCTTGTATTCAGTGAACATTTAGTAAAGAAAAAGTCTTTCTGCTTTCGCTTTATAGTTATTATTCTTTTTGCAGAACGTAAAATTTTCATTCTTCTTTTTTTTAATCTATCAGATTAATTTATTTTATTTGGGATTTTGGATTTGTTTCACTCTCCTTTTTCCTTTATTTCTTTTCCCTGCTTTTCTTTTTTCTTCTTCTTTCCTTGAATCTGTCTATCAGCTTCTCTTTCTCCATATCTTTCTATTTTTATCATACAACTTTTTCTTTCTTTCTTTCTTTTTTCTTTCTTTCTTCCTCCCTGTTTTTTTTAATTCACTTTCCCTTGTATCTCTCCTTCCATTTTGTTTCCATTTCTGACCCCCTGAACCAATCCTAATTAGTTAACGTTTAAATTTATTACCATTTCCTATTGAAAATAAGCATGGACAGAATTACAATCTGCTCATCATTCTCCCATTGAATGCAAGTCATCAGCACATGATGCATATAAATTCCAAATAGCACACAACACAAGAAATTGGTAATCAGTTCTCGTCTTCGAATAGAAGATCTCAAAAATCTCTCCACTGTCACTTCATAGAATTTAACCTTCACCAGCTTCAAATTTATCAAATAATTGTTTGCCTGAACCAAGCTTTAACAACTCAAATTCAATAATAAAAGCATTTAAAGTTTTGAAAACTGAAGGTGCTTCTGTCAACTGACTGCCCTCAGTGTCAAGAAATTTGTTGGAAAGGAGAGCTAGTAATTGGTAGACAAAATTTAAAGACAGAAAAAAGACAAAATTTCCAAAGACAAAAATCTGAATTTAGATTTGGACATATATTTACATATCCTCCAATGTTTAAACTTGAAAACATTAGAAATTTAGATTAAAACTGTTTGAAATAATAACTTGTATTGGAATTAAATTCTATATATATTTTAAAACCAATAAAATCCTATCAGAAGCTTTGTTTGATAAACAATAATTACTAGGACAAATACTGCCAAAATCCTTGCAAACATAGTTGTAGACCTACCATGTTTTATTTTTTGACCATTTAGAAAAAAAACAATAACTCTTTTCATCACTCCTGCAAATTTGAGAAAAAAATTTTGTGAACCAGTATGAAATTATTTTCTAATAAAAACCTTGTATTCAAAAAGTTCACACCTCTATGTGAAATAATATTTTGAATCTCTGTTATGGATATAAAAATAGAAGCATACTGCTTCTCAAGGTTCAAAACAATTTTGGATGCCTGTTTGATCTACATGTGCATACACATGCACCCACACACAAAGAAAGAAATTAGGTATCAGTCACTGACTAAGCCTTGTCTACGAACAGACACACACATTAGGCTGACCATCGCACTGCAATATGAATACTTAATTACTTGATAAAACAAACTTCACTGAACATTTTATTGTTATTGTATATTTCTGAAAAGAAGATATAAATGCTATTTCAATTGACATTCTGCTTCTACTTTTCCTTAAAAAAATAACCTTTTTTATGTTTCATCTAAAAAATGTGTGGTTGTTTCTGTGAAATGTTTAGAATCCTGACACTCAGATAAAATCAAAAACCTGGGTAGAAAGATCTCAATACTTGAAGAGAACCCAAAGATGGTATTTTTGTGGAGGCCTGTTTCGATTAACCAATAGGCCCCTAAGAAGTAGGAAATTTCAACCATTTCAAAATAAAATGAATTCAACATATACATGGATTAACATAATAATAATAATAATTTTATGATTCCAACAAATAATTCAGATACAAAACCAGCAAGGTAAGTTAGCTTTAAAGTTCATGAAATATAAAGAAAAAGTTTTGAGTGAAATGAATGTTCTTTTCAGATGTCTGAATTTAAATAAAAGCTCTGTATATATCCATATGAAAGAGAGGGGATTTACATGCATATAAACAGAAACAGAGAGAGAAAAGTGCATTAAACTTTCAGCTGTGTCCTTGCATATAACCCGTTCCATAAAAGTAGGTAGATGATTAATAACAGTTCCTTTAAAGTTGCCTGTAGTCAAAGTGGAATCTTTTTGAATTGAGTGCATCTACTAAATTTTAGGTTGCCAACTTTCCTTATATTTCTTTCTAGAGGCTCTGAGCTTAGAATTTTTGAATGACACAATAGAAAGATTTGATTGGCCTATTATCCCTGTCCACACAGATTTAGTGAAACTGATTTTGAAATTTAAAAAAACTAAGTGTGCTAGCAGTATTTCTTGTGTGGGTGTAAATGTGTTTGTACACCACAGACTTTCTAGTTTGATCAGATTTGTTTTTATGTCATAGACAAGGCAGCAAAGAAAGAATTAGACTTAGAAATTAAATATATTAAGCTGTTTTTAAAAATCTTTTTTTGTAACAGGAAGATTAATATTAAAGTGGCATTTAGAACAGAACCATTCTAGACAGGATCTGACAGAATGTTTTGGGGATTTTGACATCAGATGTGTCAATATAGATAGTCCTTTCCATGCAAAATGAAGATATATATATATATATATATATATATATATATATATATATTTTATTTGGATAGATGTGAGTTTTTTGACCCTGGGTTTCACGCTAGGTTAGTTGTTGATCGTCAGACAAACGCAATCTACATAAACCCAAATTTTTTTAAAAACATTAATCAGTTTCAATGACGATCGCAAAAGCGTGAAACCCAGGGTCACAAACTCACATCTATCCAACCAAATATGTTATGTTCTATCTCTGATATTGAGCGCTTTTCTAATAAGTACTGTAGATATATAATATATAAATAATTATACATATATATATATTTATTTATATTTATATTCACTTTTCACATATATATATATATAATATATATATATATATATATATATATATATATATATATATTTATATTGAAAACAACTTAAAAGAGGCCATTTGACCGACACAAGGGCTGACCAAAATTAACATTAAAAAACAAATGAAAACTACAGGTAAAGTGCACTTTCTTCAGAAACAGTCACTCACTCCTGTAGTTCACTGCTGCTAACAAGCAGGGTTTTTTTTCTTCTGATGATGCCCATGCTGGCTGAAACTAGTTGAGGAACCTAATTGAAACAATAAAACAAAAAATATTAATATAAATATACAACACAGTGTGTCTGAAAATTTTAATTTTTTAATATTTTTTATTGTTCAAAAAAAAAATATAAATATATATATATATATATATATATATATATATATATATATATATATACATGAATAACAATGAAACCCAATTGATTTAATTCACTTATATGCTTTATAATAAAATTATATTGAGCTTCTTTTGTAGATCAGTTTTAATATTTTATATTGATAGGATCTACTTGGATTACTTGCTCATGGATTCTTTTACCTGTGTATGTATATATATATATATATATATATATATATATATAAAACAAGTTTGATTAAAAAGAAGCAACAAGGTTTATCTATTTAATTTTTTATTGTATTTTCAAATTTTCAGATAAGGTTTTGAGTATTGTACTTGAAATTGTGGATAACATGTTTGAAATATATACTTTGTTATTTTTCTTCAAGTACTTTCGATTTTTGTACTCTTTCTCTAGAACTGATGTGGTGACTGTGTGTTAGAATTCTTTTGTTTAAATTCTAGTATTCTTTGGCAAGCTGGACATTTGAAATGAAATACCGGGATACAGACAAAGGAATTCTAACTACCACATAGACATTGGTTCTTGATAATGACTGCGAAAGTCAAGATTACATGAACAGAAATATGAACTTTGGACAGTTTATCCATAACTTTGAGCTTAATACTCAACACCTTATCTGAAAATTGGAAAAATACAATAAAAAATTAAACAGACAGGTTCTTTTTAATCAAACTTCTTCTGATGAATACTTGCTGCCTAAATATACCTCATTCATTTATATATATATATATATTATATTTTTTATTTTAATACTTATACTCAGGTGGTGTAAAAAAAAAAGATAATACAATTTGTAAATAAAAAAAATATTAAAACTGATATCAGGGGAAAAAATTAAAAAAAAGAAAAGGCTAAAAACATCTGTACCACAATGTCTAGCCAAAAGAAAAAGCACCGACAGAGAAACATAAGTTAAAACATAAAAGTGCTCAATATACTAAGTAGAGCAAAATTAAAATGGGTTGTTAGTATAGAATTTATCTACCTAGGTTTCACTTAATGGATTATCATGATAACTCTGGGAGCCAGAGTTATCCTGATGATCTGTTAGGTGAAACCTAGGTAGATAGGTTCTGGTTTGTTTTTTTTATATATATATATATATATATATATATATATATATATATATTGCTGAGAACCTTATAAACAATCCAATTTGTGCCACAAACTTCAGCATTGACTCATTTTTTATCCTTAGTCATCCTCATTCTGTGTTACACTTAAAGGTATTGGAAACAATCTATGTTAGGTCCAGACAGCCCTCCCCCTGTAAACAGAGGAAATGTTTGTTAGGGCATGACATTATTTCCATCTGATTTTCCACCTTTATTTAATCACATGCTTCATATGTTTTATATTTTATATTGTAATATTTAGTCTTCCCTCAATTTCAGCAGCTCTGTTCAGTGAGGATGAAACTGGTTGACTGGTCAATTTTTTTTTTTTTAATCATTAATGGTAAAGCTCGTCTTGCTGTTTTTATTTCCATAATATATATATATATATATATATATATATATATATATGATGAACCCTCCTGTCAATTTAAAGTATAAGAGCTCAACAACCTTTTCTGTTTATTTTTTACACATTTATGCTTTAAATAGTACTTCAGTCCTGCTGCTGAGTTACACATCAACCTGAATTTAGTGCAGAAGACATGACTTTGAGTGGAGCAGCTTGATTGAATCTTGTTGTTAAATCTTAGATTATGAAGATGGACCAAATGAGAATTTCCAAAGTTCTTTCTACCTTCATGGCAGACTATTTTCAATTTCCCATGGTCAGTAGCCAGATCTTCAAAAGAAGTAAGAGGTACATTGACAGACTTAAGATTGTACTTCAGTCTGTCTTCATATCTGAGTTTGGGTCTGCCTACATTACAAGTGCGGACTAAAACGTTCATAGGATGACTAAGAAAATAAACTGATATCTGACTGTTCAATGAAGACTGTTCATCCTTTTGGTCACAAAAGTCATCAACAGCAGATATGACATCATCATAACTATGATACTTATTCTCAGTCAACAATTTTTTTCATGTTGGGGAACAGATGATAGTCAAATCAGGAGAATAGGGAAGGTGACCAATAAATTCAAAGCCACTGTCATGCACAGCAGCCATTGAAACCAAGGACTTATGTGTTGGTGCATTGTCCTGATGAAACAAGACCACTTTCATCAGTTTTCCTGGGTGTTTGGTCTTGATAGCCTTTTGTAACTGCCTCAGCAAATTGGCATAGTACTCTCCAGTGATAGTCAATAAACATAATGCATTTGCATCTCAAAGATCTAAGGCCATAACTTTCCCTGCAAATGAAACAACCTTGGCCATCTTTGGAGCAAGAGTGGTGTTTCCACTGCATGCAATGTCTTTGGCGCAAAGTGACGAACCCAACACTCATCCTGGGTTAGGAAACATTCAAGGAAAGCAGCTGGATCTGCCCCAAACAATGTGAAATTTTCCCTTCATGTGATCAGCCTGGTGTGCTTTTGATCAGGTGTTAGATGATGTAGACCACAGAAACCTTTGTCATGCCAAGTTCATTGTGCAGAATATTCTCAACTCTCCCACAGGATATGCTAATAGCATTGGCTATTTGATTTATAGTCAGTTGCCTGTCATCCTTCATGATGTGGTGAACATGATCAATCTTTTCCTCAGTGGTGGCAATTGCAAGACTCCCAGAACTTTGGTCATCTTCAAAACTGTCACTTCCCCTACTAAATTCAGTTGGCCCCTTTCACGCTTTTGGTAAAGCTGGAGTGTCGTCCCCTGATGTAGCAATCATGAATGTTCTTAGACTAAATTCTCTTTCTGCAAGTACTTGATAACACCATAATGCCAAATTTTGTACATTTTCAAGAGAAGTCACTACTAATTACTTTTGAAGTCTTCTTTGAACAGTCAGATGTCAATTTACCTGGAATTTAACAGTACAGTTATTAATACGAAGAGTTGAAATTAATGCATGCAAGATTTCATAGCTCTAGCATCACTCCTTCATAGTCAGCCTATGAACTTTTCAGCACACCTTTGTACCTGGAAAGAAACAATGCAGTTATTAATAAGAAGAGTTGAAATTAATGCATGTAAGTTTTCACAGCTCTAGCATTACTCCATTATAGTCAACCTATAAACTTTTCAGCCCACCCTTGTATGTGCCCAATCCTGAAGCAGACAGTATAAGTATGTACAAATGTTTCATCTTCTGAACATCTCTGCATTGGTGATTCTGACAGAGCAAAGACAATATTTGTGGAAAACGTTACATTTATGAATATGTGTGTGTGATAAAGTGTCCCTGAATCATATAAGAGTGTTGTCAGTACCCTTGCATGATAAACTGCAACTTTTGTTTTCAGGGATATACTTCTGACCCCCCCCCCAAATAAATGATTGTGTACTCTGCCAAAAGTATCAGTTACCTTGGTGACATGACTAACAATCTCATCATCCTTGGATGCAGAGTGGTTCACTCTGCTGCCAAAGTCATCAGCTTTATTTCATATTCAAGAATTTAATTTTTCTAATTCTTTGCTGATCACTTTCTTTATGATTCTGTTGATGACTAAATTTGATGCCAACATGCAGATTCAGGACCAAAAGCTTCCAGTTTTACCAAACCCTGCTCTCATCAAACCCTATTACCGTTTGGCTTTGCAAGAGTTGGTTGGAGGTGAAAAAAAATCAGAGTAGAAGAAAGTGTCAATGGCATGAATTTTTTTTAAAGGTAGACCTCAACTTGCCAAGAAGTGACCCACACACTTGATTTCATGTCCTTCCTCTACAGCATATATTGAAAAAGACATAGAAAAAGGTAGAGAGGAAACAATGTCTCAATAGATGAGGATGATGCTGAGATATAGACATATGATCAACTCAGTTGCACTTAAGATGTGCGCACATACAACAACTGATCACAGGAATATATATAAACACCCACTCAACAGGGAAGAGTAAAGAGTCTCTTAGATCCTCTCAAGAAGAAGAATTCATGTTTGGAGAAAACCCCCAAGTTCACACACCTGATATTAACTGACAAAAAACCAATTACATTGCAGATTTTTCTTTGTATTTTATCAAGAATCTCTAAATGCATAGCAGAAGCACCAAACCAGATGTTCTTATCTTACTAATAAATCAAAGAAGAACAAAACCAAGTGAACCTGATGAGTAAGAGTAGGGGAAAAGAGGAGGGAGAGAAAAAGAAGGGAAGAAAAAAAAGAGATTTATTGAGAATTTTATTTGTTTGTTGAAAAACCTTGCAAACATCTAACCGTTTGACAAACTTTGTATAACAAAACCTGCATATGTGTGATTGAATTGTATCTGTACAAGTATTTCTTTCTATAGGTATAGACACATGTAAGTGATGGTGCGGACATGTATCATTGTTAAAGCATGTGTGTCCACACATCTTATGTCAATACTTAAAACTAAGTATTATCTAGCCTAGAAGTTGCCCTTCAGGTGAACTTTAGGCTAGCTACTACAGAGGGCTTTTACCTTCCGCATTGTATGTATGTAAATGTTATAAGGATTTAGAAATAATAAAATCATTTTATCTTTATTTGACACCATAATTCGGCATAATCTTTCTTCCTATACACAACTGATCTCTTGTTTGTTTATATTTATTTTGTGGGTAATTTTTATTTTCTTCATTCTTTATGATTCCTTCACATAAAGTCACTCTTAAAAGACATTAGGGAAATCAAACTATATAATATTTCAAATACATCACAGTATGTGTGCTAGAAAAAAAAAAAGAAGACATATGAGAAATGTACTGTGCCCCACTTAAGTTTTAATTAGAGTTTAATTAGACAATATCAGTTGCAATTGTGATGAAAAGCGAAATTAAAGTTAAACCTTTAATAAAGGATTGCTTTTTAAACCATCACTCTGTTTGATATTTAAATTTAACTTTAAATGAATTATTTAATCTTTAATCGCATGTAACTACAGTAATTACTACCTGTTACTTCAGGTTGTCTATGATTGGCTGAGATTGAAAAATGGATGGACAGACGTATACATGTACACTGCACTTTATTTATATAGATATATATGTGTGTATGTGTGTGCAGATTCAGGAATGTATGTGTTTATGTAAGTGAAGAAAAGTAACTGTGAAAGACAGACTTTTTAGCTTATTGACAACTGATTATAAAAATTGAAAGTTTAGCAAAAATTGCTAATAACATTTGATTCTGTAGACACACACATGTACACACATAGGCACACATATACACACGGCCACACATATGCACATAGACACACATATACACACAGAGACACACATGCAGACATATACGCACACTCAGACACACAAACTTTGGCAAAGAATTAACAAAAAAGAATTCAAAGAACTGAAACATTCTTTGAAAACTGTTTCAGAATGGTTTCTGAAGAATAAAATCCAATAGAATCTGACCTAAAACCAATCAAACTCTTTTTTTAGAAACTAATTGTGCACACAATACATGGCTCATAAGCCACTCAAAGGTAGAGCTTTATTGAAATGTGGTTGTTTCATGTAAGAGGAGGAGGTACAAAGTGCAGTTTAATAGAATTTACAGGAAAGATATCAATTAACTAGACTTCTTTTTTTCTTTTTATGTGCCATGTCCTTTCAGGATATAGGTGATCATGGCTCTCCATTTTCTTCCATCCCTTGCAGCTCTCAGCAAGCTCCCTTCCTCTGCTTCCTCCCCAAGACCACGTTCTGTCATCCACCTGCCCAAGTTCACCAGGTATGTCACGCACTGCTTTCTCTTGTCTCTCTTTCCCTCTATTTGACCTGTGAGTATCAGGCCCTCCTTCCTCATTATGCGTCCCACAAACTTCAGCTGCCTCTTCCTGGTATTAAGTATAAGCCTTCTCCTTGTTTGTAACCTATCTAAGACCTCATCATTGCTCATCTACTTGGTCAATGATATCCTTAGCATCCTTCAACCACATCTTCATCACCTCGAGTCTCTTCCTCATCCTTAAGGAAATTGTCCAACATTCGCTGCCATAAAGAAGAACAGATGTCACATAACAGCTCAGTATTCTTTTCTTTGTTACCAAAGAAATCCTGCTGTCTTGTAATACTCTGCTCAACTTTTGGAATGTGTTCTTGGCCATCCTAATACATCTACGGATCTCAGTGTTGCACTTACTGTCTTCTGTCAAGATGCTTCCCAGCTAAATTGAAAGAGATTAAAATTGTAAGGATTGCAGAAGCATCCTCTTGGGAGTCTGTTCCATGAAGCAATGGTTCTTGGGGAGAAGCTGCCCAAATGGAACTTCTTTCTTACTAATGAAATATGAAGGAAATGGGGATGATTTATTCCCGTGTACATGGCATAGCAGGTCTTAGCTGTGAAGGTCAGGACTAAGAAATGTAGCTTATCAGAACATGGAAATCTTAATGGAACAGCAAGATGTTTGTGATGTGGGATAGGGACTGTAGATAGCCATGGACACTTCTGAACTCTATTAAGGCTGGAAAGTGACGATTGGGCAGCTTCAGTTCCAGATGTGACAGCCAGACTCCATTCAGTTAATTTAAGGCATGAATTTAAAATTTCTCTCCATAAACAGAAGCCATCAAATCTGCATGAGTTGGGGGTGATTCTCCATAGAACAATAGTCAAAGGTACTATAAGCCTTACCAAAGACTACAAAGGCACCTCAACTAAAGGTACTAGAAGCCTTATCAAAGACTACAGAAATGTCTATTAGCAGTGATCTTTGACAAAGGCTGTCTGTTTATAAGTCAAAATAATCCAGTTGATCTATCTCATTTTTTTCATATCTATTTCATTCTGTTCATATCTAAAACTGTTCATATCTATCTATCTATCTATCTCTCTCTATATACACTACAGGCCAAATTATTATTGAGATTATTATTGAGATAACTATTTTTCTAATATTTCAAAAACCGTCCAATCAATTCACACAAAATTTTCACACACAGACCTGCGCAATCACTGGGAATTTTACTAAACCTTTCTAATAATTTGGCACGCTCAAATCACCGTGCTGATAACAAATATGGCGCCAGTTTGTTTACGTTGCACAGATCAGTACGGAAATTTCAGTGATCGTGCAGGTCAGTGTTGCCAACATTGTGTGAAAATTTTGTGTGAATTGATTGAACGCTTTTTGAAATATTAGAAAAATAGTTATCTCAATAATAATTTGGCACGCAGTGTATATCATTCTGTTCACATTTATGTATCTAATTTTGTTCATTGTAATTTAATTGTTCATATATAAATATATATATATATATATATATATATATATATATATATATAGAGAGAGAGAGAGAGAGAGAGTAATCAAAAGATCTTGTTCTCACTCTCTCCACCCATGAAGACTGCATTCAAGCATGAAAAAGACTGTTGCTGCTCAGTGTTGACCTCAATGTCCACTTATATATATATATATATATATATATATATATAGAGAGAGAGAAAGAGAAAGAGAGAGAGAAAGGGAGACTATAGACATTGCAATCAATTGATATCTATGTCTACATTAGCTACATTTAAAAATGTTTTAATATTACTATTACTGAATGTCTCTATTTATGGCCAGTTAAGTTGAGTTGATGTTTTGCATTAAGATCTGCAGAGATCAAAGTTCAGCTACAAAAGCACAAATTATTAAACCCCCTCCCCACCCCAACCTAAAAAAAACCCGGAACTTCCATAGAAGATTGATCATCTCTATTTATGGGTTTTAATGTTCAAGTCCAGTCTTGATGGTGACTTTTTTTTTCTGGGAGGCTGGAGATATCAAACAGGTAAAATAAAAACAGTGCAGCCTTGACTGGTTATTGTAATTGGTGACAATGAGTCTTGCATTTATAAAGTAGGGGTAGCCTGAACAAAAGCAATGAACAAAGAATCGATGGGTGCTTGAATACACCCTAAGCTTATTGACAGGGGAATAAATTTTGTCTTGTGATATTTCACAGATATTCAAAAGGTTATTTAAAACACAAAGGCCAAAAAAAAAAAAAAAAAACAGAAAAAACGAAACAAAAAAAAAACACAGGCCAAAAAAGCTTGAGCTTTCATTTCTAAATGAAATCATAATTGTCCCTTTATGTTTAATGTCAGTTTAAAAAGAAACAGAAGAATAATTCTCCTTATAAAGGAGTGACACCTCAATACAAATATGTAAACTGTATGGGCAAAGTATCCTTTGAGTGTATCTCACCTTATTCAAGAGAAAAAAAAAAGACAATATTAAAATATCTGAAATATGAAAAATATTTCATATTTGTGCCTAAGAAAATATAAGTCACTTTTCTTTAAAGTAGGTGTTAAAATTTCTCAGTTTGACCAAAAAGTGATTTCAAAATAAATTCTTATCTTTAGTCATCGTTTTCTTCTTTGTGCCAGTGTCAGATCATGGGTAATTGTGGCGCTCTGCAGCTTCCTGTCCTTTGTAGCTGTTACGGTCCAGGTTAGGACCAAGGAAGAACAACACAAACACAAGAGTAGAAATAACAAAGGTATATTACATGAAATAATAATACAAGATGTGGAAGGTGTTAGTATGACTGTCAATCTGGTTTGGAGTGAACTAATATTGGCTCGACTGGATTCGTCCCTCTCTCTTGAGAAAAATAGTATACATAGTGTTAGGAAGAGTTCATTCTGTAGTTATAAGGTAAGGACCCATGACAGTAGCTCTTAGTAAGTTTTGCCATTTTGCTATTCTTTCTATCTGTTCTGCCAATCATTAGGTAGCTTATTTGTTGCTTTCCTTTGTCCATCTTACTTTCAATATATCCAGTGAGTGTCAAATTCTCCAAGCTTTCCTTTCTCATTATGTGCCTCAGAAATTTCAACTATCTCTTTCTGTTTCTAGATAGAAGTATCTTTTTTGTTTCCATTTTCCTTCAATCTTCTTCATTATACACATTTTCAGTCTATGATATTTTCAGCAATCTTCTGTAGAATAACATTTCTCTTATCTCAAGACCCTTCTTCAATTACAAGATGACCCAGCATTCATTGCCATATTGGAGGACTGATATTACATAACAGTTCAGCATGCTTCTTTTTTTTTTTTCTAATGAAATTTTCTGGTTTCTTAATACTTTGCTTAGCTTTGAGAAGGCATCTTTCACTATTCCAATGTGCCTTTAGATTTAAGTGTCATACTTTCTGTCGTCTGTTAAAATATTTCCCAGATATTTAAATTTTGCTACTTGCTTGATTTTAGTGTCTCCATTTTATAATTTACATCTAAAGCTGTCCTCTTTTTTGCTGATGACCATACATTCACTCTTTTTACAATTGATATTTAGTCCTTTCTTCTCACCTTCTTTTACTACCGTCTGAGGGGTTCCCATCATTTTCATTCATTATCCGCTATTAACACTGGGTCATCTGCATAACATATATTGATAAGTTAAATTAAAAGGCTTCCTTTTCAATTTAACTATATTTAATCAAATGACAAAAAAAATATTGAAAAAAATGTAACATTACACCATATATATATATATATATATATATATATATATATATATATATATATACAAAGAAATAATCACACATAGAATCAATCAGAAGTATTAATGCGATTATTGGCAACATCCATCACTAAAAACATAATATATGCATTAAAATACTGTTCATCCATAGTGCGAAGTTGATCCTCGTCGAATAAACTTGTTGTCCGTAGTTTTCAGTTTATTTGATGTTAAATGCTACTACTTACGAATAGTCCTCTATTCATCATCAGGCATGTGTTTTTTTTTTCCTTATAAAATCAAAAACTTGGAGACGATATACTTGTATTTCGACTAAAAGATGTTTTTTTGAATATCTGCTATTATTGACGGTTGTGTAAGATCTCGGAATGAAGAAAAGACGCAACGCTAAGTTTTTCAAAATTTTAAGTGAGAATTTTATTTAAATATTTCTTGTGATGTGTTAAATCCACGTATTCTTTTTTTACAAGTGTATTCAGTTTTTATGTCATGAACTAAGTATATAGTTCAATAATATAGTGTAATGTCTTAGTAGTGTAATGATTTTTTTATAGGAATACTTCTGATTGATTCTATGTGATTGATTATTTCTTTAACTTTAAATTATATGCTTTTGCCTATTGTTTATATATATATATATATATATATATATATATATATATATTCCAATAGAAATCTTATAAGTATAAGAAACTATATGCTCGCTGGAAAACCTTCAGTATATTGATTTGCAAATAAAGAAGACAATACCAAAAAAAAAAAAGGTATAAAAAAGAAAGAACCAAGAAGATGTACGTTAACCAAAAATAATCGTCCGGCATACAAGTTCAAGGCCCAAAGAAAAAAAGCCCCGATGCGAGTATCCAAAACAAATAAATTAAAGATACTTTTTATTATTCTTTCTGTTTTTAAACTGAATAGATTTCCTAATGAATTTATTATTTGAAATAGATAACTAATTTAAATTTGAAATTTATTCATCTTGCTCTCATGGATGTCACATGTACTGAACTAGTTTAGTACATGTCTATATTTCTGAGATGAGTTATTATGTATTTTTATTTACATTATTTGGACTATTGTCCTCATTTTTGGGTTTTTTATTTATTTATAATAGACTGGCTGCCTCAAAAAGGTAATTGGAATTCGAACTTAACCTTTATTTCAATCACTGCATTAGCCTGTTCAGTTCCATCTATTATGTCTAATGGATGTCAGATATCAGTTATCTCCTCCTTTTTCCTCTGAAAGTTCTAGCACATTGGATAAAGGCGTTCTGTTAGATCCAGTTTTTGGGACCCAAAGAGTGTGAGTTCAAACCTGGTTAAGGCAGTGGAGAACTTGGAGAGAGGAATTAACAGGAGATAATGATTCTTTTACATCCATTAAAAATGCTTTTATATTGGAACTAAAACAGTCTATGATTTTGAGCATAAATAAAGGGTTAAGTTCGACATTCCAACCACCTGTAGAAGGCCGGAGCATACAACAATAAATATGGCGACAAAGATGAGGACAATAGTTTGAATAATGTAAATAATGAACTAGTTTAATTTATTAAGATATAATATAAATGGATATTTCCCTTTCTGTCTGGCAACAATCCCTAGGTAACAGGAAAGATGTATAAGCTGGTCCCTTGAAGTCATTTTTATGGCACCTTTTGTATTTAGACTGAATATATTAAGTATTTTAAATGCACAAACAATTTAGAATTGAAATTTGATCATCTTGCAGTCAGTGATGTGACAGGTACCAAACTAGTGTCTATAAAGTAAAATAATTTGATGAAAAATTTAGCCAATGATTAAAGAAAGAAGGAACTGTTGATTATCTTAGAATTTTGTGACATAACTCCTTGGAAAGTTCTGGACTAAATTAAAGAGGATTAGATTGGCTTTGGCTGTACTAATCTGACATTTTGGCAGACATTCTTTCTGCACTTCTGAAATCTAAGTCTCTCTGGTGCTATACTGTCATTTCAGTATGAAACATGGCAGGTGTTTATAAGAAAGTGGCAATTAACTGTCAGAGTAAAAAATTAGTAGAAAAACTCATGAAGAGAAAATTAAAAAGAAAAATAATCTATTACTAAAGACTAAGATTGTTGAAGTGAAAAGAAATTTAATCAGTAATTATTTTCTTCTCATTTTTTTCTCTCTGTTAGTATAAATAATTAAACAAAAATGTTTTCAAACAAGAGAAAAAAGAATTATACATTTCAGTTGGGGTGGGGAGAGAAAGAGAAAGAGAGAGAGAATCAATTGCATAGAATGAGGAGAAAAATAAAGATAAAGTAGTCAGATCAATCATTTTTATATGGAGTGTCACTTCAAGACATGGATGATCATGGCTCTCCACAAATTCCTATCCTCTTTAGCTCTTAGCAATGTTTGTTTTTGTTGTGGCCTTGTTAGGGCCAGAAATAAAGACAAAGTAGGGGAATTAAGTTAAACAAATATATTTACAGAAACAGTAATACAAACATATAAAACGAGAGTGTTGCAGGAAGAATGTTCAGTTCGACTGTCAGAGCTGACTGCTGGAAACTTCCCTCTTTAAATACCTGCTCCTATTTATAGTTGGGAGAGTCCATGGGTGCATGGGTAAATTATCATAACAGTTTTTTTACTAGCTCTCCTACACTATGCTCTGCTATTCATTTACACAAGCTTATTAGGTAGGCTACTCATTGTTTTCTTGTCTCTCATACCTTCATGATATCATGAATCAAATTCTCCAATCCTTTTTCTTATTATGCATTGCAGAAAGTTCAACTGATTCTATGCTCCATCCATAGTATTCTCAGCATCCTTCTGTAGAGTCATATCTCTGTTGACTCAAGTGAGCAAATTGTCCAGCATTTACTGCTATGTAGGAGAATTGATATTATATAGGAGTTTGGTATTCTTTTTTCTATCTTCGAATGAAATTTTCTTGTTTCATAATACTTTGCTTAGGTTTTGGAAGGTATCTTTTGCTATTCAAATACACAATCTGATTTTGGTGTCATGCTTTCTATCGTCAGTTAAAATTTCCCAGATATTTAAATTTCTGTACTTGTTTGATTCTGATATCTCCAATTCATAGGTTGCAACTTAGGCTGTAACTCTTGTTGATTATCATACATTCTGTTTTCTTACAACTGATGGTTTGTCCTTTCTTCCTGCTTTCTTTTAATAACTCGTTTGGGAGTTCCTACAGTTTTCTTTCTATATCTGCCATCAACACAGTGTATCTTATGTTGTTAAGATTATGCCCACTAATAATAAATTCTAGTAGGAATTCTAGTTTTCACTCCATTTCCACTGAGTGAACTCACCAAATTCCTGAACCAACACTTTAATCCACTAGGCTGTGGGACAATCCTGATTGGAAAACTTGGAGCCTTAAACCTAATCTGTCTGCTGTGGAAACAGGGCAAGTACTGAAATAAGAACTAGACAATATATCCCTAGACATAGAATGGAATGAGAACAATCTACCTTTATAGATTAGATAAAGTGTTCAGTTCAAAATTATTTAAATATTGTCAAGCACCTGATGAAGGCTGGAGGTTACAATGACTGAAAAAATTGTGATAACAATATCGAAAATGGGAACAATAGTTTGTGTATAAATAATAACAAACCAAATGAGCCTGGCTGATAGAGATTCACTTTACCTAATTCATGACCCAACCAACAAAACATTAGCCATATGCCACTGTGACAGGTTATGGAAGACCTAAAGGGACAACAAACCAAAGTAGCTGATGGCTGAAAATGACTTTTTCAAAGCACTGTAAGAACACTCTAAGAAAAGGTCAAGTGGGTAGAAGAGAAGAGTAGAAGGTTATATATATATATATATATATATTCAGACATATATTGTTAAATGTAGCAGACTGACATATTTTTGTTACTTTATAACCAAGATAGTACTTAAGTTCTCTGGAGTGATCAGTCCTTCTTTGGGCTCCAAAATGATGTCACCAAAGGTCATGTGAAATATTCAACCCAGAATGTCTGACTAACACAGGAGATGAAATTATGGTATGCTGGTATGGTATGCATTTGACGTTGTCAAACTGTTTCAATGCAACAAATCCATTGCATTCATTCTATTGTATATATTGTGTGTTGGAAATAAAGTGCAAGAAGCCATTTTCTGACAAAATAATTTTTGAGTTAAAACAGTAAAATCATAATTTGAGCAGTAGTCTTGTCCATGATATTTTATGGTGGTCAGTTGATACATCTTAACCCCATAGAAAACATATAGGCATATACTAAGTTAAAACTGGTTGGGAGAAGATTTGAGAATACTGATCAGCTGGGAGAAACAATCAGACATGAATGGAACAACAAAGATGAATAACATTATTGCTACATTAACCTATGAGAACATGAGACTGACTCTCTAATAAGTAACCTCATTATTCTTTCACCTCTAGGTGTGTGACTTTGGGGTTTTCTCCAAACATGGATTCTACATTCTTATGAGGATGTAAAAAACTCTTTTATTCTTTCCTCTTATGTGTGTGCTTATATCATTATTAAACCCTTTATTCAATACCAGGGACTAGTTTGTTCTCATTTCAATGTCCATGCTTAGGGTAGACTTAATATTATCACTTAATATTCACCAGTTTTATTAACATTCATGTTACGTGTCTGTTTCTTCCACTAAACAACTGTATGTAATGTTTCAGTACTACCAGACCATTTAAGGGTTTTTTTTTATTTTGCATACATTTTTTAGTATGAACATATCAGTATATCAAACATATATTGTAGCCTTAGTAAAATTATTAAATTTTTTCTTTATGAGTCATGTAGAAATTTGATAAAATAGGAGTGAGTGGTGAACCCATAACTATGCTGTTAGTTTTTGTGTATATGCCTATAGAGAGGTATTTGTGCAAAATAGAAGATATTTATTTAGAACTGTTGGTATAATGTTAAGAGATGAGGGCAAAGGAATCTTATATCACTATCAACAAAAGATTCAGGAATGCAATTGTTCACTGCAAACCTTATCCAAGTGCTGACTGCAGAAGCAACCACCTCCTTGTTATATGTAAACTAAGAGGGAAGCTGTGGAAACTGAAGAAGTCTAATGCAGCACGCAAATTGCAAAACAACAGTCTCCTGAATGACCCAAACTTGAAGGAAAAATATATAGAGACTATGAAAAGAAGATATGAGGGACAAAATGGAAATGGAAACTCAAAATGGTACATACTAAAAGAAGTTTTAATGACATCAGCAAATGGTGTCATCCCAAAGGGGGGACTGGATGAAGAAGAAAAAAAACGAATGGATCATAGACAAGATTATTGACATGATGCAAAGGAAACAGAAAACAATTCCAAGACATGGAACAAAATACAGAAAACTACACAATAAAAGAAAGAACAAATGCAGGCAGAAAGAAGAATGGCCTAATGAAAAATGTGAAGGAATAAAGAGAATAACACAGATAAAGGAGATATGCATAAGAAAATAAGAGAATGAACAGGACAGAAGACATGCTCATCAACATGCTACATAAAATCCAAGGATGGAATGCTCATATTAGAGAAAGAAAAGGTTCTTCAGTGCTGGAATGAATATGATGGAGACCACTTCCATGATGAATGTGAACCGTCGGCAATACACAGAAATACTGAAAACCGAAGTGGAATATGCACTGGCCAAATTGAACAGAAACAAAGCAGCAGGACCAGACTGAATTGTAATAGAAATGCAGAGAGCATTAGACAATTTTGGCATACATAAGATTACAGAACAGGGTCTGAGAGAAATAACAAAAAGAAAAAAACTTATTAAGAGCTACAAGAGACAGGAACAGATGGAGGGCCATGATCACCTATGTCCAGAAGGGATACAGCACATAAAAGAAGGTATATGTTTTGTATGACAAGGACTATTATTTTTTTGAGAGGGAAATTGGTGAGAAGACTCTCAACATCTAATGAGACGCATGTTTTCATTGAGACATTGTTTCATTGAATAATTTAGACAAGTTTTGTCTACCTGTTTTTAACTGGATCCTTTCATATTCATGGACAAACTTTTTGGGGTCATTATTAAAGGAAGAGAGAAAATTACTCTGTTGTTACATATTATTTACTCTGAGTACTTTCGACATTAGCACAATGTCATCATCAAGGTGTTGTTTTTTGAAGACAAATACTGTAGTGTTCATCATTTTCAAAGATGAAAATTGCTGTGCTCATCTTAAAGTTAAAATTTTTACTAGTGAAGAACTTTAATAATGACACCAAAAAGATGTCAGTGTATATGAAAGGATCCAATTGAAAATAAGTAGACAAAACAATATATATATATATATATATATATATATAGAGAGAGAGAGAGAGAGAGACAGACAGACAGACAGACAGAGACATGTAGAGGAACCAGATATGTCTTTAACCAATTCTTTACTGCACTTGGCTATGTTTCTCTTGAGTTATTTCAAATTGAATAAAGGGTTTTGGTCAAAATTCTGAGATTACCAAATACAATGACAGACACTTGAAGAAGGCCAAATGGTACAACAACTGAAACATTGTGAGTATGATGTGCATGCTGGTCTGAATGGCAAAACATTTAATAATGATGATTCTTTAGTAATTTTTGTCAGACTAAATTGTCTGACAAAAATTACTATTTACTTATTTAAAGATTTTAAGTTTATTTCATTTTTTAATTACTAATTATTTCTTTATACTTTCTTTATATTTTTTGTTTATTTAATTAATTTTTAAGTATATTAGTTTTTAATAAAAACGTTCTTAATTATTATTAATCTAGAGTGCTATGAATTTTAAAAAATCTCAGTTCAATTTATAGGCCAAAAATATTTCTAGGAAAATATGTTCTCTTTAAATATGCCAAAATCAATCATTGTAAATATTGTTTGCTACTTAATCCATTTCATTCTACCTTAAGGAACTGTTTGTTTTAAAAAATTTGTCTTTTTTTGAGATTTTCATCAGGTTTCAAATAAAAACACCAAATGTAAAAAAAAAAAAGAAATGAATTTTTTTTCTGAGACAGAAAATCATGCAAGATGGAAAGATGCATTGGAATTGAGAAGAATTATTTTCCCTGTGATGGCTGCCAACATCCTCCATGAAATCAATCATTCCTCTGTTGTCATCCTGAAATTGCTGTCTTAATCTGCAGAGGAAATAAATAATGGAATAAAAGCAATGTTGGAAAAGAATACAGAATCCAAGAGAGAGGGATAGAGACAAGCTAGAAAGGAAAAAGGGAGGAAGTCAAAGAGGAGAGAGAAAGAGAAAAAAAAGGAGAAATAATATCAAATGTCTTTAAATAAAAGAAAGTCAAGGAATTCAGGTTTTTTTTCAAAATGTTCCTTTGGTGAAGATGATAAAGCACAAAGAAAGAAATAAAACAAGAAGAAAGAAAAAAGAAAGAAAGAAGGAGAGAGGGAAGGAGAAAGAGAGGAGAAAGAAGGAAAAATATGTCATTTATTTAAAGAAATCAAAGAATTTAGTTATTCATTTTTTCAAAAAATTCCTTTTGTGAAGATAACACAAAACAGTAGAAAAAGAAAGACAGAAAGAAACCTAAGGCAAAAGAAAGAAAGAAGGAAGGAAAAAGAAAAAAAACCTAAAGGAAAGAAAGTAACCTAAGGTAAAAGAAAGAAAAAAACCTAGGTAAAAGAAAGAAAGAAAGAAAGAAAGAAAGAAACCTAATTAAAGGAAAGAGAGAAAGAAACCTAAGGCAAAAGAAAGGAAGACACCTAAAGTAAAGGAAAGAAAGAAACCTAAAGTAAAGGAAAGAAAGAGAGAAAGAAACCTAAGGCAAAAGAAAGGAAGACACCTAAAGTAAATGAAAAGAAAGAAACCTAAGTAAAGGAAAGAAAGAGAGAAAGAAAGTAAAGGCAAAAGAAAGGAAGTCACCTAAAGTAAAGGAAAGAAAGAAACCTAAGTAAAGGAAAGAAAGAGAGAAAGAAAGTAAAGGCAAAAGAAAGGAAGGCACCTAAAGTAAAGGAAAAAAAGAAAGCTAAAGTAAAGGAAAGAAAGAAAGCTAAAGTAAAGGAAAGAAAGAGAGAAAGAAACCTAATTTAAAAAAAAAAAAGAAAGAAAACTCAGGTAAAGGAAAGAAAGAAAATTTAAACAAGAAGGAAGAAGCCTAGGGTAAAGAATGAAAGAAAAGAACCCAAATTAAGGGAAAGATGGAAAGAAAGAAAGAAATATCTGTTGTACAATAAAGCACACCCAATCAGATTGTGGTTTCTCCTTTCATATGAGGATACGGGTTTCAATCCTGTCAAAGGGCACATTATCTTTATTAAGTTTTCTTGATACTGCAGGCCAATAAACCTTGTTTACAAAAAAAGTGCATGCTACTCAAATATGGGTACCCACTAAAAATAATGTTTGAAGTAATAAAAATATATTTATATGTATTACTTTATCGTGATGGAAAAGTGACTGAAGCCGAGCCGCCATAACAGGACCATTAATATTGCTGATTGTTCTTTGGGTTTTATCAAGGAGCTCAAGGTAAATAGCATTATTTATTTTCTCTATGAGTCTTTGCTTTCCCACAAGCAGCAGTCGTAAATTTTTTCCGACCCTAACAAAGAGAACAGGTAGTTAAAAGAATATCAGCACAGAAGGTGGAATTGATGAGTTCAGTTCAAATTCCAACCTACTCTGTTGCCTTCAATTTCTCACTAATGCCCTTGGAAAAGGTATGAATACAACACTTCTCCATACAGCTATGGTTGGTTAGTTGGTTGGTTGGTTTTGTTTACAAGCATATCAACTTCTATGGATTATTTAAAGCTTAAATTTAAATATTTTGTATGCAATTTTATTAATTTAAAAATAAATAATATTGGTTTTAATGATAAAAGTCTTATTAATTAACCCATAGGTGGAGGGAGAAGAGGTAGATTCATACTTTTCCAATTGGAATTGGAACTCGACTCTCCAATTAACAATTCCAACCCATTAATAATTACACCACCCGCGCATCCAAGCTTACAGGACCTGATATTCTAAAGCGGTCACTGACCAAACTCGATGCTAACTTTGGTGATCGTAAGGGAAGCCGTATTTCAACATGATGTGGCCATAATCCCACGCCTGTGGGTTAAATAACAGAGTAGATTGAGCTCTCTAGCAACCATTCTAAGAAAAAAAAAAAAACTTTGAATTCTAAAACTGGGGAGAAGGCACTGGGAAACTTCTGGGAAACCACTTCACAATCTTTTTCAAGAATCTATAGTAATTCACAAATAATAAACAAAAGGAATCTGTGGAGAGCCATAATCTCCTACGGCATTAAAAGAGAAAAGAAAGCAAAGAGTATCATGTGACTTTTCCGTCATGACATTTTCCCCTATAACTGCCTAGATAACTAGTTGACAATTACAATATATAATATAAAAACAAGTAGCTGATTGTCTGTCTGTCACGTACTCCCTGTATGTGACATTGCATATGTATGTGCAATATATGTGTAGCTGCCCGTATTGTGTGTGAGTGGACTTATGCCATAATGTACACACAAGCAAATGCACACACGTGCACACAATTTGAGTGAGTTTGAAATAAGACAATATATTCCCCTTCCCACTCAGGTTGGACAAACCCTACCCTGGGCAGAGTAATAAACTAAAAACGTTGGAGACAAGAAAAAAAAGTCATTTTAGAAACTAAATTATAAGATTTTATTGGACTTTTCAGAAATATTTTGGCAATGAATATAATTAAATTTTAAAGCTTTTTTTTTTTAAAAAATTGTAGATCTTAAGGTCTGCAATCTTAAAATATCTAATAAAATTAACTTTTTTACGCACACGAATATATACCCATTGTATTTATTGTCCACTGAAAAGGCTGGCTTAGTAAGAAATCTGAGGCCCGGTATTTGGGATACCGTATCGTTACAGAAATTAGATTTTAACTAATTTCAAGTCAGTCATTATTTTTATCTACTTACTTATTTATTTTCAGGTTGTTTACGTCTCCCACATCATTTCAGTATTGATTTAGTAAGAAGAAAGTAAACTGAAATTGCTCGGTCGTTGAAATTAGTTAA